>ML777373.1:249245-288038 GCA_009831015.1 Picea engelmannii | reverse complement strand
ATATATATATATATATATATATATATATATATATATATATATATATATATATATATATATATATATATATATATATATATATATATATATATCTTCAACTCCCATGCCTAAAGCATTGAAATAAAAATGAATATGGATTTTATTAAACCATACCAATGTAAATAGATTTTATTAAACCGTACCCACCACAGTGATATCTTTTGGATTAAATGAATTTTAAAACATTCTACTAATCGCGGCTGAGAATAAATGAATTTTATTAAGAATTTCCTACAACCTTAGTCGTGAGAATTGATTGCATGAATTCTTGGAGTCCCCTAATATTCGCTACCTTACTTCAGTTGGTGAAATAATCTATGTAGCCCATGGACTCTGCGAAATTCAGGGGCATTGCTTTGGACATGAGTTTCTTCGTGTGTGGTGTGGCCATGGATGAAGTCGATTGACGTGGAAATACACTAGCATTTGCTCATGAAGCCCATTTACCTTATCCAAAGTATGATAGACCGAGCAGTTGTGCTAGAACCAAGCAATGACGATGGGATGAATTTTCCCTCACTAAATCCAAGGAAATTTGTATTCAAATGTTATCTATTTCTTGAAGTTTTCCTTTGCGAATTTACTCTTTCGCGTACATTATATCATCGTCCAACTGAGTCCTAGATTTCTCAACAATTTTGTCCTTTGTAACCAATCCAAGTGATGCTATGAGAATAATGGCCAGATAGAATTGTCGGTGCATATGGGTTCAAGAGACTAGTGGCCAAATAGGATTGTTGGCAGAGATGTGTTCAAGCGTAGAGGTCCAACCACACCTCAAAATAAAAAAAAACTTGGTCATAAAAAATTGTTGCAAAACACAACCAAACACAACATATATACCGCATGGGAGGATATTTTTAAACACATACAAACCAAATCGACACGTCCCATGGGCCACACAACGTGTCATGCTAACAAACTTGCCACGTGTCCACTGCAATACCGTTGTCTCTGCAACAATTTAGCCTCCTCTCTTATTTGCACACATTGATGGAGGTTACCAACAAGCAATCGACCAATAGGGATCCAACCATAATGCTTTCAACATTGCAACAATTGGAATCCAGATCCCTATCACATGAATTCAAAGGTATTAAACATAAATTTGCTAGCAAGGACTGCATATTGCCAATTCAGGGCTCGACCAAGCATTATTACAGTGGGGTGAGGAGCTAGCTTGCCTTGAGGTAGACACTGAGGCTGCAGGATCATCATGGTTTGCTACCAATCAGTTTATGATGGAAGTGATGTGTTTTACATTCCTTTCTGTGCAGGCTTCGACATGTCCACACAAGCTGGGAATCATAATTTGAGGAGTAAATTGCAATTGAAGAAAAGAGGGGGCAGAGATCATTTCATGGTGATGGGACAGATTACTTACGATTTTGTAAGAGAGCAAGATAACCTAAATGTGTGGAACAAAGAAAGATTACTTGAATGCGTGGAATAATAAGCTTCTACTTCTTTGAGAGGTTAAGAATATGTCGAGTCTTATGATCGAAGCGAAGCCCACCCTTGGCACAATAACCAATATGTGATCCCATATTCTTTGTATTCCATCCCTGGAGGTGGTTAGAGATAGAGCGGTGGCAAAAGAGAATGAGATCGAAGAGGAGACAAATCCTCTTCTCCTTGCCAGGCACCCCTTGGCCCAGACTGAATAAGGAACCATTTAGAGGCCACATCTTCTACCAGTGCTTCTCATCTCCACACTCTAAGATGCCATATAGGGCTGCGCATCTGCCATGACCTCGACGGAGAAGTGAGAATCTTCATCAAGTTTGTGTTCTTCCTACAACCTCAAGGAATTCCTTCACAAAGCGTTATATTTCTGACTTCGTGCTTGTAGGTTGTATCCCCTTTATTTTCACAGAGTAGTTCGCTTACATGCGACGTTCTATTTTTTATTCAGTGCCTGCAGGTTGCATCCCATTTTTTATAAGAGCAGTTGGAATAAACACGATACAAATGGTATTTGCCCCAGAATTGCAGGTTGTATTCAATTTATATTTAACAAGAGAGTGTGAACGTGTTTGCAATCCAAGCATCTAGCAACATCTTATTGACCTTGAGTGTTGATCACGTAAATAATGCTGACCTTGAGTGTCAAGCATGTAAAGAACACATGGTGAGACATAATTTGTTATAAATATGGAACATGTGGCATCATGCGAATGGGCAGTGACAAACGACAAAGGTTTGGAGGAGAACCTCCCCTTAAAAAAACGCCTTTGGCGTAATAAATGATAAAAAAAATTGAATTTCCTATTTATAATTAAAAAAGGGGTTACATTTTGTAAATGATAAAAGAGTAAAGAGAATTTCATAAAATGTAATTACACCCTTTTTATACTTACATCTATCAACAACTAGAATAATCATTAATTCCTCTATTATATCATTTATTGTTCTAGGATTTTTACATAAAAAATAAAAAATAATATTATTTATTATCTTATGGTTGGTTCCTAATGACCTTTATATCATTTATTATTTTAAGGTTTTTATACAACGACTATTTTATCATTTTACAAATTTATTTTCCTCTTTTCAGTGGCGAGATCTTATCATTTCCTTTAAAGTCATATATGAGCACTGTTTTTATTATTTTTTACAGTTTTTACACAACGACTATCTCTTTGTTTTACAAAAAAAAAATTATTTTCTCAATGCTAGATCTTATCATTTTCTTTCAAGCCATATCCAACACTCTTTTCTAACATCATAAGTTGCAATTGTCCATGATGATGGGTGGAGTATCCACTTGAAATGTTGGATGTTTCAAAATTTATCATGTAGTTTTTATCCATAAATCTCAAGAAGCAATACGAGAAGAAATCTACTCTACATTTAACAAGTGTTGCATGGCAACGTAGATCCTGCCAGGTTGGAATGGGAGTAAATGAGACCATGTACAAACACGTGGGTTGCAAGTTGCAGTACATGTGGTATCCATGCAGAATTTAGTATTCCTGAATTAGTTTTATTTGAAATTTATCAAAAATTATTAACATTTGCTACATCAATGAAGGTTCCTAGTATCTAAGTTTGATAGTACAGGCAAGATTTAAAAGGAGCGTGGACAAAAAAAAATAGTGTACAATAGTATTACATTTAAAAGGTTCTTGGACACAAAAAAATTAGCATACAATAGAATAGTAGTAACGTCTATTACATAGGTTCATAGACAAAAACACAAAAAAATTAGCATTCCTGAATTAGTTTTCTTTAAAACAAGGCCTCCTGGACACAAAAGAAATTGAAATTTATCAAAGTATAGGTTCCTGGACACCATAAATTATACATGCGAAATATGTACTTTTATAAAGTACATATTAACTTTTATAGATACCAAATATGTACTTTTATAAAGTATGGGCATGAGATTTTATAGAGCATGCAGGGAGTCCTCATTCCATACTTAGGCACTTTTTGGATCGCGGGTTATCGGGCTCAAAATTTGGGCTCTGTTGTTCTGTGCCCTACAAATAGCATCCAGAGTTTCGTGATATACAAATTAACAAGCGGACTTGCAAACTATTTGAATTTTAAGCGCCTTGTGTTGATGTAATAACACAATTGGACTTGGGCCTTGAAATTGCAGTGCAGATGTGGCAAGCAGTATGCATGACAGGTGGTAAGGATGCAAGAAATGACATACTCTCTATATGTGTGAGTAGAAAAAAAGTATTGAACACAATTTTATGACATTTATATAAAAAAATTAAAAAGCGGGTTACATATTCCTAGAAATTTAAATATATATATATATATATATATGTGTGTGTGTGTGTGTGTGTGTGTGTGTGTGTGTGTGTCAAATACGATATCTGAAATTTGAATGAGTGATTTATCTCAAATTTAATTTTGAAAATGACGAATCAGAAAAAGATATGCATTAGAACAAAAAAAAGAATTGAAATAAATAAACAGAATGTCTTGACATTAAACATAGCTGAAGATGAAAATCTAGGAGCACATAAATATATAAGAAGACAAAATAATAGTTTTATTTGGAATATATGAAAAAATAATAGTTTGCTACATATTCTTGGAAATTTAAATGCGTTTGTCATATAGGCTGGGATTGGGGCTCCTGCGGACCATAAGAGAAATATGTACAAGAAATAGGTCTGTGGAAAGAAGAAGTGGGAGACGGTAGAGTGTAATACCTGGAAAGTAGAAATGGGAAGATATCAGTCTTTGCTATAGATTTATATTCAAAAAAGGTTGAATAACTGGATTGATAAAGAAAGGACTATAAGTATAGACTTACATCGATGGTACATATAAGTATTTTTGGTATTTGCTTGTTGATGCCTTTTCCTGTTGGTTTTCGTCTCCGACCTGCTTGAATAACTAGATTGATAAACAAAGTATTTATGGCGATGTTCCATATAAGTATTTTTTCTATTTGCTTGCTGATGCCTTTTCATGTTAGATTTCGTCGGCGACCCGCTTCAAGTTGTCTTCAATGTAGCTTCTCAAGGGGGCGACGTTGATGTCATTCCGGATTTTAATGGTGAAAAGTTCATTTTCTAATTCGTTTAGATCAATAGAAATATTACACAAAGCCTAATGAATGTCTCCATTCTGTACCGAATAGCGGACTAGCCAGTTGTCCACGTGTTCTTCATGATACTCAAGAATCCTGTAAATTTTTTCTAAAGACAACGCCTTAAAATTATCAACTTGGTTATCGAAAGCTTGCTTGGTTAACACCAACGAGTTGACGATTAAGCTGGGGTGTTGGAAGTCGTTGGTCCTTCCGGATAAGTCTATTTTGGTGAGCTTTGTGAATAATGTTTCTTTCTTTGATGTTTATTACTCACATGATTGGATGATCAGATACAGGTTCTTCACCTTCTCTTTTGAGCATGCTTCTAATTGAGTGAGCCATTTTTTGGACGGGAGGTCATGTTGTCTTCTTTTCGTGTCTGCCATGTTGTTGACATGAAAGGAAAAAGGGATGACCATGTGCAAATATAAAGTTTCTTCATTTTTTAAATCCGTCTGCAGAAGTTCTAGCAAGTTATGTGCCTTACTTCCCAGGGATTCCATATTTTGTGATATTTCCCAGGCCTTAGTAATCGGTTCCATTCTTTTGTTGATATTTTTCTCCACATATCCTCTACACGATGCGAGGAAGGTGGAGGATCCTTTTAGCTTTGTTGCAGGGGTGCAGGGAGTTGCAGGCATGGCTATTGCCAAAGGGTTGCCAAGCAATGGCATAGGAAACAAAGCTTCCTCTAATTCCTTGATCTGGTCCTTTAGTTTGGCATTCTTGGCCTTAATGACTCCAATGGAATCATGAAGAGCATCTCCAGTTTCCATGTGAAGTTCAGAGATTTTGGACGCCTGCATATTGGCAAGGTCAAGTTCTGAACGATGTTTTCTTTTCTTATTTTTTACATCTCTTTTTTCAATAATTAATTATTTAGATTTGCTTTAAAAAACAACACTCTGGAATACGAAGGATTCATCTTCGTAAAAAAATTCGGCATCAACTATGTCCATTGGGTAGCTATGGTGAATCGTGTCTCCCGGCTGATCAAGGTTGCAGAATATGTTATCTAGATCAGCGTCAAGATCCATGTCTTCACTCTCAATTTCGGGCTCGTCCGCCTCCCCTACAATTCTTTTTCCCTTCTTCTCCATGGGAAGCTTGTGAGAACTATCAATTTTAGGATGGACCTCGTTTGTTTGAAGAACTTTGGGTTGCTTTGTTACTGTGGCAGACCGTTGGAGCGATGCTTTGTTACTATGGTGGTTCTGGTCCTCACGTCCAAATATGTTCACTGTATCTCTACAGAACTATTGTGGAGGTGCTGCCAATAGTTTATGAAAACGTTGATTTGCTCTAGATGTTGCTGCAAATGAACAAATGGAGGGGATAATATAACCCCCCATAAATGTTGGTTCAATGCGTGCGAATGGAAAATCTCCTCGAGCTCTTCGCTCATTAATGACAGTCTCTATGCGTGCTGCATGGTGAGTTGTTAGAAGTAAAGCTTAATTATTGCATACTTAGAAGTGCGAAGGTGGCGGTTACGGTGAAGAACATTTAAGGATTGGAGGTTTCATGAACGAACCAAGCCGACGACGTGTGAATTACATTCCATGGTATTTGAAATTAACATGGGGAAGGGATAACAAAAGCCTTYGCAAATATTGGTTTAGTGCGTATTAATGGTAGATCTTCTCGAGCCTTGCGCCCATCAATGACAATTTACAAGGTGCCTACACGATGAGCTGTTAGCATTAAATATTTAGAAACAAGACACACACACACACACACATATATATAAACATTATCTAAAAATATTATTTTCAAGTACTAAATTATTAATATTAAATATTGATATTCTACAATTTAATTAAACAAAGTTATCAAATGAGTCTTAAGCTTCGAGTCCTRGTCTAATTGTACATCGTTGAAGTTTCGGGTGCAAGATGTATACTGGGCACATGGGGCTTGAGAGATGGATGGCGCCCACAAAGGAATCTGCGGCCATAAAATTCACGAACTATGAAAATGAATGGTAGTCGGTTGAACTCGTGATTTAGAGATATAGATGGACAAGAAATCTGGCACTCCGCCGTCTGGGAACCCGCAAGCATAGACATGGATTACCCAAATTTTGGATGCAATATGTACACTCGGAACACGGGGAATAAGAGTTCAATAACGCGTAGCGGGGAACCCGCGGGCCTAAAATTAGCTAAGGAAACGAAAGCGGTCGGTGGGACTCTTGCTGCATATTTCATAATTCATGTGCAACACCAACTGTGTCGTGACCAGACCAGTATGTGTACAAAGCATGGAAAAAAAAATATGTACCTTTATAAAGTATGGGCATCAGATTTTATAGAGAATGTACGGATATCACATTCCAAACTTGGCCACTTTGTGGATCGCGGGTTCTCGGTCTGTCGAGCTAAAAAATAGGCCTCTATTGTTCCGTGTCCACAAATAGTACTCAGAGTTCCGTAATATACAAATTGACAGGCGGACTTGCGGTCTGGCTGAGATTTTATAGAGCATGTACACTTTTTGGATCGCGGGTTCTCGGGCTGGCAGGCTAAAAAAACTGGCCTCTATTGTTCCGTGCGTTACAAATAACACCCAGAATTTTGGGATATACAAATTTACAAGCGGACTTGTGGGCTGGCTGGCTCAACATTGTACTTCTATTGAGTTCCACGATATATAAATTCACAGATGGACTCAAACCCTGGCGGGCTCCGAGAAAGGAGCAATACATACTAATTATGTACTTTTATAAACTATGGACATGACATTTTATAGAGTATGTACAGATCCCTTATTCCATACTTAGCCACTTTTTTGGATCTTGGACTTGTGGGCTGGCTGGGCCAACATTGCACTTCTATTGTCCCGTGTTCTCCAAACAACATTCAGTGTTCTACGATATACAAATCCACAGATGGAATTGAATATGTATTACACATTACATGTAATATGTATCGCAGGTTATCGAGCTGGCGGGCTCTAAATTGATAGACGGACTCCACGAGTGGAAGGCTCAAAATTGAATATGTATTAGACATTACATATAATATGTAATACATATGACACGTAATATGTACAATATGAAACGGGCAAGCGGATGGTCAGGCAGGCAATATAAAAGTAACTGGAAATCTGAACACGTGTATCTGCCAGTTCCAGACCTAGAAATTTTCCGAGGAATGAGTAATCCATAGTAAATATGTACTTTTATAAAGTATGGATATCAGATTTTATAGAGCATGCACAAATCCCTCATTCCATACTTAGCCAGTTTTTGGATTGCGGGTTCTCGGCTTGGCGGGCTGAAAATTGGGTCTCTATTATTCTGTGTCCTACAAATAGTACCCAGAGTTCTGCGATATACAAATTGACAGGCGGACATCGGGCTGGCTCGCTTAACATTGCACTTCTATTATATGTACTTTTATAAACTAGGGACATGACATTTTATAGAGTATGTACAAATCCCTTATTCCATACTTAGCCACTTTTTTGGATCGCGGACTTGCGGGCTGGCTGGCTCAACATTGCACTTCTATTGTCCCGTGTCTTCCAAACAACAATCAGAGTTTCGCGATATACAAATCCATAGACAGAATTGAATATGTATTACACATTACATGTAATATGTATCATAGGTTATCGGGTTGGTAGGCTTTAAATTGACAGACGGACTCCATGAGTGGTGGGCTCAAAATTGAATATGTATTAGACATTACATGTAAAATGTAATACATATTACATGTAATATGTACAATATGAAATGGGCAAGCAGACGGTCGGGTTGGAAATATAAACGTAACTGGAAATCTGAACACGTGTATCCGCCAGTTCCAAACCTAGAAATTTTATGAGGAACAAGTAATCCATAGTAAATATGTACTTTTATAAAGTATGGTTATCAGATTTTATAGAGCAAGCACTGATCCCTCATTCCATACTTAGCCACTTTTTGGATTGCGGGTTCTCGGCCTTGTGGGCTGGAAATTGGGTCTCTATTGTTCTGTGTCCTACAAATAGCACCCAGAGTTCCGCGATATACAAATTGACAGGTGGACATCGGGTTGGTTCGCTCAACATTGCACTTCTATTGTTCCGTGTCCTCCACATAACATTAGGAGTTATGTGATCCAGAAATTGACAGACGGACTCCAGGACTGGCGGGTTCAAGATTGCAATTGTCTACATGTATAACATATAATATATATGTTATATAGCTAACATTATCTAAAAACATTATTTTCAAGTACTAAATTATTAATAATAAATATTGATATTGTACAATTTAATTAAAGAAAATTAGAAAACGAGTCGCAAGCTTCGATTCCAGGTCCAATTGTAGATCACCGAAGTTTCAGGTGCAAGATGTATACCGCGCACATGGGGCATGAGAGCTGGATGGTGCCCACAAAGGACACCGTGGCCATAAAAATCGGGAACTATGAAAGTGAATGACGTTCGATTGGACTCGTGATGTAGAGATATAGATGGACATGAAATCTGTCACTCCCTCGTCTGGGAACCCGCGAGCATAGACATGGATTACCAAGTTTTGGATGCAAGATGCACACTTGTAACACAGGGAACGAGATTTCGATAACGCGTACCGGGGAAGCCGCAGACATGAAATTGGCTAAGGAAACGAAAGGGCTCGGTCGAACTCGTAGTGCATATTCCATAATACATGTGCAACATCAACTATGTGGTGACCAGACCAGTATGTGTACAAACCAGGCAAAACTAAATATGTACCTTTATAAAGTATAAACATGAGATTTTATAGAGCATGTACAGATATCGCATCCCATACTTGCCCACTTTGTGGATCGCGGATTCTCGGGCCGACGGGCTCAAAAGATAAGCGTCTATTGTTCTGTGTCCTACAAATAGCACCCATAGTTTCGCGAGATACAAATTGACAAGCGAACGTGCGGGGTGGCTGAGATTTTATAGAGCATGTACACTTTTTGGATCGCGGGTTCTCAGGCTGGCGGGCTTAAAAAGGGGCCTCTATTGTTCTGTGCTTTACAAATAGCACCCACAATTCCATGATATACAAATTAACAAGCGGACTTGCGGGCTGGCTGGCTCAACTTGTACCTCTACTGATTTTCGTAATATAGAAATTGACAGATGGACTCCAGTGCTGGCAGGCTCCCAGAAACAAGCAATACATAGTAAATATGTACAGATCCCTTATTCCATACATAGCCACTTTTTTGGATCGCGGACTTGCGGGCTGTAAATTGGCCCTCTAATGTTCTGTGTCCTGCAAATAACACCCATAGTTGTGCGATATACAAATTGACAAGTGGACTTGCAGGCTGGCTGGCTCAACATTGCACTTCTATTGAATCACGGACTTGTGGGCTGACGGGCTCTAAACTGGGCCTTTAATGTTCTGTGTCCTGCAAATAGCACCCAAAGTTGCGCGATATACAAATTGACAAGCGAACTTGCGGGCTGGTTGGTTCAACATCGTACTTCTATTGAGTTCTGTGATATAGAAATTGAGAGACAGACTCCAGGGCTGGCGGGCTCCGAGAAACGAGCAATACATACTAAATATGTACTTTTATAAAGTATGGACATGACATGTTGTAGAGCATGTACAGATCCCTTATTCCATACTTAGCCACTTTTTTGGATCGCGGACTTGTGGGCTGGCGGGCTCTAAACTTGGCCTCTAATGTTCAGTGTCCTGTAAATAACAGCCAGAGTTGCGCGATATACAAATTGACAAGCAGACTTGGGGGTTGGTTGGCTCATCATTGTACTTCTATTGTTCCGTGTCCTCCAAACAACATTTAGAGTTCTGCGATATACAAATTGATAGATGGAGTCCAGAACTGGCAAGCTCAACATTGAATATGTATTACACACACGAAGACAAGTGAATGTAGAGGAAGATATGGAGTGTCGAAGGAGGCGCAAAAAAAAAAAAAAAACACAGCTGCAAACCAGTTCAACAAATAGAGACAGAGTAAACGAAAAACTATTTAATATGGAACACGGGCAGAAAAAACGCACCTTTGCATCGATTCCTCTACATCTTTGGTTAGTAGTTCTTTGCGGCGTCTAGTTTTCCGGTTTGTTTCTATGAACACAAGTAGAAAACAGAAGGAATATGAACACAAGTAGAAAACARAAGGAATATGAACACAAGTAGAAAACATAAGGAATATGAACACAAGTTAACATGTAAAGAAAAAGGCAAGTACTATGTACATATACTAAAAAAAATAGAATAAGATGAATAGAGTAACATATAGATTTTAGAAGGATGTACCTTTTTTGTTTCTTTTGCATAATGTATATTTTATAATTCAAGTACAACACCAACCATACCAGTATGTGTACAAATCAAGGAAAACTAAGAAGCTGGATAATTTTTTTTTTTTTTGCAACAAGCTATACAGATATGCTATGAAATATAGAAATATGACTTTGCAAAATGTTTGATTTATATCTCATAATTCAAGTGCAATACCAATTGTATCGTGATCAGACCAATATGTGTCTAAGATAAACATACTGTATTGAGGAATGGGCACATTCGACCACACATGGTCAATAAGTGCGTTTTGCAGATGGCTTGTGTTGTGCAAAAGAAAGCGAAGACTGTATTTGCACATGTAGTTTTCCAATTCTTTTGTTCTGCCATTCTTTTGTAGCATGTCAATATTGAAGTCTCCTACAAGAACAATGAGTCCATTTAGATGGAAATGGCCCAATGCATTGAAAAAAAAATCTACTATGTTGGAAAATGTTGCATGGGGAGCAACATACAGATTCAGTATCACAATTTCTGTTTCATGGAAAAAAAAATTGCAAGCACCAACTCAACATTCTTTTCTTCGATATGTATATGCTCCAAAATTGGTACATGTTTTTTCACCAATATCATCACCCCATGTGTAATGTAATTTGATATGCAATTGTGATTTGGGAATTCTTTGTTCTGCATGCATAATGCCATGTATGTTTCCTGCAAGCACAAAATATTGGATTGCTTTGTATCATAGTCATTGAGTATATCATCCATGTGTGCATTTAAGTTGCGTGTGTTAAGCGAGAGAATTGATACATATGAATTTGTTTGTATGAATTGGTAATCATAGTGTAGTTTCCATTTTGCGGTGGTCCTGAGTCGTTCCATTTCAATATCAACTTTATGTTTGACTTTGAAGTTATATTTTGTAAGAGGACTTAGTAAATACAAGGATTCAATGCTTTTGACATGGGACAATGTTGTGTATACAAGTCCATGTATCCAAAAAATGCAACATTATCAAGTGTTAGTCCTTGTGATCTGTGGACTATACGTGCACATGCAAGTTTAATCAGAAATTGTTTTCGAATTTTCAGTCGATCTGTCTTTGCTGATGTCGATACTGGCTTTGATATTCGCAAAATAGGTGTCCAATCGCTTCCAGTGTTTGAATTATATAGATAAGACAACTTGCTTGCTTGTCACTTGCCTATATGTGGTTCATGGAACTTAATCCGAAGGACATCAAGTTTTTTTGTTTTCGTATAGCCTTTGAGTATTCCATCTACACCATTGACCAAGTCATCCTGTCATCATTGTTACAGGCATATATTTAAACCAACATTTCTAATTTGGGGACAAGCTGCAAAGGTAGAGTGGTTGTATGTTCATGACGTGGCACATTTCCATGGTTGTCTTCTTCCAAGTCCATTGAATTGATGATGATATCATCGCCAGGCATGAGTGACAACATATGGCTGTTATGCATTGCAACATCCTTATTTGTGTAGAAAATGTAAGGGAACGTTGGGTCTGTTGGTGCAGGCCGCAAGCACCTCGAATTCATATATGTTGAGTCATCATATGTTTGGTTGTTTGTCCGCATTCTGTTCAGAATTGCAATGAATGTTTCATCTGTCTGGCCCATTATAGTATGCAATTCAAATCATTTAATATTGTCTCTCCATAAGTCATGCGTCACTATTTCCATATTAATGGTAGGATGGAATTCATTTTGGCTACTCTGGCAAAGGTTTCATTATAGTCAATTCCTTCAACCTGGGAAAATCCTTTGGCAACTAACCGAGCCTTGTGTCTTTCAATACTTCCATCTGATGCATACTTAGTTCTATAGACAATTTACATCTGACAAGTTTTCTTCCTTTTGGAAGAGGTACAAGATCCCAAGTATCATTTGCTATTAAAGAACGATACTCTTCATTCATTGTTGTATCCCAATCTGGATGACATGAAGCTTCTGCAAATGTCTCTAGATCACAAGTCTCTGAAACTTGAGCCAAAAGAGAAGAGGCTCGCTGGAACTGTGAACGTGTTCGACGCTGATCTAAAGGATCACCGACAAGACCACCGACTGCTTCTCGTGTTGAATGGACCCATCTAGGAAGCGGTGGAATTGGTGCTAGTTCATATTCAAAGGACTCATCTGGAGGAGGGTGAGCAAGCAGAGGTGGATTTTCATCATCACTGTCATCATCTGAAGAAGAAACCAAATCAGAAGAAGGCACAAACGTCGAATATGGCTCGCAGGCCAAAGAAGGCACAACCGTCGAATTAGGCTCGCAGGCCAAAGAAGGCACAAACGCCGAATTAGGCGCCCGAGCCAAGATATTTTCATCAAATTTAACATCTCTTCTAATAATAATTTCATTGCAATGTGATTGAAGAAGTTTGTAACCTTTGACATCTTTAGAATAACCAACAAATTTACACTTCTCACTTTTAGGCTGCAATGCTTTCCTTTTCTCATAAGGAATGTGAGCCCATGCTATACTGCCAAATACACGGAAGTGACTTACATCTGGTTTAAATTTAGTCTAAGCTTCTTCTGTTGTTATATTTTTAAGAGCCTTTGTGGGAGTATGATTTATTATGTAATTTGCACAATTGATGGCTTCCGCCCAATACTTTAGACTTAATCCCTTAGATTGGATCATACAATTAGCCATTTCTTTTAATGTGTCATTCTTTCTCTCAGCAACACCATTTTGTTGTGGTGTATATGGAACAATGTGTTGCATTTGGATTCCCTGTGTAGTGCAGTAACTTGTCAAATTATTGTTCACATATTCGCCTCCATTATCTGTTCTTAACCTTTGAATTTGATGTCCAGATTGCTTTTCTACAACGTCCTTGTAGGCCAAAAACTTGTCAAAAACTTCGCTCTTAATTTTTAAGAAGTAAGCCCAAGTACGTCTGGAAAAGTCATCAATGAAAGTTAAGAAATACTTGCACCCAGAAAAAGAAGGAGAAGAAAGTGGACCACACAAATCACTGTGAACAAGCTGCAAAGGACCTGAGGCGTGCCAAGAGGCACGTTTTTCAAAATTGTCTCGATGATGTTTGCCGAGAACACAACCGACACAAACACCATCTCTGCATGAAACAAGAGGAAGACCAGTCACCATTTGTTGATTACATAGTTGTTGCAAGGAGCGATAGTTTAGATGACCAAACCGCTCATGCCAAAGTTTGCTCAAGTCATTGCTATGAGCAATAAAAACTTATGAAAAAAATGATGACCCAAAGTTGTCAAACTTGTACAACCTGGTAATATCATCAACAATTCCAGTTGCAAGAACATGATTATGATCTTTTAGATGCTTGATTACAACTTGGTGAGGTGAAAACTCTACGGTTTTGCCTTCGCCTGAATGAGTGATTTGATATACTGATAAAAGGTTACAAGAAAGACTTGGAACACATAATACATCATTGAAATGGCCATTTTATACTTGTACTGTTCCAGATCCTTCAACAGTAAGAGATCTATCATTACCAAAAAATATTTTCTTGGTGTTACATTCATTTAGAGTGGAAAATATGTCTCTATCCTTAGCCATATGATCAAATGCTCCAGAATCAATAAGCCACTTATCAGAAGTAGAAGTAGAAGGTGTATTGAAGGAGAAACCAGAAGCAAAAAGTGCATGTCCATGAGAATAAGAAGAAGAAGTAGGATCAATATTGATGTTGTGCTTCTTCATCACTGCTTCTAAAGCTGCCATCTTCTTGAAACATTTGGACTCACCATGACCATCTTTATTACAAAAGTTGCAATGTCTGTCAGTCTTCTTATTTTTATATTTTGCTCCTTTGTCTCCATTCGGAGAAAAAGTTGTCTGAGTGGGTTTGGGACCCTTATATTGCTTGTTGTTGTGGTGAGGATGTTGCTTCTTGGGATTCTTGGGTTTATCTTTCTGTTGGGCAACTAAGGCTTTGTTGGAGGTACCTACAGTGGTGATCACTCCAAGTTGTACAAGCTTATCTTCCTCTCTAATCAAAGCAACACAAAAGGACTCAAGAGTGGGTTTTTCATAAGCTTTCCCTAGAGCCTCTCTCATGGCATAAAAGGTAGATACAAACACAAAATATGCACTACCTAGCTTAGAAAGAATAATATAGATGCAACGCTCTTCCTTCATTTTTATCTCACATTCTTCACATAAAATTTTAAGTGTTTTAAACTTAGATAGATAGTCTCCAAGGCAAGAAAAATCACTTGAACTCAAGGTTATATTTGATTTTCTAACTGTTGTGCTCGAATAATATCGAGTTTACCAAATACAGATTCAATATTTTCCCTAGCTTCTTCGAGGTGATCAATGTCTTGAATGTGGTACCTTAAATCAGGAGAGATGGACATTCCGATTAGTCCACGTGCTTCGTCACTCCTATTAGCCCATTTGACTTTCTTATCATCATCAGTGGGTTTTTTTTTTCCTTTCCCAAGGTAATCTGGTACAAGCCTTTACTTCTTAATAAATCTCCCATATGAGATTTCCATTGGAAGTAGTTGTTGCTGGTAAGCAAAACATTACTTGTAGAAGCTAGATTAAATATGCAGATAATATGGATTTAAAAATTGAAACTGATAATCTGTATGGAAAGATCTCGAAAAGTTATGCGGTTTTAAAAAAAACGGCACTGAAAACATACTTCCGATGTGAGAGTTATGCCCTTTGAAAAAAATGCATAAGCTGTAACCAACTAACCACGTGATAGTGTAAGTTGTTTTATGAAGTGACCACTTTTATAAAGAGAAGTGGGGATCACTTTTATAATGAAGTTACTTTATAACAGAAAAAATGCATGTAAAATAAACAACTCTAAAATAAAATATTAAAGCTACTTATAGTGATTCACTTTTATACTTGAAGTGAAATACACTTTACAATTTTAACATGAATTTTTTCAAAAAAGTAACAAAAATAGAGACTTGAACTCAAGACCTCTTACTTAATAAGACAAGTTTTAACCAAATGGTCTAGCAAAACATATTGTAATGTTCAGAACAAGTATTGGGGTGTGGGTGTTGTTGTTACTGTTGTTGTTGAAGAGGCCTTGGAGAGCGTGCTAAAAAAAAACTCTTTTCACACAAGAAAAGAATTTCGCTTCTCGATGACAACAAGAGTTAAATCTCGGTTAGCTTACCCGAAGATGCACATTTTCGTATCTGTTTATGATTTGCCGAGATCACACAGGGTGCGGGGCAAAGAGCATACGCAGATCTAAAATAGTAGCAACCTGGAAATAAAAAAATACAAACCGAAATAAAACCAAGATAAAACTTTGCAGAAATTTAAAACATGCGTATTCAGACTTTATACCTCCGGATCTGACTGTAATGGCCGTATCTTGGGCAAAAATAAATCTTTTTGAGTAAAACGAAAAGTGTTCTTGAATGAAACGAGTGCTCTAGACGTAATGGAATAGTCCTCTCAGCCTAGAAATGTACGAAAATGACAGAAAATGGATATGAGGTAACTCGTCTTCACGATCTCGATCTACAACAGGAGCGGGTCTTCAAACAGACTCTGATACCATGTTCGACAACACATGTATTCCAACAGAGGACGAACACCTACAATAACGACTCAGATAACCAGATCAAAGAATAGCACACCGACATTTTCACGTGGTAAAACCCCTACGAGTAAACATCCACGACCCCAACCAATGCGGCCACTTGGAGCAGTTTATTAATGCAAAGAAAAAGATTATAGAGAGATTTTACAAGAGAGTTTCTCACGATCGATCATCGACAAATGACCCTCCATGCTCTTTAAATAGAGATCATGGACCAATCGAGTGTTAAGCCACAGATCAATGACCATTAAGATTGAGGAGAGTATGAATCGTCGGATCACTCTATGTCGGGAATATATCATGACTGTCGGATTTCCTAACTACAAATGCATACTAATGCATACTAAATAAACACACTTTTACCTAACGACATATTAGACCAAGTATTTCTTAACTAAATCCTAAGTGTCTAAATATCCTAACATGTGTTGTATCTGTTTTCAACGAGAGGATGTCAATTGTTCGATCGTAATTTGAATCAATAGACCAGGAATGGACAATGCCATCTGGCAAGGTCGACCACACCTAGATATTTACTCTGAACATGATAGACAACCATTGCAAACAGAATCTGCAACCCTCCACATTCCCTTTTTCATATTACAACACCATGTTTATAAGGTATTCTTGCCAACTTCCAATTGCCGACATATTTTATAGGAGATATGGCGAAAGGTGCTCATGCAAGGACCTAAAAGCCTGTTGGTTGCCGCTTATAATTGCATTGCAAAAGGACTGTACAGTGTAAAGTTGTAGTGACTGCACATCGAACTCTGCTACTAATAAACAACAAATTGCATTGAACAGACTATCTCCACAGCTAGACACAACAGTTGTTGCTAGCTGTAAACCATGGCAGTCTATGCGATGCATAATCCATTTCCACTGCGATTCAAGGTCTTTGCAAATGAGGGACAAGTAAATATGAGCTTCTTCAACATTGCATATGGACATTTTTTTGTACAATAGTGGTGCATAATGACCACTGACAACATTGGCATCATGGAACAAGATGCAATATGGATTGTCAGATGCAGTTTTTTTGAATAGTAGATATCTTGTTTTTCTTGTCAATGACCATATTCCAATTGATATATTGAGCCAATTAGATAACCACCGTATACAAAATGTATCTCCCCAAAGTCCCCTCTCATGTGTAGGCAGAATTGGGGATGCAGACAACCGCATCTTTGAAAAATACGTTTGGACATCATGTATTCCATGCAACTGCTGAAGAAAATCAGATTCCAGTTTGTATTCATACGACTCCAATGCCTCAACGTCGCCATTTTTTAAACAACCCAGGAAATAATCTATCAATCCATTACGCAGGCCGGTCAAGGAATAGCAGAAATGCAGTAGAACCTGAAATGCATCGAAAAGGCAATCCCCTACAATATACAAGAATGCATCCAATCTAAAAAGCCCATTGTTATGCAAAACCTCGTCAATGTTGTCATGTATAATGGAGTGTGTATATATTTCATATGACTCAACATCTATTACTTCTTTCATATTTTGAACTGTCATTTTGAAGTTGTTTGTTAGATACTTTCATTTTGCATGAAAACAAAGAAAAGGGGAAAAAAAAAAAAGTAGGAAAAAAAAAAGAAGCAAAATAGGAAAACTACAAGCGCGGAACTGGGTACCAATCCCCGTATGTATCTTTCAACCTTCTTCTTGTCAACTTCAATCCCCCCTAGTCCCCATAGCAGATGAGAAGAAAACAAACCCACACTGGAAAGCGAACCAAACAAAAAGAAACAACGCAAATAAATAACACCATAAATTTACTGAGCAGAAAGATTGATTTGAACGTATTCATGGCATGCATCCTACAAGCTTCTCAGAGCCAGAAAAAAGTTCTGCAAAATACAAAGGACATGACAAAGGAAACAACTAGATGCAGTTTTCCGACCCACAGAATAAAAGCATTCCCTGCGTCTACACCCCGATAGATGGTTCCCTCTTCTGATAGCTCTGAAGTACTTTTTGAAAACCCCCCTGCATTGCAATTTTTGAAATAGCTATGGACGTGGTAGCCGGCATACGAAGATGCATGGTTTCCAGGAACAGATTTTAAGAGCACAGAGAAAGATGGTCTGCAACAAAATTTCGAGGCAGGGACTCCCACCATTGAAAAATACCAACGAAACGATGGCACAAAAACTTACCCGTCAACGAGGGATGACAACAACTCAGGCCCAAAAACTGCAAACCGCAACAACAGGTCCAACAACTTGCAAAGTTGAAGAACAACAAATCAGTGACAACCATGAAGAGGTCCAACTGCAACTACAGGACCTCAACTTTGGAAAGTTGAATCAAACAAGAACAAGGATCATGGAACGAACCAGTGAACAAGCATCGACCACTGAACCACTGATGCCGGCAGAGAACAATTCAACACAATTTCACTGCAAACAACACCATAAAAAAATTGGAACGAAACTGTATTGCAACGCCTCTGTACAATAAACATTTAAGACTGCCACACATGTTAGGTAAACACTTAAGACTGTTAGAACCATCGAAGGGCGTAGTCGTGTTCAAACATTTAAGAAAAAATGCAACGTGGCAGGCCTCTTCTCTCGAAGCACGCAAGAATAAAGCAAAAATCACACATAATAATATGCTAGAGAATGTATTCTAGCTAGCAGAAAATGCTAAAGCAAACATTCGAACTAATGCTAGCATTAATCCACCTTCGACCAATGCATAAGAAAATATATGATTCAAAAAGACCATATACGATGAAATACTTTGGATATGCCAACATATATAACATTGAGAATAGCGAAGCCGACAAGAAGACCTCTAATCCATTGTCCAATCAGATCATGACAAATATGGTACTTTTTATTATATAAAAATCGATGTTTTCAGTTCCCTGGTTCCAACAATAGATAATATGGAAATATTTGTGGTCAATGGACAATCTAATACGAGGTCAACGAATTATCGATCGCTATAGTCCATCTATGCCTACGGCAGGGACTAATAATTAGATATGAATATTACACGTGGTATATTTTTTTATATACATATACATGGTATTTACAAAATGTAACTATTTTTTCTTATTATGAATAAAAAATGTATATATATATATATATATATAGAGAGAGAGAGAGAGAGAGAGAGAGAGAGAGAGAGAGAGAGAGAGTATAATTGATCTATCAGACCTTAAGAAAGGTTAATGATTAATTTGGTTTCTTTATAATTTTATTTATGTGCTCAAAACACATTAAGAGAAGCGTTCCAAGACCACCATAGTTTTGACGACTTAGGAGGTTGGGAAGGTCGATATTGTGACAGATATTTTGAAATTATGATCTAATTTGAGTATACACGGGGCACTCTAGGAAAAAGTGCTTCTCATCTTCGACCCTCTTGGTGTCACAAAGGTGACAAATTCTTTTTTCCCATGATGTTTTGGGAATTGTCCAACACCCAGTTTCAATATGAAACTCATGGGAGTTGGTTCAAATTTTAGCAAATGTTGATTTTCTTCTTTGTGCTAATCAAAACCGAGAGTTATTTTTGATCTTCTAGATTAGTGTTCCTCCTTGTAGTTGTAATGTTCCGACCAATTGCTGCTATGAATTTCTCTTTGTTGTTATCATATTTAGGGAGTATTTTGACTAAGGAATTTCGTCAACACTTGACATGCATCCCGCAAGATCCCCTTTAATCACTGCTGATATATTTGATACTTTATTGATGATGATTTTTGTGTTGATTTTGGTCAAGCATTTTGTCAAACAATTTACTGTGACACCAACCTCTAATGTAAAAACCACCTTAGTGACTGTTGTAGCTTATTACCGAGGTAGGAATTTGGGCAAACACTTTGTTTGCATACTCTAAACCTCTGTAAGACTACTTCTTACTGTTGTTATAATTTATTGTAATTGTTGGTAGGTTTCTCAAAGTGGTTTACTTAAGCTATGCAAGGTTTTGATTCCAAACAAGTTTCCATATTGTAAGCAAAATATTACAGCAAAATACCAAGGATAATAACTCAACAAAATGATTGTAACAACATGGAAATATCTCAAAAGGGATCCAATTTTATCATATATGTCTAACATGTTACAAATCTAGCAATAATGGTAATCAAGATTAGCCCCCACAGTGCGAATATGAACTATAGGGACAACAAACAATTCCCCACAAGTAAGCACGACCTGCTGCAATATGGTCCAGATCTGATAGAACAAGAGAATATGTTGTTGTAGGTTGTTGGTGAGGGATGAAACAACCTCTCCCAATCTGCCGACAAATAAAGAAAGGCCACTATAGACCCCACAACCTCCCAACAATTATATGTGTCTCTCTCCTTGAGAATTGCGACCCAATAATGAGTGAACTTGACACTGGTGAGTGAACTCAGACTCAACAACAACTAAACTCTTCCCCTAGGAAAGTATTCGGCCCAACAATGGAGAAAACACTGCCAAAATACAATACAATTTGCCTAACAAGATGAAATCAACCTCTTGACAGTGAAACTTGTTGGAGAAACTTCTATTTTCGGCACACTAGTTCAGTGGGAGTAACACTAGTTTAGTGGGGGTTAACTAACTAGTTTTATTTTAGACTTTCTAATCTATACCAACACTATTATGCATGCATTCCTAATTATAGGATGTCATTACCTATATGAGTGAAGAGCACTCACTCATTGATAAGATCATAATATGCATTGATTCTCATTCTTCATTGTGTATCTCTCTTCCTTTTCTTGATAAGTTTTGTTTGTGTATGCTTTGGCTAGATCTCTTGTGCAGGTTTCCATGAAACATTGATATGGTATCAAAGCTATGCTGCTTGGAGCAAGCCAGACAAGCCAAAGAATAAGGAAAATCAGAGTTTCGACGAGCTAAATCCATGGTCGTATCTTTCAACAGTGATTTCTCAAAAAATATTAAGTTTTTGAGGAAACGACTTGCGATGGAAGTAAATCGACCCATTCTACAAATGGGTTTTCAACCGTTTGGCGATATTTCTCATAGTTTGCTCAGAAAGTAAGCCAAAAATTAGCCTCCTGAAATTGATACGAATCCATGGTCGTACCTTTCTACAGTGATTGCTCCCAAAATATTAAGTTTTTGAGGAAATGACTTGTGCTAAAAGTAAATCGACCCATTCTGCAAGTGGGTTTTCAATCGTTTGGCGAGATTCTTCACCGTTTGCCCAGAAAGTAAGTCGGAAGATCGTCTCTTGAAATTGGTACAAATTTTCACTTAAAGTGCCCTTTCTACCATGATTTCTTAATTTTTCACTTGTAGATTGAGAGTAAATTTTTAGGGGTTCTTAGAAACAGTAGGAGAGATGGATAGGACAACTATTATACAATCAAATTTGGTGGTAACCCTCACACCATACAATTATTTTGATTGGAAGCCCAAGGCAAAATTCCAACTCAGAAGGAAAGGATTGTATAATTTGATGATGGCGACAGAAACAAAACCTACATCAACGATTGAGAATATGAGATGGGAGAACCGTAAGGATGAGACCACATGATTACTTCTTGAGTTAATCTCCATTGATTTATGGTTTCATGTTGCTGCATGCAAGACTCCAAACGAGATCTAGAGCACCTTGGAAGGACTCTTTGGAAAACAAGATGAGATGCGAGGTCATATGCTTGAGGTAGAGTTGAATACCTTAGACCCTAAAAGTTTTGATAATATGCAAGATTTATTTACTAAATTTAAATCTTTGATTTTTATCTTGGGTGAATGTGTTATTGACAAGTCTACACAAGAGAAACAACTTATTCTAACAATCATGGCCAAGCTAGGACTAGAATACGTTGTATATGTCTCCAATTACCATTATGATAGATGTCTTTTTGGAACAAATTGGAAAATGCCTACGTTGGCTCAGTTCATTGAGTCTCTTACACAAGAGCAGACAAAACTCATACAGATGGGCCTCATGAAAGATCCCAAAGCACATGCACTCACCATGCATGATGGAAAAGGGTCATTCAAATAGAACGAGAAGGAGGAATATTCCAAACCCTTTAATGATTCTTCATGTTCCAAAGACTCTTCAAATTCCAAGAAGAAGAAGAAGGGAAAACAATGCACTTACTCCAATAAACAGAACCATGAAGAATCCACATGCATGAAGAAACAGATCGATCTTATGGCACATGCACTTCAACAAAATAACCTTGGAAACTTCATTCCAGAGGGAGTCAAGAAGTAGAAGGAAGAATATCATGCTCCTAAGAAAGGTAATCATCATGCTCTTGTTGCAATTAATTCCTCATCTGATTCATGGATTATAGATTCTGGTGCATCCCATCATATGGCAATGAAAGATGAAGTTTTCTCTTCCTTGAATCCATGCTGAATACCCCCTATTCTCACGGGGGATGATACTCCAGTAGCAGTAGCAAGAGAAAGGAGAGTGGAACTCCACAATGGTAGTTTTGAGAATGTTCTACATGTCCCAAAGCTTTTTATGAATCTGCTCTCAGTTTATCAGATCACTCAGAAAGGTAAAAAGGTTGAATTTACATCAGATTCAGTTCCAGTAATTGACATGCATGACAATTCCATCATTGCAATTGGTGAGGTGGATCACAACTCAAGGTAGTATAAATTCACTAAGTTTTTTGACGATGACTCCTCTATTCTACTTACACATAAGGAGAGTACTTTGAATGCACCTCCACTGCAACATGCATATACTCTTACTCGTCCATCAGTTTCAGACATCAGAGATGATTCCATACACTTGGATTCTGTACATGGAAATAAGCAGGTAGTATAACCGGATAAGAAGCTAGCGCCGAAGCTTCAATAGATGCCCAAGAAGGCACATACCACACTTCAGACAACATGCAACCTTGTAGGGAATCCATTGGATTCGAGGAGGACTCGATCTCAACATGAGGAGACTTATCATGTATTTTCAGCTTCAGTACCTGCGATGCCCTTGCATTTTTATATGGGTCAATCTATGGATCCACATAACTACAATAGGGTTGTGGGAAATCCATTGTGGCAAGCAGCCATGCAGAAGGAGTATGACTCACTCCTATAGAACCAGACTTGGAATCTGGTTCCACTTCCACCAGAAAGGAATATTTTTGTGTGCATATGGGTCCACAAGATCAAGAGGTACAAGGCTAGACAGGTTTCCAAAGGACTTCATCAGATCCATAAATATTTCTACATCTTCACGAAGACTTTCAGTGAGCAGAAGTTTCAGACTTTTCGGGATCATCTTGCAGTGAAGAACACAATTGCCTAGCAACTGCCATTTTCTTCTTTTGATACATCATATTTTGAGGGGGGGTTTTGTTCCCATGTGGTTTTCCCTCTTTCCTCGTTTTTATTCAGTGCTCATTAGTCGCATTATACATGAGTACCTAAAATGGCCTAGTAGTCAGGACTCATTTTTTACTCCATAGTGATGTTCAGGGGGTGTTGGAGAAATTTCTATTTTCAGCACACTAGTTCAGTGGGAGTCAACTGACTAGATCTAGTTTAGACTTTCTAATCTTAGACCATCACTATTATGCATGCATTCCTAATTATAGGATGTCATTGCCTATATGAGTGAAGATCACTCACTCATTGATAAGATCATAATATGCATTGATTCTCATTCTTCATTGTGTATCTCTCTTCCTTTTCTTGATAAACTTTGTTTGTGTATGCTTTAGCTAGATCTCCTGTGCAGGTTTCCATGAAACACTGATAAAACTCTACCCCTGGTTCAGTAAAATATGCCTATCAACACCAAACTCACCCTACATAAGATAATGTGGCTTTCCCAAAACACAAACTACTGTAAAATGGTAGATCAAAATCCTCAAAAGTGAAATCCAAATGGAAGACCCGGATGGCCTTCCTAATCAATCGCTAGGTTGGATTTCTCACCACCGAAACCAGATTAGCTAGGGTGGATAGTCTCACCACCGAAACCATTCAAACAAGGGTTTCATCCAAACCCCAAAGGCTCCAAGAGCTCTGCAAACCAACATCTAAATGGTCATGAACATAATGAGAGAATATGATCCCATATCTCTCCTTTATACCCCCTTTCACATTTTTCCCATCAAGTGACTTTTAATTCATCTTTAATATTATCTCATAAAGTCACTTTATTAATTTAACAAAAAAATTTACTCCAAAAAGTGATTTATTTGACTTTAAAGCAATTCCAGCCACTAGAAGTCACTTTTTCATCATCTCCACCTTTAGATCTTTTTGTCCCAGTTCCAATGAGCTATTACATGAAGTTATCCCCTCAAATAATATGATTCAAATCACTCATTTAGTGTATTTAATTAAAGTATGCTCAATAATAACCCAAAATTTTGAAAATCGTCGGAATGCCACGAAACCAAGAGAGAACTGTGCGAAAATGATCATGATGATGAAAGATGGTGAATGGACTAGCTTGGGCCCCATATAACTATTGGTGTTTTATATGTTTCTTAGATATTGATAGTTATAGTCATCATAGAATAATTATACACTGAAAATCTAAACTTTATCAATACGACGAAAAAAACAAGATCTAGAGATATTAACCATGCATAGTATCCACAAGAACACAAGAGTTTATCCTGGGAAACCCAACCCTGGGAGAAGACCCAATAACCTTTCTATAGAAGAATTAAGTCCAAGATATTACCAGTGCATCACCATCAAAATCCAAAATACCATACAAAGAAGATCCTCGCCAAGGCTAGCGTCTAACGCCTCAGTAAGATGATCCAAAATAACCAAGCAAGAGCTTCTCCAAGTGCGGCGCACCCTCCAAGATACTAGAAAACCAGAAATAATGAAATTACCAAAAACTATAGCTGCAACTGCTTTGTGTGCACTGCAGAAGGAGTTGTCTGATTGTCCAAATGAAATGAGCTAGTCCTGTATTTATACTAATCTAGGCTCCAGTCTAGGGCCAACTTCTTATTTATGGGTCTTCAATTTCTTTATTAATTTCATATGAGGTCGAATTCTCTTCTTGGGTCTTCAACTTCTTCTTGGGGCTTCTTGTAATGGTATAGATGGGTCTTCTTGTACTTTTTTGCAGAGAACGACTGCCCAAAGTTGCAAATCTCCAACAATAACTCCTTCAATTTATCCAAGCTCACTGTTATCCTCATTTTACTCCTTTGTTTAGGCTGACATAAACTCATAGGGTCGTCTCTAACTACAGGGCAGGGGAATCCAAAAATGGGGACATTATATATTAATTCTCAAATTCTTTATCATACCATAAATTCTCTTAAATTCAGATGTAATAATATTTTTAGTATTATCGATATTCAACAAAATCACATCTTTCTGTATCCCCCAATGATTTAGCTAAGACTTAGGTATGTATGTGTGTATGTTTTAAAAACTAACATTTCATGAATTTGTTACACTGAATTATCATCATTGTTACATCTAATAGAGACCTTAAATAATTATTAAAATTTGACAAAATTTAGGCTTAGTAATTGTTTATATAAACTTTAAATATTATAATTGTAAATATAAAAAACAAGGGCTGCATGGCAGTGCAGTCCCTATCGATTGGGAAATATATGATGTCGAATGGAAAATATATGCTAAACAATGAAACTTAATATAACTAGATGCATATCCTCGGACAGGGTACCATCCAGCGCATAATGCACATGACTAACCATAGGGCATTGAGAGCACCCACCACTTGGCTCATCGATCCTCAAGCCAATAACATGGGTGGAGGCTTTAGGATGTCGCCGATTCAAATCATTCAAGGTATTTCGTACTTAGCTAGATTTCGTTCCAGGAGAATGTTGCAGGTCTGTACGAGGGAGGTTGGCGTCCATAACTCCTAGTACTAGGTGACTAATTTTCCATTAACAACCGTGAATTGGTTGATGGGAGATGACTTAAGGAAGCTCAACGTCTGGGGGAAACATCATTCTATTTGTGGTTTCTATATGGTGCATTACTGTAGGGAGGTAGGGAGGGGGGGCCGGGGGGGGGAGAACAGTGGGTTGGAGAAATTCACATCCATGAGTCTTTCATTTTTGTGCTCACCATGCCGAGGAAACAAGGCCACTCAAAGCGGGGCAAGGGAGAATACACTCGAGTGGGTCGACCTCCCTCCTCGGTCATGGGCAGTGATGATTCGAACAACCACAGAAAGTGATCTAGGTCTCCATCTCTTAGCTCGACTATGACTCACCAGCAGGACAACAACCACACCTCATCTAGTTGGGGCTGTAAAATTGAATGGTTTGACATATGTGAGCTCTCTCTGGGTTACGCCCCAAAATATTTCTCGGGTTGGACTTCTTCAGAGAGCCCACCGCTAAGCTCCCCTCGTGGTCACTCTAGTCGCACTCATGGTGCTCTATCTTCAGGGCATCCAGTTACTCGTCCATTTGAAGCACCCTCCTTCAATAAGCCTAGCACATCTAAAGAAGAGGACTCCCAACACATCTTTGAGGTCTTGTCCACACTTCAACATTTGATATTTGAGCTTCAAAGTGAGGTCTTCGATGTAAAATTACGCCTTGAGCTTTTGGAACATCACATTTCCCTGGTGACGAATTTGAGCACTAATTGAGATGCCTCATCAACTCCTGCGACAGTTGGAGTGACGATGCCCATCCTCCTTCCTCCGAGACATAATTGATATCAAGCATGATGGTCACAAGGTTCAACACTTTGGTTACTGTTTTTTTTAGTTTGTGTATGGTCCATCTGGGTATTATATCTATTAGTTTCGAGGCCAAGCTAAGATCACATACTTATATTTTAATTTTGTATTTGGCACTGTTAAACAATATCTATGCTATTATAGCCACCTAGCTCTGTTATATTTTTGGGTACATATGAAGCACAATTATGAAAACTCAGTTGGAGCAGAGTTGGTTTCCAGTTATGGCGACTCTTTCTCCAATGAACACTTGTCATTTTGTAACAAATTTTCATTAAAGGTAATTTATAGATCACTTTTTTACAAAAAAATTAAAAATAACTAGATGCATAGATAATGAATAGTATTTGTCAAAAGATAATTCATATAATAAAGAAAAATAGCATTGTTGTTTACACTATAGTAAAAACAATTAGCATAAAACTTTGTAAAAATAAGCAAAAAAGAAAATGGTTCAATGTGGAGTAAATCTTAGTAAACAAGTGTTGCGTGGCAGCATAGTCCCTGTCGGCCTGAATTGGGAATAAATGCAGAGGGATAGGAAAAAGTAGCGGAGGCATATGGAAACTGTAGCAGAGATGTGGCAAGCAGCATGAATCACATGTGGTATTTATGCAGTAAATGACACGTGGTGTCTAGAGCCCCATTTATTTTTTGAAAGTTTATAATATATTTTGGCATGTTGAAAAATTGTGTCTATTTTGTCTCTATATGTGGCAGGACAAAATAAAGTTATATTCAAATTAAGAAAATACAATTTCTGCATAGTGGAAGATAAAAATTTATGACAAGATAAATATAAAAGGAGATAAAAATCAACTTAATTTGAAGTATATAAAAAAAGTTACATATTCCTGGAAATTTAAATGCATTTGTCATATGGACTGGGATTAGGGCTCGTGTGAACCATAAGCATAGTGGAAGATAAAAATTTACGAGGACATAAATATTTTTTATTTGAAATATATCAAAAAATAATAGTTTGTTACAAATTCCTTGTAATTTAAATGCGTTTGTCATATAGACTGGGATTGGGGCTCCCGCTGACCATAAGAGAAATATGTACAAAAAATAGGATTGTAGAAAGAAGAAGCGACTGATGGTAGAGTGTACTACCTGAAAATAATAAATTGAAATGTATCGGTCTTTGGCTAGACATTTCTATTTAAAAAAGTGGAATAACTAGGTTGATAAACAAAGCAGGATGTGATCAATATAGACTTACAACGATGGTACATATGACCACTTTTGCTATTTGCTTGCTGATGCATTTTCATTGATGTTGTCGACGACTACTTGAATCATGGTAAGTGCCTATTGCCTTTCGTCGATGATCTGCTTCAATTCACTTTCGAGCCATTCTTCAATGTATCTTCTCATTGGGGCGACGCTAATATCATTCCGTATTTTTATGTTGAAAAGTTCATTTTCCAATTCCCTGAAGTCGATAGAAAGATTACGCAGAGCCTGATCAATTTCCTTATTATGTACCGAGTAGTCAACTAGACAGTTGTCGACGTCATCTTGACCATATTCAAGGATGTTGTAAAACTTCTTCCAAGACAACGCCTTAAAAATATCAACCTTTTTAACGAAGGCTTACTTAGTTAAGGGAAAGGAGTTGACGATTAAGTTGGGGTCTTGAAAGTCGTTGGTCCTTTCAACTAAGTTTATTCTGGCCAACTTTGTGAACAATTTTTCTTTTTTGATATGTCTTGTTCACATGACTGGACAATGAGATGCAGGTTCTTCACTTTTTCTTTCCAGCATGCATTTAATTGACCGATTCGGTTTTTGGATGGGATATCTTGTTCTCTTCTTTTCGTTTCTGTCATGTTGTTGACAATGGTGCCAAAAGGAAGGACCATGTTTAAATAGAAATGTTCTTCATCATTTAATTCCCCCTGCAAATGTTCTAGCAAACTACGTGCCTTCATTCCAAGGGAAGTCATGGTTTGTGATGTTTCCCACACCTTAGGAATAAACTCCATTCTTTTCTTGATATTATTCTCCACATATCCTCTACAAGATGCGAGGAGGCTGGAGGATCCTTTTAACTTGCCTGCATGAGTTTTTGGCATGGCTATTGCCAAAGGATTGACAAGCAATGACATAGGAATCAAAGCTTCTTCCAATTCCTTGACCCGATCCTTCAGTCTTGCATTCTCGGCCTCAATGCCTCCAATGGAATCATCAAGAGAATCTTCGGTCACTATGTGAAGTCGACAGATTTGGGACGGTTGCATATTGGCAAGGTTAACCTCTGAACGAGATTTTCCTTTCTTATTTTTTACATCTTTTCTTTCAATAATTATTTATTTGGACTGAATGTCAAAAACAACGCTCTGGAACATGAAGGATTCATCTTCGTCTAAATGTTCGGTATCAGATATGTCCATTGGACAAATATGCTGGATCACATCTGTGGGCTGCTCAGGGTAGTGGAATACACTATCTAGATCAGGTTCAAGTTCCATGTTCTCACTCTGAATTTTGGGCTCTTCCGCCTGTCCCACAATTTTTTTTTCTCTTCTTGTCCACTGAAATCTTGTGAGAAGTATCAATTTTAGGGTGAGGAGGGTCGTTATCTCCTCCTCTGTTTGAAGAAATCTGAGTTGCTTTGTTGTTGTGGTGGGTCGTTGGAGCGATGCTCCAGGATGTTGTACTTTTGGGAGAGCTATTTGTCGATTGAACACTCTTCTCACCGGGGCCTTTTCCCTATTGCTTGTTCAATTCAATGGTGCGTTGTAGTGTGTCTAGGTCATCGGCATCAGAAGCAGAAGCGTTGTCGTCAGTGTCTCTGTTTTCGGTCAGTTGTTTTTTGAAAAAAAATTTGCCCAAGCCAAGTGTTTGTAAATGTTGTAAAAAAAAATTTCGGGGTCGAACCCTGTTAGGATTTCATCATATCTTAGGTGTAGGTTGCTAAAATGGGCTACAAATTTTTCAATTTTTTTAACGTTCCTCAACACGAAGTCCCCGACTTTCCGAGGCAGAGGAATGAATTGTTTTTTCTTCTTCCCTTGGAATAGATGCAACCAATAGTCATATTGCCTTGTTACTTTTGTAACAAACATTCTGTCCGTAATGTGACATGGAAGGAGAGCAGGTTTTTCCTTGGAGCCAAAAATCTTTATCACAATGTAAGTATCCAGATATTCAATTGCCCCCTTCCTATCCAAAAAACGGGTTGCCTGGTCAGATCTCTAAGGAGCATCTTCTGCTAACAACTAAACTTTGAAAGCAGACACAAAGACATTAAAAACCTCATAAAAACAGTGGGAGGCCTTGTGCTTCCACAAGGCCTGGTACCAAAATGTTACTGGGTCGAATTCCCAGTTGACCTTCTTAGACAGAAACAATTATGGAAACTGGCATCAATGTGCTATCGCAAAAACTAAGTAGGATGACATAAAAAATCTCTTCTCCTTTTTGAAGCTTGACAATTGGGAACAAATTTCATGGGAAATTAGATTGCCCCAATAAAAAATGGCTTGTTCCTTGACTGTGAAATACAAAATATAAAGAGCCATCCGGAAAACAATTGTTGTGGAGTCCTGTCCCGTTATTCTTGTAAACAACCAGGTAATTTCCCGATATGGATTTCTAAATGAACTAACCTGGAAGCTTGTGATATCTTCAGGAACTACCATTGGGTCTTCCAAGAACTCAGGCAAGAGGTCCAACCCGTTATTATGATTTCTTAGGAATTGCTTGGAATCTTCTCCTTTGAACGTCAATGCTGGTTCCGACAATCTTAACACCTGGTGAAAGACCTGAGACGACAAAGAAACAAAAGAGCGGTCCCACAGTGGAATAATTCTTTGGGCTAGAATAAAATTATTGGCGCACCAAGAGGCCAACTTCTTACGGTCAAAAACTTTAGGGACATAGCCAGGACGAGCAATCCCATAGGTCCAAATTACTTCGTTGTGGGTGGCAGGGGATGAGTAATAAGAATATGCCCCGAACCACTGGAAGTCCCGGTCCTCGCGCCTGAATTTGTTCATTGTATCTCCACAGAAATGTTGTCGAGATGATGCCATAGGTTTATGAGAACGTTCGTTTGTTGCAGATGATGATTGAAATGAACAGTTGGAGCCGATAATATTAGTCTCCGCAAATGTTGGTTCAATGCTAATCAATGGGAAAGCTCCTCGAGCCTTTCGTTGATTAATGACAATCTCTATGGGTGTTGTATGGTGAACTATTAGCAATAAAGCTTATTTATTGCATATTTAGAAGTGCGAAGGTGGCGGGTACGATGAAGAGCAATTAGGGATTGAAGGTTTCGTGAATGTGCCAACCCGACAAGGTGCGAACAACATTTAATGATTTTTAAATTAACACTCGGAAGGGATAATATAACGCTCCGCAAATATTCGTTTAATGCGTATTAATAGGAGATCTCCTCGAGCCTTTCGCCCATCAATCTCAATCTATATGGTTCCTGCACGATGAGATGTTAGAATTAAATGTCACTAATTGCATATATATATAAACTTTTTTTTTATTATAGACAAGTGCGAAGGTCACGAAGACGGGGAAGAACAAGGAACAAATGGCAAGGTTTGAAAAGCGGTTGGACGAGATTCAAAATAGGGTTATGGGGATACTCAGGAGAGGTGAGTGTCCGACGGTCAAATTTTATGTATCAAATTTTTTGACTGCAATACGTGTGAAATGAAAGAGAGTATGATGGGGCAGTTTAGCGACCGGTTTGTATATTTATGGAATTTCGGGAAAGTGGCTAAGTATGGAATAGGGAAACGGTGGGCCAGACTCATTTTTCGAATCGAGGATTGAAGATTTCATGGACGGACCAACCTCACAACGCGCAAATGACATTCCATGATGTTTGAAATAAACACTCAGAAGGGATAATACAACCATCCAGAAATTTTGGTTTTATGTGTATTAATGGGAGATCTCCTCAAATCCTCGTTTAGCATTAATGCTTGCTAAGTGCATACTTAGAAATAACAACTTATATATAATTGCCAATTGGTAGTTGCAAAGGGTGCGGGCACAAGAAACAAATATTAGGAATTGGATATTTCTTGAACTCGCCAACCCGACGATCTACGAAGAAATTCGAAGAAATGGCCAAGTATGGAAAGCGGATGGACGAGGTTCAAAATGGGGTGACAAAGTTCCACAGGAGATGTTCGGACCCGACGGTCAAATTATATTTGTCGAAAGTTTTCAGTGCAAAATGTGTACAACCAAAGAGGACATGATAGGTAGACGGTTATACGGAAGACGGTGTGATGTGAGTCCGATTGTAAATTTGTATATCGTGGAATTCAAGGTACTGTTTGTAGGTCACATAACAATAGAAGTGAAATCTAGAGCCTAGCTACCCGAGAATCCGTAATCGGAGAAGTGACTGGACATGGAACGGGGAAGCGGGCGGTTGAATTCACGATATAAAAGCACGAGTGCAAATGTGAACCCACAAGTCTGCCAACCCGCACAACTAGACATTTTCAGAAAAAATGACTAAGTGACGAGAAAGATAAAGTATAGGGAAAAGAGATACGAGAATTTTGTTAAGTATAGAAGACGGATATCGATCTTTTCTGCATGTTTCTGGAGAAGTTATTTACTGATTGCATATATTTGGAAAGAAGTGCGAAGGTGGCGGGCACAAAAAACAACGACTAGGAATTGGAAATTGTCTGAACATGCCAACCCGATGATCTGCGGAAGAGATTGCAAGAAATGGTCGTGGAAAGTGGACGGGCGGGCTTCAAAATAGGCTTACAAGGGTTCCCGAGGAGATGGGGCCCCGATGGTCAAATTGTATTGATCATAATTTTTGAGTGCATACTGTATAAGATGGAAGAGGGGATGATGCAGGTATCCATAAGGCAATTTGTATATCGCAGAAGCCGGGGGGCTGGTTGCAGGTCAAGGAACACTGGAAATGCACTTCGCCTGCTTGGGAATCCGCAATTGCAGGCCTCGAAAATTTTGTGTGCAAACTCTGTATCACAGAACATGGTATGATGTGGGAGTGGGGAAGTAAATTTGTATATCGCGAAGGTCCAGGTGCTGTTTGCAGGCAACGAACCAATGGAAGTGCAATATAGACTCCGCCTGCCCGGGAATCCGCGATCTGAGAAGCGCCTACACATCGAATGGCTGGTGGTTGCTCCGAGTCGCGATATAAAAGCACAAGCGCAAATATGAACCTGTTAGTCGGCGAACACTTGAATTGAGACATTTTTCAAAAAACGACTAAGTAACAAGAAAGAGAGTAGAGGGAAAAAAGAAACACGGATTTGGTCAAGTATAGAAGAGGGAAAATAAGGTCCAATATATTCAAATCTGCAATAGATATTCCATTTCCTGGCAAGATCTTTTCTATATGTTGTTGGAGATGTTGTATACATATTGCATATACTTGGAAAGAAATCTGATGGTAGCAGGCACAGGAAAGAGTAACTAGAAATTTGAAATTTCCTGAACCCGCGAACTCGACGATCCACGAAATAGATGTCAAGAAATGGTCAAATATGGAAAGCGGTCAAACGAGCTTCAAAATAGGGCGATGGGTTCCCGAATAGACGTAAGGCCCCGACTGTCAAATTGTATATATCAGAACATTTGAGTGCAAAATGTGTAACACAAAAGAGGGGATGATGTGGGAGTCCAGAAGTAAATCTGCATATCACAGAAGCCGGAGTGTTGTTTGCAGGTCACAGAAGAATTGAAAGTGCAATTTAGACAAAGTAGAAGCGCTCGGTCGAAACCCGTGAATTCGCCAACCCGCACATCAAGACATTTTCGGGAAAAATGACTAAATAACTAGAAACACAAACTACAAGGGATAAAAGGGTGGGAAAATTGAAAGGCGGAGGGCAATTTTCGTAAGTGATAATTGGTTTCAAACAAGCCCCATTGTTGCAAAACCATTATTTTCTAGTAATTATCAACAAATGATTTCTTGAAAATTAGATACATTCTTCCACGACCGTAACATATTAACTTAAGTATTAAACTTCTTGCATTATGGGTTGTGTAGAAACAAGAATCACGATTTTGCTGCAACATTGTGATTTGGTATTGCTATGTTCTATATACACCACAAATAGAATTGAACGTTGGTTTGAAAACTGTCTAAAATTCATTTTTTTGTTTCCATAAAAGCCTGATGGATCAACAGAGTGCATTGCCATATAATTGTTAAATGCTCCATTTTAGAACATATTACCTAAGCGAATACAATATCGAAGAACTACAAGACCATTGAACCATGCCAATGAGAAGAGGTGTTAAATCCAGAAAAGAAGAAGCAAACAAGACTCCCAGGGCAAATTTTTTAATAGTAAATCCATTAAAATAAAACAATATTGAGCACTATATATCTATGCTTAGAAATTGGATCAAGTTCTTTGGCCCTAAACATTGAACATATTTTCCATAGACACAGACACAGTATCTGCAACATGCAGGAGCCATCAAGATGCTATTCAACATGCATATAAAACTGATTGCCATGCTTTTTTTTTTAGGAAATCCTTGCAGCCTTCTCCTCGGTGGATCAATGTCCGGTGCCCTGATCTCAATATTTTGTAGAAGACCTGAGCTGAAAAAGAAATAGGAAAGTGGGTCCGCAGTGGAGTAAATCCTTGGCTTGAAGCAGATGAACAAAAGCCATGTGGTAAAATTCATAATTCTCACAAGTTTCCCGTGAGGAAGAAGATGAAAAACATTGTAGGGCAAACAAAATAGCATGAAACTGAAAGTTAGGACACACCAAGAAACCGACTCCTCACATTTGAAAACTTCAGGGGCATAGGTTGCACGTGCAATTCCAGAGGCCCAACTTAGTCCATTATGGGTGAAAGGAGATGAATAGTAGGAATATGCTTTGCACCAGGGGGAGTTCTAGTCCTCATTCCCTAAGATGTTAATTGCATATCCAGAGAACAGGGAAGCAATCCCGCAATTGAATAGTTTTTTGGCTTGAAATATATCCATGGGAGAATCAACAGATCATTTCCTTATAGTGAAAGAATTTCGCCTAGAACGAACTAATCTGGACCTATGTAATTCCTACTTTCGGGCTGCAAAGCAGCTGCTGCGTTCAACGTCGGTTTCTTTTCTGTAAAGCATTCTTTTGGTGTTGTCAGGACTGCCATCGCCGAGCTGGGAAGTGTCGCATGTTATAGTTTATTTCAATTTGGGCGTAGTAGTGGGACCAGTCTATGCATTACCATCATCCATTGTTGTATCATCGTCCATCGAATCATCTTCTTCCAGCTCGAAATGCATTGCAGCAACATCTGCGCCAGGTATCAATGCAAGTCAGAAAGTTGTCTAAGCAAGCAGGGTTGCATTGGAATTATTTGGCTTGAAATATATCTCTCAGTGCACCAAGGGACCATCTCCTTTTTTACTCCTGGGCGAAGGGAGATGAGTAGTAAGAATATGCCCTGGAATACTGGTACCTCTGGCCATCATGTCTGAAGGTGTTTACTTTATTTGGATAGAACTGCTGCCATAAGTTAACGTGAATTTCCGTTTTCTCCAGATGATGTTTGAAATGAAAATTGAGGAGGGATAATATAACTGTCCGCAAATCTTGGTTTAATGTGTATCAATGGAATATATCCTCGAGCTTTTCGCTAATCAGTGACAATCTCCAGGGTTCGTGCGTAATGAGATGTTACCATTAAAGCTTACTAATTGCATATTTAGAAAAAAGTGCGAAGTTGGTGGTGACGACGAAGAACGATCAAGAATTAGAGATTTCGTATAGGTGCCAACCGACCTGCACACAAAATATTGCATCATGTTTGAAATGAGTACTTGGAAAGCATAACATTCTTCTCCGCAAATCTTGGTTTAATTCGTATTAATGACAAATCTTCTCCGGCCTTCCGGACATCAATGACAATCTTGATGGTTCTTGCATGATGAACTACTAGCATTAAAGCTTTAATTACATATCTAGAAAGTACGAAGGTAGTGGGGATGGTGAAGAGCGAGCAAGCATTGCAAATTTTATCTTCCCGCCAATCTGTGAAACAAATTTCAAGAAATGCCTAAGTATGGAAAGCGGGCGGGCGGGTTTCAAAAATAGGGCCACAAGATATACCCAGGAGATGTGAGGGGTTGATGGTCAAATTGCACGTCATAATGACAGATTTCGGCCATCAATTTGTATATCCCGAAATTTTGGGTGCTCTTTGTACGTAGCGGAACAGTGGAAGCGCAATGTTGAGCAAGCCTGGCTAGGAACCGATGATGGTAATAGTGGCTAAGTATGCGGTTGGTCGGACTCATGATATAAAAGCATTATACATAGTTGGAACATGAAATATTGATGGGCTTGAAAATAGGCCCACAAGCTTTACTCAGGAGACGTGAGGGGCCGATGGTCAAATTGTATCTACCCCAAATGTTGAATGCAAAATGCGTAACCCGCAACATGAGACAATGATGGATTTTGAGGGTCAATTTGTATATTGTGGAACTTTGGGTGCTGTATATAAAAGAAGGAGACATTCAGAAAAATGAAACTTTCAGAAAAAGGACCAAGTAAACAGAAATTGAAAGCAAAAGAGATAAAGGGGAATTTGTTTGCTAATTTGTAGATCGCGGAAGTCCAGGTGTTGTTTGTAGGCGACATAACAATGGAAACGTAATGTTGAACCCGTCTATCTGGGAACCCGCGATTCAAAAAGTTTGTTCAATATGAAACATGGAAGCGATCAATAGGGCTGGTGATATAAAAGTAACATGGGAAATATGAAGACATGAATCTGCCAACTCCCGCAGCTAGACATTTTCTGAAAAACGAGTAAGTAACCAAAAAGGGAAAGCAGAGGGCAAAAAGAAAGGGGATGGCAATTTCCGGAAGAGGGAATTGGTATAATAAAGGCCCATTTATGGGAATTGGTATAAGAAAGCAAGGCATGGTTATAGTTTCCAGGATCCACAAGATATACCCAGGAGACGTGAGGGGCCGATGGTCAAATTGCACGTCAGAACGATAGATTTCAACCATCAATTTGTATATCGCAGAATTTCGGGTGCTCTTTGTACGTAGCGGAATAGTGGAAGCGCAATATTGAGCAAGCCTGGATAGGAACCGACGATGGTAAAAGTGGCCAAGTATGAAATGGACAAGCGGTTGGTCGGACTCGTGATCTAAAAGCATTAGACATAGTCGGAACATGAAATATTGACGGGCTTGAAAATAGGCTCACAAGCTTTACTCAAGAGACGTGAGGGGTCGATGGTCAAATTGTATCTACCCCAACTGTTGAATGCAAAATGCGTAACACGCAACAGGAGACAATGACAGATTTCAAGGGTCAATTTGTATATTGCGGAACTTCAGGTGTTGTATATAAAAGCAGGAGACATTCGGAAAAGGGACACATTCAAAAAAAGGACCAAGTAAACAGAAATTGAAAGCAAAAGAGATAAAGGGGAATTTGTTTGCTAATTTGTAGATCATGGAAGTCCGAGTGTTGTTTGTAGGCAGCAGAACAATGGAAACACAATGTTGAACCCGTCTATCCATGAACCCATGATTCAAAAAGTTTGTTGAATATGAAACGGGGAAGCGGTCGGTCGGGCTGGTGATATAAAAGTAATAGGGGAAATTTGAAGACGTGAATCTGCCAAGTCTCGCAGCTAGACATTTTCCAAAAAAGAAGTAACGAACCAGAAAGGGAAAGAAGAGGAAAAAAAGAAAGGGGATGACAATTTTCAGAAGCGGGAATTGGTATAATAAAGACCCATTGATGGGAATTTGTATAAGAAAGCTAGGCATGATTATAGTTTCCAGGATTTGTTTGTATAAGAGAAGCATAAAAAAGCTACAAGAAAATCAATTTTGGGATGTTTAAGTAAAGTTATTGTACTGTTAGCTTAACCACAAATATAACAACGATGAATTTGAATTTTAATGTCCTCTCGTTGATATGATAGTTCCATTGGACTTCACACAGTGTATATTCTTTTATTTCAAATTGTTCCAGGAGATGAATTTTGATAAGTTCATTGATCAAGGAAAAGTGTTAAAAACGAGATAAAGGGGAATTTGTGTAACACCATGTTTCCCCCAGCTTGTAAATATAACTGGACTGGCCAAGAACTATGGCAAACTCATAAATGTGAATATGTGATGTAAATGGACCTTGAGGAAGAGGTCAATGAATGCGAATAACATTCTGAATTTATTGCAGGACTGCTGATGAGGGGATGTGCAGAAAAGAGACCACGATGGCGGTGGAAGGCACCTGAAAAGGTGGCGTTAACTTCCACCGAGAATTAAATACGGTATTTGGACTCCACTGGCCCGGAGAACCAAAAGCGGCTCGCTGGCCCTGAAAATTAATGGCTCGCAGACTGGTAGGCGGATGGCTTGATGAGGGATGGGATGGTGAACCACCCATCCGTAGAGTCGTCAGGCCTGATCAGTGCGAGGGAAATCGCGCCACACACAACCTCGCGAGAGGATAAGGCGTATGGCAGAGGCGATTGAGAAGGGAGACGCAAGGGGAACTCTGGCATTACGCAGAGTGAGTGATAGCAGAGAGGAAGGATTGCAACCTTCGCTCCTGGTCACTGGCAGACAGAGAGACGCAGTCTCAACAACATCGTGGTCTCAGCTCGAGGGTGGCTAGTGGTAAATCTG
>ML777373.1:227912-238592 GCA_009831015.1 Picea engelmannii | reverse complement strand
TTTGGTAAACATACGAGGAACATAATGTATGCATCTTTACATTTGGCCTTGTCGGTCTGCTGATGTTTGGGATGATTGACTGCTCATGGGCATGTCACTAGTCCAACTTTTTCTGATGCAAGCATGTGTATATGAACATCAAAAGGAATAAACAAGCATATGCATTGTATATTGTCCATTATTGTTCTTAATGACACATGCAGGGTCGAAGGAGATGGAATATGAAATAGGGTGTGAAAGGATACTCATAAAACATGAGGACTCGAGGATCAAATTGTATGCGTCGGTTTTTTTGACTGAAAAAAAATGTGTAACAATAAATAGGGCGCGATGGCGGGGCATGAGGGCCAATATGTATATCGCGGAACCTCTGAGGCCAGAGATGCAACCTTGAACCTGCCAGCCTAGCACCCGCAATTGAAAAAGTGGGTAAGTATGGAATAAGGTAGAAGCACGACCATAAATGTGAACCCATGAGTCTGCAAACCTGCGGACCAAGGCAATTTCGGAAAGACGACTAAGCAGAGCAATCATAAAGAAAAAGGGATAATAGAAAATGGAAGAATTAAAAATGGGGAGGGCACAAAGGCCCATTGTTTCCAAATCATCATTTTCTAGTCCAATATTATATGCCCCAACCCATTTTGTATGTTTAATTTACTAGCACAATTGGTATACCTTTTCGAAGATTGCACAACAGAACCCTCTACTGTTGCATATAAGAAATCATCTTCCTTTCAAATCAATCTGTTTCTTCCAAGGTAGCAACGCTGAGTATACAATGGACATGAAAGTAAGTTAGTATGAAGAAAGACATGTAAAATAAAGAAATACAATTCTATTTGTTTCAATTTAGCAACAAAGAGAATACGATTCACATGAGAATAAGCATAAATATATGCAGTCTATACATACAATAAAAAATGTGCAAAGCAGTAGAACAAGTAGAACAAATACACAGACAATAAATGAAATACTAAATACTGGAATATGAAATAACAGTACAAATATGCACCTCTGCAACTCCTCGTCTATATTCGCGCCAAAGTGTCCATCGTCCTCTCCAGTCACTCTGTTTGTTCAAATGTAGGAATGCAGGGAAAATATAATGGACACAGGAAGACATGTAATGAGGATAAGTTACTATGCAGGAAGGCACAAAATATCTACATACAACAAACAAGGTGAACACATATACAAACAATAAATGAAATACAAAACAACGAAATATGAAATAACAATAGAAGCATGTACCCTTGTATCTCGTCTTCCACTGTTGTACTTAAGACTACTTCATTTTCTCCAACAATTTTGTTTGTTTGAACGTGGGAAACACACAAAATACAACGAACATGAATGGAAGCTGGTATGCAATGAAGAACAAGTAATATGTACATATAGTAAATGAGAATCAATGGATAGAATAAAATATAGTCAGAAACATGAACCTTTGTTTTTCTCCATCCATGGTTGTAAGTATATAAAGTTTTTCCCTGCCCAAAATATATTACAAGCCACAAAATATTAAGAAATTGCATGGACATAGTAAAATGATTTTGATTTTCTGTGGCAAAGTATCCAGATATGCTTCCAGACATGGAAATATAATTTTGTTGTATCTTTGGTGTACATATCATATCTCAGGTATAAGACAAATTGTATTGTGGTCGCACCAATTTGTGTAAAGGATAAAGAAGTTGTAATGTGATATGGGCACATTTCACCATATATGGTTAATAAGTTCATTTTTACACATGTTTTATCTTAACAAAAAAAACAACGGACACTGCAAGTGCACATGTAGTTGTCCAATTATTTCTTTTGCCACTTTTTTGTACAACAAAAATTCACAACAGAACAAGCGGGCACGGAATAGGCGCATGATCTCAGCCTCGCCAGACACGGAAAACAACACAACCACAGGTCAACTCATGCGTGTAGGGTTTGAACACTGCAAAGCGCGCGCCCCCCCCCCNAAAAAAAAAAAAAGGAAAAAAACAAAAGACAACTCCAACTGCCGACGCAGGACCCCAACCCTGCATAGCCGAAGAAAACAAAAGAAAATAGTAAGCACCAAACCAACGATAAAGCACGAACAAGCTTGACCGCAACCACAGGTCCCCAAGCTCGTAAACCTGATCCAAACAACAACAACCAACAACCAACGAACCAGAGAACAAGCAAAAACCACCGAACCAACAAACAACATATGTATCTCCAACGAATACCAAACTACAGCCGAAGCACAGAAGGAACCAGAAACATATGACGGGCATGCCAGTAGAAATAGGTAAACATTATTACTTGTAAACTACAAACACTGAACAACAAAAGAAGGAATAGAACTTACTCTGAAATGATGAACGACAGAAGCGCAGGTCGAATTGTGGGTGCACCACCTAGACCCCACAAAGGAAAAAAACAAAAAAAAAACCAGATCCAACTACGAATGCAGAACCCCAACCTTGCAAAGTTTAACCAAAGAACAACAAGCAACAACCGATGAACCAACGAAGAAGAAGCACTCACCGAACCGGTAAACAATGTATGTAGCTTCAACGATGACGAAATTCCATTCAAAGCCTAGAAGAAGTATGAAACATACAATGCCTATTGAAGTGGCGGTGAACAACAATATTGTCCAAATTCACTGCAACATTGTATGGAAAATTTCGATGAAAAATGTACTTCGAGAAGTTATTTAGGTAAACATTTAAGGCCACTAGGCTGTGTAAGGGCTTCGCGGTATGCAAACATTTACGCTGTCAGGCCTGTTTCAAGACCTTGCGCCATGTAAACATTTAAGTTGTCAGGCTTATTCGAGCACCTCAAAAAACGTTTCAATGATCTAAACCTTCAGTATGCAAACATTTCAATACAAATACAAACAAAGGACTAATAACAATAGGACAAATACATTAATAATAATAATAATAATAAAAAAAAAAACAACGTCCATGCTCAGAATAATGTTTTTTACTTCTATAGTATGAACAATATAAACGATGCGGAAATTTATAGTCAAATGACAGATTAATATGAAGTCAACGAATTATCGATCACTATAGTCCCTATGCGCCTTCGACAGGGACTAATAAGTGAAATGTTCAATGGGGAGGTTAACATATGTGGAAAGCAATGTAAAGTGTTTGATGTAAAATCATTTAACATAAAACTTTGTAAAAATAAGCAAAAATGTAAAGTGTTCAATGTGGAGTAAAACTTGGTAAACAAGGGAAGTGTTCAATGGGGAGGTTAGCATATGTTGTAAGCAATATAAATAAGTGAAGTGTTCAATGCAATGTTAGCATATGCGGAAAGCAATGTAAAATGTTTGGAGGCCAGGATGGACGAGAATCAATGCAAAGTGTCTGCACCTCTGCACATGTATATCCCCGCACAACGAACACTTAGTCTAATAGTTGTCAATGTTATCAATAATAGAATATTTTTATGCATATGCTTAACAAAATGTTTTTTACGTATAAAATAAAAGTTAGTTATTAATTTAATAAAAAATGATTATACATCTTCAACATAGACATATAGTCCGTACATGCATGTCTATTAGTTGGTATAAAAACGATTTTAATTTTTTTAATATATATATATATATGGTAGGCAATAAAGTTAATTATATGTCTACAACATAGACATATAGTCAGCACATATATAGTTTATGCGCCGTTGCACAAGTTTATTCGTGCATAGGTATATCCCCACACATGTATCTCTCTCTCTCTCTCTCTTTCTCTCTCTCTCTCTATATATATATATGCAAAAAAAAAAAAAAATAGTCTGGCCCACAACTTTAAATGTCCCCAATTACTAGCTAACACAGTAGCAAGCTTTGGAAACCAAGATGGTATTAGAACTTTGAGATTCGTATATGCACCACTTTGAGACTTGTACATGAATCTGTTCCACACTCGTACATGCACATGTTCCAACCATCCGTTAAATGTGTGGAATTAAATTGCCTATTAAATTTTTGTTGTTGGACCCACAATAAGATCATGTTTTGAAGGACTAATCCGAAGCCATGAACAAAAAATCGATCGCTTGTAACACAGTTAAACTATGTAAAAAAGTGAGAAACTTTTGGTCAACTCAAAAACAAAATCACGGTTATTGTAAAACCGATTGCTATAGTCCCAAGCTTATGGTGGGGACTAATAAGTGAAATGTTCAATGGGGAGGTTAACATACATAGGAACAATGTAAAGTGTTTGGATATTAGGATCGACAAGAACCAATGCAAAGTGTCCACACATTAGAATTGCGGAAAGCAAGGCATATCCCCTACATGTCTGCACATGCATATCCTTCGCACAACCAAAACTTAGTCTAATTTGAAGCCTTGTGAGGATAATTGATATCATTCATCCTCCCACACTTCAACACTTCACAACTTCACACTTTTAATAGTTGACAAAATGATTTTATGCATACGCTTAACTAAAAAATATATTGTTAAACAAATATATCTATCGGATAGATATTTGTTGGGCATAGAGACATCGTCCCAACAGATATATCCTCCGCACACCCACACAAACATATCCTTCACATAGGCAATATCTAGTGTAATTTGAACCCTTGTGCGAATAATTCAATAGTCATCCTCGTGCTCTCCCGCACTTCGCAACTCCGCACGTCCAATAGTTACATTGTACAAATTCTGACCAACAATGTAGTTTGCTCAATAACCAACTCATTTATGGCAATTCCATTTTTAAACATTTTGAAGTCTTTGCAGCAAAAACATTTTGCATAAAATTTTGTAAGAAATAGGAAAAAAGCTAAATTGTTTAATGTCGAAGAAAAATTTGTAAATAAGTGAAGTGTTCAACATATATATCTTTGAGAGAGATATATCTTTGGCACAAACATATAATCTGCGTAGCCATATGTTATGGGCGTTCGCACTGGCATATGCATTGTATAGCCAACGAAATCTAGTTTGAACCCTTACGTTGTTGATTCATATCACCCATCCTCCTGCTTTCCCGCAGTTTGCAACTCAATACTTCCAATAATTCAATAACATTGATACTGACTAGCGATGTACTTTTCATGATAACTGATTGATTTATGGAAATCTCATTTTATAAGTTTGTAGCACTCACTCTGGATAATTGTATTTATTTTAAGTGACAATGTTTGTTATAAAAAATAAGTATAGAAAGTAAACAAAATGCTTCTATGCAAAGTATGCGCACATTAGAATTGAGGAAAGCAATGCATATCCCTTGCACGTCCGCACAAGCATGTCCTTCACACAACCAAGACTTAGTCTAATTTGAATCCTTTTGAGGATAATTGATATCACTCATCATCTCGCACTCCTGCACTTCACAACTCCGCACTTTTAATAGTTCACAAAATGCTCTTATGCATATGCTTAGCTAAAAAAATATTGTTAAACATATATATCTACGAGACAGATATCTGTTGGGCACAAAGACATCGTCCCAATAGATATATCCTCTGCACGTCCACACAGGCATATGCTCCACGCATGCAAGCTCTAGTGTAATTTGAACCCTTGTGTGCATAATTCACAACAATCATCCTCCTACAGTCTCGCACTTCGCAACTCCACATGTCCATTAGTTCCATCGCATAGATTCTGATTAGCAATGTAATTTGCTTGATAATCGACTCATATATGGAAATTTCATTTTGAAACATTTTGAAGTCTTTGAACCATAAACATTTTGCATAAAATTTTGGAAAAAATAGGAAAAAAGGTAAATTGTTAAATGTCGAAGAAAACTTTGTAAATAACTAAAGTGTTGAACACATGTATCTTTGGCATAGATATATCTTCATCACACACATATTGTTTGCAAAACCATATGTTATGGGCCTCTGCACATGCATATACGTCATACAACCAACAAAATCTAGTTTGAACCCTTGTGTTATTGATTCATATCTCTCATCCTCCTGCTTTCTCGCAGTTTGCAACTCCGTACTTCCAATAATTCAATAACATTGATTCTGACCAATGATGTAATTTGCATGATAACTAATTGATTTATGGCAATTTCATTTTATAAATTTGCAGCACTCACTCTTGATACTTGTATTTATTTTAACTAACAATGTTTATTATAAAAAATAGGTATATAAAGTAAACAAAATGCTTCTATGCATATGTTTAACTTAAAAATTGTCGTTGAATTGAAAGCAACAATGTTTATTATAAAAAAAACTAAAAACATCTATAATAGAACTTAGTAAAAGGAAGTATTTAGAGGTAAAGATATAGAGGAAACAATGTAACATGTATCGAAGTGGAGTTGTGGAGGGAACAATGAAAAGTGTGCAAATGTTATGATGCACAGGAAACAATGTAAAGTGTGTGCAACTTAGGTTTTGCGGAAAGCGAATAGGTAGAGTTGCCCGGACAACAAAGGTTCCTTGTGCACAACGTTGAAATTGATAATAGGATATAACAATCTAGTTACCGATACACCTACTTATTTGACCAAAGCTCAGAGAAAACCATCTGCATATGACGAAAGAGACGGACAATCCAAAATGAAAGGAATTTTGAAACTTAAAACTTAAAACAATTAAATCCATAACTACAAATTTTGATCATGGTCAGAATTAAAACAAAACTTGACAATGGAACAACTCGGTTAAAGTCCTGAGAGAGGACCTGGCACTATGTTATTCCTTTTTTACAATATGATACAAAATTATCCAATCATTTCATAGACGCCAAAATATCATTTCGCGGAATGAAAGTCCATTATTATGTATGTACAAAACAAGCTATTTCATTGAAAAATGATAAAGACTTTGAACTTAAAAAAATCACATCCATAACCATAAATTTTGATCATGTTCAGACTTAAAACAATACCTGATAATGGACCATGTTGGTTAAGATAATACAAACAGGGAAATAAAGGTATGAGAAACGACCTAGCACTATTTTATTAAGTATTTACAATATTATACCAGATTTACTAACCATAGCATAGAGGTCAAAATATCAGTTGGTGGAATGAAAGTCAATTGCTACATATGCATAGAACAATATAATTCATTGAAAATGATAGAGAGTGAACACATGCTTAGAAATTTTGTCTAAGAGTAAAAGTCTAGAAAATCAACAACTACGTATGCCAAAACAATACCTTGGCAAGGTAAAAAAACATACAATTTTTTTTTCAATAATCTCTGTAAATGCCAAAGAAGTTCTCGGGCAAGTTCAAAAAATATAAAATTGTCTTTTAAATAAGATCTATAAAAAGTGAAAGTGTTTGTCCAAATGAATTGGGATTGGGGCTCCCGCGGACCATAAAATAAAAGAAATACCTGGAACAAAGAAAGAGACATAGTTAGAAATGGTTGTTAGGTTTTGGAAAAACATATAACAAACAATTTTGGGACATTACCAAGTGATGAAAGAAAAGAAGAGTGAAAAAAAATGAAATGCTTGCTTGATTACTTACCAAGAGGAAGTTTTTTGTTGTTCTGGGTTTGCTTGCTGTACATATGCATCTGGCTTAATAAGAGTTGTTTAGGAGTTGTTTAGTCAGACTATTGTTGAACTGTCTCTGGTACTTCTTCTAAGATAACAATCTATTCCATGGCCTTCTTGATCCAATCATCAATATAGCCTTTGATTGGCCCGATGGTTATTTCTTGCTTAACTCAAAGAGCGGAAAATTTTCTCCTCCACTTCTTTGCATTCTAGCTGGAATTGGTCGATGACTAAGAAGTGGTCTTTATTGTTATTGACAAATGTAACAAGTCATTGTTTCAGTCCCTCATCATCAAATTCCACGAGACTGTCGAAATCATTAGCCAATGTGGTTTTCATTGTGGCCAACTCACTATCAAGTTATTCTTTGGTGATTATGGTCGAATTCCTGAAAATATCTAGGCCCTGTAGTTACTTACCAATATAAATTGTTTTTGAAGTAGCATCTCTTCTTCTTTCGTGGATATTTTCTCAAGAAACCATTGCACCTTTAAACACATTTATTCGTGCTTCCCAACTTGCCTTTATTTTATTTATTATTTCATCAGAGGGCAATTGTTTCTCACTTCTTTGATACTCATACATACTAGTGACTCGTGCAACGAAAGTACTTACCTCGTTCTGATAATAAGTTTGATCATGCTCCAAATATTTTTGCAAATGTTTAGTAAAATTTGTAATCCTTTTTGAAAGATTACGCAAAGTGATACTGACCTCCCATGCCTGTTTGATTATGTCTAATCTTTTGTTAATGATTTCAACAACATAGCTTCTGACTCCATTCAACAATTGAAGCGCTTTTGTGATTGGATTTGAGGTTTCGGGAGTACTTGGAAGAGCCTATTCTGCCGACAGTATGGTCAATGGATTTCCAAAGAGTGGCTTTGGAGTCAGTGCATCCCCAAACTCACTTATCTTTTCTTCAATCTAATAGTCCATAACTCCTGGTCATAAATGAAATTGAAAACTGCATCTTCTCTACACTGATGTAGTTTCATGAGGGTAGATGGTCCAACTCCTGAAACATCTGGGTCATCTCTTGATTTGTGAACAACCTTTCTATTTTTAAGATTAACCTTCTCTATGTGTTGTTTCCTTTGGTGCTTTTTTTATTAAGTGTTGTGCATTGTCAAGGATTGTTGTTCAAACAACGTCGATTATTCTCTTGTGAGCTCTTGCGCTAACCGTTGGATTTCTGCAATTCTCTAGGTTACCCAGTCGAGTAGCTCTATACTGTCGATCTACATATCATCAACATCTTCTGGAATTCCTGGACTTCTTGGGCTTCCTAAATCTTGGGAATTGTCTATGTTTAGGGTACATTTCCTTTTTTGATGTGAGACTACATGTGCACGTTCAATATTGACATGGTGTGGTTGGTCTCCACCATCACCTCCAACACATGTGTCATTACTCTCTTCTTTGTTTAGATTCTATTGTTGTGTTCTTTTTCTAGAGGAGGAGCTCTTACATGTATGGGGATTGGACGAAGAGTGGACATTAGTGCTGCTTTCCCCCCTTTGTCTTGCTTTGCTTTACCTTTTGGTATTTGAGCTTATTTTTGCTGGCAAGTCCTCCCTACATCCACTAATGTCCTTTTTGGCACAGGGATTGTCATCGATTTCCTCATCAAATCTTGTGAACAAATTATTGTACCTTATGGATTTTATGTATTGTGAAAACAAACCACGGGGGTCAAAATCGCTTAGAGGTTGTGCTTCATTTAGATCAAATGCAATAAATGTTTATGAGACTTCTTTTAGATGGGCCAAGTTCCTAACCATTGTGTCCCCAACTCGAAAAGTCAATGTAATGAATTGTCCTTTTCTTTTCTTGTCAAATGTAATGCACTAGGCTTTATATTGGAAACAAACTTCCATGATGAAATATCTATCACAAATAAACATAGGCAGTAGAAGTTGATTTTCTTGGCAACCATACAACTTGATGTATGTATGGTTTTCATTTTGAATGCAAATTCCTTTCCCATTCATAAATTTCTTAGCCTCCTGAGTTATTCGCTTGGGCTCTGCCCCAACCAACATATGTCTGAACTGTTTAACAAATCCATCTTGAACAATGTAAAATTTGAATCTTGCTTTACATTTAGATAACACAGTGTTCCAAAATTGGACTAGTTCATTATGTGTGTTTACATTTGCTTTAAAAGGGAGACTATTAAATACATTGCAATAAACAATTGCAAACACCAGATATGCGACCATATACAAACTTTAAACGCTTAAGTAATTTCCCAACTGAAAACAAAGTTCATCTGATATCACCTATACCCAGTCAAACATGGAATCCCTCCTGAAGGTAAAGCACAATGCATACAATACTGACCTAGGTGTGTTTGAAGTCAAGTGTCGCCCAACTACACATGCAAACAACCATGGAAAAATTATCTATGCCTCTTGTAGCAAAGTTATGTCAATTGTCGAAAGGTCGCTCATCATATTTGTAGATGGTAGCAGAAATTCTCTCAAAATATTGGCACCACCTACCTGAGATGCTAGGAACTTGTTTGCTTTGGTAAGCTTGAAAGGTTTATTTGTAGTAGGAAGATGAAGCATTTTTTTGAACACCTTAAGAGTAAGAAACACTGGATTCTTTCCTTTTTTTGTGAGATTAATCATTCTTGTCCCGTAGTCAAACCTTCAAGCACACCATGATACGAGTTCCTTGCAGTAAAAAATGTCAGATACACAACAAACATTAACAATCTGTGTGGTCCAGAGTTTGTCTATTTGTTTTTCTTTCGCACTCTTGTTCAAGAACCACTCATAGGACATAGACCAGTGGAAATTGTTGTTCTCTTTGGCTAGTGAATTGACAATATCACCATAAAATGGTTGGGTTATCTTTCTATTTTCCATACAACTGTTTTGAAAATCGACCCAGCATAGGTGAAGGTTGGAAATAATAGATTATCGAGGCCCATTTGCTTTAAAGAAAACTACATGACCCATATTTACTACAATGTCCTTTCCACTCATATGAACTATTCTTGGAAGACACACATGTTAAAATATAGAAGATGGTGTGCTCGTTTTACCATTGACGATACCCTCGTCACCCAACCATAGGCCGAAGCCTCCCTCCGAGCACCTTAACCTTGACTGAGAATTCCTCCGAAAGAAAACCCTAGGCTAGATAGCCAAACAAAGAGT
>ML777373.1:179240-207560 GCA_009831015.1 Picea engelmannii | reverse complement strand
GTTGCCTTAAACACATAACATTTCACTTGCAATTTAATTTAATCAAGTTTATCAAGTCTTCGTCATATTTTTAGATCAGAATCCTTTAGGGTTGAGTAAACCAGTTCCCCCATACAACCACAAACGATCGCTTCCTGACATATTCACATTAGCTTGTAGAATTCCACCAAAATACCATTAGGGTTGGAGATTTATCATTCTTGAGCTCATGCATGGATGCCTCCAACTCATCCAACTCAAGTGCCCTAAACAGAAACAACCTTCTGGGGATTACCTGCTTAACAAGTTCCATAGAGGAATCTGGCAGGGACTTTCAAAGGACCAAATGGATATTTGATCAGTGTAGGTTAAATTGCATTGAGTCTGAAAAGTAGAAGCAATAAACATGACATCTCCCTGGGAATGATTTGAAATTACAAGGTGTTGAAGATGAATCCAACATCAGCATGTTGATTAGAATTAAAACAATATTCCACCTATAAACATCCAGTTTTACTTCTTTGCCAATTTGTGTAATATTCTCTAATAGAATTTCAAAATTCAGAAACTTGGGTATTAATATGAGAAACAACCTTTTTGGAAGTAATGGAGTTTGAATATAGACTTGATCTCCAATCCAAAGAAATTGTTTATTTGGACCTCTATGGATATTCGTCAACTTCAATTATCACGAGGCTATGCGATACATTCCAAATATGGTTGTGGCTAGGCTTCAAAATTTAAGATTTTCATAGGAAATGAAGTCAATCTAGGCTATTTGTCAACCTCTGGTTTCCTTGCTTCACCTAAGTGATTGGAAATTTTTTAGGATAGAGAGAAAATCGGCTAAAATGATCTGATAGTCTTTTGATAACTTCATTGGCTCATGCGCATATTCATAGGACAACTCATCTGCTTACAATTGTCATCTCCCATTATATAGAAGTATGATAATATTGTGAGTGGTGAAATATAGGGCATGTATCTCCTAAATGCAATCTTAGATCAACCCTATATTATAACATTTCTTTCTTAGTGTGATTTTTCATGTGTTCAATGTGAATGACAACTTGCAATGTTTATAGGCAAAGGTTATCCAACTAAGTGTATGCTATGCCTATTGGACATATTGCCAAAGTATATTGATTTGTGTATGAGATTTATTTTTCTCACATGCCCCCATGCTCTTCCCCTTATGTTGCTATGGTATTAATGTAATTAATATTTTTTTTTATTATATAAACTTAAATGGTGCAACCTAACATACCCACCCATTGGGTTAATTCACAATTTGATGGTCCCATAACCACTTTAATACTAATATTTAGTTTCTCTTTACCATGTCTAAAGGTAAGTTCAATATAGTCAAGGCATGCTGTCATTTTATAGTCCTTATAAGGTGATGTATATGATTTCTCTGTACACTTCATGTGTGAATTGATATATATGTGTAGAATCTATGACAAATAAAAGGGTAATAATAGTAAACCAATAGAATTCTTAGACCAAGCATATGTGGTCTCCTTCCATCTTGAAGAGAGATTACTTTTTCTGTGTCCTCGTGTGTTGCAGATTGAAGCTTCCACATGCAAAATAACACCCAACCAACACTTGTTAAAGGTTTAGTTTAGATAAGAGATCCAAGGGCTAAAATAGATTCATATTTTCATTTGTTAAACAATGAGCTATGACATATGTTAAAATCCACTATATGCTTGTGGTTACTGTTGTCCCATGGGGACACCCACCCAAATTTTTTTGTTCTTTAGGCCCCTATTTGAAATCCACAGGTGGGCACCTTTTTCCTCTTTACTAACAAAATCCGTTGAGAAAGACCGCACTGTGTGCCACTAGCCTATTTGAGGCACCTCAGCGACGCAAATCTGAGTTTGAATCCTCGGGAGAAGAAATTCCACCGCCGCGCTTAGTCTGGCATTTTGCTCCTCCAACTCTACGCGGAGTTGCAGAGCCACCTCATTGTCTACCCTCCTCAATTCATGAGGAATGCAGAAGAAACCGCCATCCTGATTGTTCATTGCCTCAAGCTTCCCAAACCAGACTTTACAGAAGAGAATTGACTTACAGAGCCCAACACTTCGACCACTTAACTGTGCTCATACACAAGAAATACCCAGAAACGAATAATACCTCTACATGAGACAACTTCCTCTGTTAAATTCCATTACACGACAATATTTCCCATTGAAAATTTTGATGGATGTTTCCCACGCTCAAAATCGAACTCGAATTGGATGTCATGCTGAGCGAAATTTCCATCACCTTTCTTTGCTTTAAATTAACCAGCGTGCGAGGAATTAAACTGAAGGCCACATATTGCCTCTGCCAGGCGCTGTCGTGAGGCAAGAGGTAAGCGAAAGGTGTCTCGTCTTGTCCCGACTTGCAATTCGAACCCCATCTGTCCAATCTAATTCCTTGTCTTGGATTTTGAAGTGGTACATTAGAGTTTCTAAGGTATGAGGTGAATTTCGTCCAAGCCATGTGAGGTGATGAAGCACCCTTGGTGTAACCTAGAACCTCTCTTGGCTTCTAGGTATGCTTCCACATTTAAATCCTGTAGAATATGATAGGACTTACAATTATTGAAGGAGGCTAGCGTCTTTCTTATTCTGGTGAGCAATTGATTGAGCTTAGAATTTCCGATTTCTTGATCAGAGTTTAGAGCTTTCAAAAGGATTAATGAATCACCAAAAATCTGTAGTTCTGTTATTCCTTGCTTTGAGACAAGCATGCATCCTTTCAACAAAGCTAATGCTTTCCGCTTGGTTGTTTGAACACCTTCCAAGTCCCCAACTATATCTTATTTCGACTTTCCCTCCAGGGGAAATGATCACCCCACCCGCTCCTACCGCCTCGGGGTTGCCTTGTGAAGCACCATAAAAAAAGAAGGCATGCCATGTTCTGAAGTGCTCTCCAGTCACTAAAATATTGAGGATTCAAACAAAGTTTCCAGGGAGTGTAGCTCTGGGTTCTGCGGTATTTTCCCACTCCCGAGTGAAGGGGAGGGTTCCCTAACCAAGTTGTTTCTTCTATACTTAAATTTGAATCCATTTGCTTGCCTAAAGCCTGGATGTATTCCAGTAGAAGTGCTTTAGCTTGTACGACTACTTGGACTGAAGTGGAAGATGAATTGTTAAAAATGAATTTATTTCTTTCAATCCAAAGCTTCTAACAAATAAATTTTGGAAGAGTCAAACATATTTGTTTCCATAATGGATTTTTGGCCAAGGGAATGGGATACAATTTCTGCCAATTTTGGAAAAGCAGAGTGTTACACATCGAAATTACTCACTTCAATAGTGTCACAAGTGTCGTCGTTACAAGTGTCTCATTTTGCTCACGAGTGTCGTAAGTGTCAGGAAAAGCATACTGCCATAATGCTTATGTCGTACCTATAACGACATCATAAAAACACTTGAAACACCTCAAACACTTGATTTGGAAGAAGAGGAATGGTTAAATGGAGTTATGTACCTCTTGCCATGTGAAAGAACCATAAAAATTGAGTTTCTAGAGGAGAGCGCTCCCCTATACCTCTCTCAGGAGTGTTGGTGCCCCCCTATAGTCTATCTGGGAGCGTTATAACACCGTGTCAGCCCTTTTGAAGGAGCGCTCCTACTCTCAGGAGTGTTAGCGCCCCCCTGAAGCCTACTTGGGAGTGCTATAACGCTCTGATGGCCCTTTTGAGGGAGCACTGCCTATTCTGGGCAGCAGTTGGTTTGTTGAGATGAATGAGGGGATGATCCATTCAATCCCTGAAGGCAGTTGGATTTGAATCCCTATTCAAGCCATGATCTTAGGGAAGATCCCTAACTGAAGGAAGAAAATCCTCAACTCACCCCAATGATATCTCAAGTGGTTGAGCCTCTCCAAGGCTATATAAGCAGGCTTTCTTATGGTGAAAAGGGGGATCTGGATGGAGAATCATACCAAACTTATGATCTCATAAGTGATATTTGGAGAAGGGATGAGAAGCATGAAACCTATGATCTCATAGGAAACACACAGTGAAGTGGAGGAGAATAATCAGTGAAGCTGCTGTCATTCTGATCGTGGGTCTTTTGAGCAAGGTTAGATAAAGAGGATTTGACGAAGCTACTGCATTCGCATCTACGGTTGTAAGTTTCTTTCGTTATTGTTCTCATCAATATAACACGCTTGGCCTGTTTCATTGTAGTTTGTGCTTAACCTCACATGAACTTGTCTTTAATAGATAGGTCTATTTCGAGCTAATATCAGTAGAGTAGGAAGTGGTTGTACTTTTGTTTGTCTACAAGGCTTATCGAGGAGCGAAAGATTGGAGCTCAACTCGGATCGTGCAGGGACAAACACCGGTAAAAGGTACTTCTTTTCTCGTTCCTCCTCATACATTAGTTTATATAGACCTAAAAGGAAGTCAGTGTCCATGATAAGCGTCTTTTGTCTTAAGAGTTAAGAGTCTAGCTCTCAAGAGGAGATCTACCTGTCCACAGGGAGATTTTCCTTCAACAGAAACTGGTGACTCCACTGGGGAGGAATCGAAACTTTTCAGTTTTGGTCTTCCTCTTAGACCTTGTCTTACCCTTTGTTTTCTATAGGCCTTGTTCATCCCCTATGTATGATTTCACTTGCTGATTCAATTCTCAATCCATCACATGCATCTTGATTGACAAAAAATTGATCGAGTTTTTGTTTTTTTTGACATTTTTCTGAGTTTTTTTAGCCTGGCGCCCCTGTTCTCATGTTAGCAGAGCGCCAACACTCCATGGAGGCCTTAAACAGAGCTTTATAACGCTCTGGTGGCCCTTACACCAGAGCGCCAACCTCTCCTTGGCAAAAATACCTTCCAGAATTGTGTTTTCTGCAACTCAGTCTCTGTTTTTTGCCCTTGTCCAGCTTCTTGATGCTTCCTTACATCTTCCTAATGACATTTGACCCTTTGCTTTCTGAGAAGTAGGCACTTTTTTGTTCATATTTGGTGACCTTCTCTCTTATTTTGAGTCTTTGCTCATGTTGAGAACTTGGAATCGATCCACTGCCTTTTTCTCTCTTGTTTGACTGAGCATAAACTTTGGTGAAGGACATCAAAAGTCTACGAATCTTCTCATTTGTTTTTTTTTTAGGTCATAGTTCTTGAACATCTCTCTTTTGTGTGAATTGTTTGATTTTGCTTTGTTATCTTTTCTTTTCTGTTTGCTTCTTGTTTCAATCACAGCAAGAGGGTGTGTGTCGTGTGTGCGAAATCTGATCATACTTGTCCGAATCTCCTTGATCTGAAAGGGTAGTTGGTAGGAGAAGTTTTTTGCATTGAATTAATCATCATTTGCATACAAACGAAAAAGATACATTTTAGTGATTGGTTTGCATATTAGAAGACATTTTGAAAATGTTTTAGCATTGCATTGGATTCGATTGAGAACCAATTGATTTGAGGACGTTTCATATTAGTGTTTGAAAGTGAAAACGACTCCTTCTCTTTCCCTTAAATAGTCGTTCATTGAAAAGAAACAATTGCTTATCATATTTCATGCATTTTTTGGGAATTTGAGTCATCATTCCATCAGTTTCACTTTCATACACCCTTTGAGTAAAGAACAGCTCTAAAACGAACGCTAATTAAAAATTATCTAGAACATTTTTGTTTTTAGGATCTTCCACCAACAGTAGACTAGGGTTAGCACTTTGGATTAGGCTGTGAGTACAACTCTCCAAAGTTTTTCAAAACAAACAGTAGCATCCTGAGCTAGGGAGAATCAAATCCAATTGTCGTATTGGTTTTCTGGGATCCCCCTCTCACACAGGGGTTACGCACGAGGTCGCATTCGGGTGAATTACATGGATTATCCCTCCGTGGTTCAACTGTTTGTAGTGGTTGAATCGTATATTGGGAGTCACTTGGATGTATACCCACGATTATGTGTGGGAGACTCTCGGGTTAATTTCGGACTTGTTATCTTGCCCATATGTTTCAGATCAGATTGTCGACCGTACCCGCCCAGGGACTCACTGCGAATTGGTGTCTTTAGTTGCCATAATCTTTAGGTACTTACACAAGGTGATGGTGAAGGGAAGTCTCACTGTACCTGGAACAAACATTGGTCAAACTCACTCGGGCTCCTTGGAGGGTAAATCCACAATTACTGCATGTAAGCTTGCACCAAGGTGAAAGTCCGTTAAGCAGGTCGCCATTGTAACTGTTCCACCATATCCTAGCCCCTTCTTGACTTGATCACGCGACGTTGGATTTCATCACCAACTAGTACGATCATCGAGAGAAGTTTTGTCTGTTTGGTTGATTCCTAGATTTTATTAGCGCATGCTATTTCTTTTTGTTAGTTGGCCCTAGATTTTCAGTGTGTTCTATTTTTCTCCACAATTGAGCCCGTAGACGATAAAGGTCTTCGTCGATCACGTAGGATGCAAGGGCTGCCTCCGGAAGGCTATCAACCTTTACCTCCTAACCCTCCAGAAGACAACTACCGTAGAGAGGTAGAAAATCAATTTGACGCTGGAAGTGCTATTGCTCCTCCGTTAGATAACCCAGAAGGTGCTTTGGTCACGGTTGAAAATCCCACTACATCTGTGTCGGTAACCCCTCTCGAACCACTTTTGGTTCGTTTAGATTCCCTTGGGAACGTCATAGATGAAGAGATCCCACGATTACCGGAGATGATCTTTACCGAAACATATATGGGATCCACAGAACCAATCTTTGGTGACAAGTATAGGACTCATGTTCGTCCTAGCACCGCAGTAGAAACCAATTCCACACCTGCTTGTTCTGTATGGAGGACTTCATCGGGACACGATCTCTATGAACATTTTGAATCCTTTCGACAACCCTTTCAACCTCATGACCCTCCTAGTGAAACAGGACCATCCGGTCAAACCATGAATCACCCAGTCGATCAGGTTATTCACCCTACTGCTACACCAGCACAAGTCCATCCTAATGCTAGACTCATCACCTCTACTCATCCCCAAAGCACTTCAATCTCTACCCCCGTTTCTATAAGCTTTTACTCTACAACTCCGCATGTTCCACATGATCCTGCTAGGACATCTTCTCACCCGAGAACGCAGACCCCTACTGGCCAAACACAATTGGATGGAGGGCAACCACCATCCAATGAACCTTTCCCTCCTAGAGGACTACCTTTCCATGGCGGGCCTACCCCTCCTGGGGGACAACCCACTTTTCATGATCCTCCTAGAGGCCAACCTCTGTTTGCCAGTCACACCCCAGTCGTAAATCCACCGCTGGCAGGGGGGCAACCCTCGTTTGTTGGAAACCCTTCACAATCCTGGGGAGTATCTCCAGGAGGCATTTTTACCCAACCCCACGTTGGGGCACACTTGTATAATAACCCACTAGGAGGAGTATCCAATCCTGTCCCTTCCGGAACATCTTACGAGCAATCTTATCCGGGCGGCATCCCAAACACCACCTAAAGTTCTCCGGGACCAAAGTCTTATCCTCCTCATGGGCCTCATGTGTATTCGCCTCTGGGATCTACTCCTTACCATTCTCAAGGGCAAAATGTTTATCCTCCTCACGGGCAAATAAATCACCCGGCCTATAATGTTCAAAACCCACTGGATTATGCCAATGTTTCTCACGCACCATCGAATCCTTCTTATCCTGGCTAGCAACAACCGTATGTAGGAGGACCTATTGGTTACAACTATCTACCTAACCCAGTCTATGGTCCTACTGGTGTTCCTATGCCGCACCAGTATCATTCRCAAATTAACTGACAACTACCTTTCCTTGCGACTCTGGATCTCYCAGACTTGTCTCGGTTAACTAATGATCATATTTCTCATTCACTGGTTTGGCCAGTCATTCCAGCTAAACTTCCTTCTAATATTTCAAAATTTGACGGAAACCCTGGCGAAGATCCGAACAACCATGTGATGACTTTCCATTTGTGGTGTTCATCAAACTCCCTCATGGATGATTCTATACGTTTGYGTCTTTTCCAGCGAACACTTACCRGTTCRRCARYAAMGTGGTAYATTGAACTACCACGTGCTTCTTTTCATGATTTCAATTCCCTTGCCATGTCTTTCCTCACGCACTTTCAACTGCCTATTCGYTACRAGAYRGGTACTGAACTCTTGACCTCCCTTCRTCAAACTAACTCYGTGCATATCTCTGACCATATTCATGAGTGGAGGCGACGRCGAAGGATGATCAAGGCAGTCATTCCTGACATACTATTGGTGGAATGGTTTACTAAATCACTGTTACCCCCGATCGCTCGCGATGTCGCTATGGGTGGTACGGTCACAGAGGAACAAGCCATCGCTCAGGCTCAGTACTTATATTTGGTTTATTCCCAATCTGGTACTTTGTATGATTTTCTTCCGAATGTTGCTCGAGCTAAAACTGATCCTTCTAAGCCATCATCCTCATCTCATGCAGATGGTGTTATCGGTTCCGTCAAAACTCAATCTATTTCCCAATATCTCGCACTCTCCTCTACCTCCCCCCAAACTCTGATCTCCGAGGTGAATGCAGTTCAATCTGCCCCTTCACAACAATCTGGAGGTAAGAAGAAGACAAAGAATAAATCAAAAAATAATAATGAACAACCCAAAAATCAAACACCTGCTACCGAAAAGCAACCACAACGGAAACTCAAATTCCCGTGTATCATTTGTGGTGACGATCACTACACTTGAGATTGTCCACTTCGTAATGAAGTGGCCAAAAGTTTCCAAGGGAAGTCACAATCCGCTGTGCTTACTCAACCTTTTCCACAACAACAATCCATGGTTTCTCAAACCCCCTCTCCTGGGGGCAGTTCTAGCGATCCTCATGATGAGGCCTCGTCGAGTGCACATATTTATATGTTTAACGGGATCAATTTGACCACTCGCTCTAAGACCTACGACACACCAGGTAACCCTGACAAAGGAAAAGACGTTAACGGTACCGGCACTTTACCGGATCCATCATCATCCTCCGTTAGCCTTCCATCGGTTAATCCTCTGTCTGGACCACTTCAGATTGAGAAACCCACGTTCGACTCTATCTTACGCCTTCCTAAGAGCACTATACGTAAATCTACCTTTAATCCTAGTTCACGTGCCGCCCAGAACTACAACATTGTTGAAGATTTAGCTCAAGCACCGTGTGCTATGTCTGCGTTAGAAGTTCTACAGCACTGCCCCAGTCAACGTAGAACGCTCTTGGCACTGTTGATCCTGAGTCGTCCAATCATATCATGTTTAACTTGGACAATTACGCATCTCGACTCTCCCACCAACTTGCTTTCCAAGTTGATGTTGTTGTTCACAACCAACAAATCCACCGAACTATTCTGGATGAGGAAGCCTCGACTTGTGTCATGTCTTTGGCGTGTTGGAAAGGTTTTAAATCACCAGCACTCAACAAATCCCCAACGATGTTACATGCCTTCGATGGGCGAGGTTTTCATCCCCATGGGCTTCTACAGTCCCTGCCCATCCAATTAGGTGGCAAAACTGTTACTGTTGATGTCGAGGTGGTCGATGCTCCCCTTGATTACAACTTATTACTTGGAAGAAGTTGGTTTTATGCTATGACTGTCGTTGCCTCGTCAGTTTTTCGATGTGTCCAATTTCCTCATCAGGGCAAAATTGTCACTATTGATCAATTGGATTTCTGCACGACCGATGCTCGCGTTCCCGCTACCAACAATATTCCTTTCTTGGGAGACCACAAGATCACACATGAAAGCGTTGGTGTTGGCTTACTGAAATATTCTAGCCTCATGGGTACCTTCCCTACGCCACTTCCACCGACTACACATCATATTGGCACCGTTGACATAATTTCGACCGCGACTTATCATTCTTTGGAATCATCTGACCCTTGGATTGTACCTTGTCCATTGGAATTCGATGCACTAAGTGACACCGTGCCACTTAGTCTAGCTGAAACATCATACGTTTCTACCCCATCCGCTTCTCCCTCGTCGGATGCCCAACATCTATTGGCACCTGACAGTTCCTCGATGCAATCACGGTTGAGTTCCTTGTCGTCTGCGATCGACTACATTTCCCCAACTTTTCCTTCGGATGAATCTATTCCAGAAATGTTTCGCATTGACAAGTTACCTTGGGATAATAACCATCACCGATCCTCTTTTCTTCCCCCTCGTGAAGAAATTCGGGAAGATATACAGTCTATCTCCCCTCCTAGTGTTGATTTTTCATCATCTCCCATGATTTCAACTTCCGACGATTTGGATCCGGTAGTGGACATGGTGATTCTTCGGTAGGATTATTGGAGCCTGATCTCCTTACTCCTATCACGACCCTCGACATGTGGTCCTTCCCGAGTGATTATCTTCCATCCAACGAAGATCTCCTAGAGGCCATGACCGTGTTTTGTCCCTTGACATGGTATCCTTCCAGAGCGTTATCCTCTTGGAAGCCATGATCAGGAAGAAACCACGAGCATAGTTTCTCTTCTCTGTGGCAAGCTCATTAAAAAATGAAACAGAGGTCCTGAGCATAGTTCTTTTCTTGTGTCAAGCTCGTTAAAAAATGAAACAGTCACCTCTCTTGAACCTTCTTTTCATCCACACTTCTCCTTTTTCTCATCTGCTAGAGAAATTGGTGACAACCTCATAGTCAGTGAATGAATTGAAGCTTGGGGGGCATGTCTCTAGATTTTGATGATCATTCTGGAGTTAAGCCACTAGCTTTCAAGCTAGGGGCATACCGAGCTTAGTCTTTGTTCTTTCTTGTGCTCGTAAATACATGAGAATGCATCCGGGTAAACTTTTATCTCTTTTTTGGACCTGTATGGATACACGAAAAAGGAACCCCCTGGAGTCTCCTTTAAGGTCTTTTCAGACTCTCTAAACATGAAAAGATTGCCGAGTGATCTTGCTTCCTTTCCCACTCATTAAAAGGTTTGAAAGGGCATTTTTCGAGTGATAATTTATCTCTTTTTCAGCCTCGCGACACTAACATTACGAAAAAGGACAACATTGGAGTCACCTTTAAGTTCTTTTCAGACTCTCTAAACATGAAAAGATTACCGAGCGACCTTGTTCTCTTCACGCTCGTTAAAGTATTTGAAGAAAACATCTGTTGAGCGATAGTTTATCTCTCATCCGACTACTTTACGAAAAAGGAACTGAGAGAGTTCTCTTTTAAGTGTTTTTCCAGACTCTATAATCATGAAAAACCTTCGAGTTTTCTATCTTTGGACTCGTTAAAACAAACATCGACAGGCCCATACGGGACTGAACTCTTACTTCTTCTAGTTCATTAAAAAGGAAGAGGGACTTACCAAAGGTGAGTCATATCGAGCATGTGTTACCCTCCTCGAGCTCGTTAAATTAAAAAGAGGTACTCGTCTATCTGGATGGGGGAAAAAATTGAAGGAAGCAAGCCAAGCAGTTTTTGAGAACATTACCAGCAGCTCTTAGAGTTGCCCTTGAACACCGCACTTTGTCTTTGCGCACATATTAATCCGCTGAACCTTTGCACTGAGCCAATCCTTTGAGTTTCTTTTACTCCTTTGGGTCACCAGATGAAAGTCACAATACCCACTGCATTATCGTGTTTTGGTCCGTGTCATGTTTCTGTTGTTGTGCCTCAGTGTTCAAGGGAAGTATCCGCATCGAGAGTCAGCCATCACAAACATCTTGTCTCAATACCCATGTTAGTCCATGTTCATTTGATCTACCAATTACATCTCTGTGTTTATTTCGTGTCATTGATGGGGGATACATCAAGGCCCTCCTTCAACGAGTCTATTCCTCTCGACTTCAACACATTATCCAGGAACTAGACTTAGAAACCAGTTAGTACTTTGGGACCTTCATGCCTCAATGGCAGGCCTCCTCACATTCGACAGTGGGTTTACATCATTGACCTCTGATCAGATGATTCCATGGATGTTCGACTTCAACTCATCCATTCACATTCATTGGAATGTACTAGAGTACCTTGGGAATCATTGACATTAATGATGATCTCCCTCGCGCTTGTTAACGATTTACATCATTGACCGGTAATCAAGTGGTTTCTGCCATGTTCGACATCAGTACATCTATTCACATGGTTAGATTCATACTACATCGGGATCGGTAAGAAGACCCTGGGTTGAGTGATCACTCTGATATGTACTTTGCCCAGGTTGCGAAGGAGTTTCTCTTGAACAGTGGCACATATACTGTCACATAGATCCACTTTGTATTGGTCATGGCTATGTCTTGTCATCTTGTAGATCCATTGTGTATTCTTCGTGGCTATGATCAATTCAGGTCATATGAGTAGAGATCCACGTTGTATCCTCAGTGGCTATACCTTTCATCAATACAATTATAGATCCGCGGTGTATTTTATGGCGGCCATATCTTGCAAGTCTTTATCACCCAAGCATAGGTATGTCTGCCTTGGGTTTGAAACATGTTAGAATATTTGTTGGATGTTTGTGTGCATCTTCTGTCAGGTCCTCTGCGTCTATACCCTTGCTTGAAAGTCTACAAAGCATTTCAGTTATCAGTTCCTGTCTTCTAACTTCATACTTTGGGGGGCAATCTGTTACACATCGAAATTACTCACTTCAATAGTGTCGCAAGTGTCGCATTTTGCTCACGAGTGTCGTAAGTGTCAGGAAAAGCATACTGCCATAATGCTTATGTCGTACCTATAACGACATCATAAAGACACTTGAAACACCTCAAACACTTGATTTGGAAGAAGAGGAATGGTTAATTGGAGTTATGTACCTCTTTCCATGTGAAAGAACCATAAAAATTGAGTTTTTAGAGGAGAGCGCTCCCCTATACCTCTCTCAGGAGTGTTGGCGCCCCCCCATAGTCTATCCGGGAGTGTTATAACACTATATCAACCCTTTTGAAGGAGTTCTCCTACTCTCAGGAGTGCTGGCACCCCCCTAAAGCCTACTTGGGAGCGCTATAACACTCTGATGGCCCTTTTGAGGGAGCGTTGCCTATTCTGGGCAGCAGTTGGTTTGTTGAGATGAATGAGGGGAGGATCCATTCAATCCCTGAAGGCAGTTGGATTTGAATCCCTATTCAAGCCATGATCTTAGGGAAGATCCCTAACTGAAGGAGGAAAATCCTCAACTCACCCCAATGATATCTCAAGTGGTTGAGCCTCTCCAAGGCTATATAAGCAGGCTTTCTCATGGTGAAAAGGGGGATCTGGATGGAGAATCATACCAAACTTATGATCTCATAAGTGATATTTGGAGAAGGGATGAGAAGCATGAAACCTATGATCTCATAGGAAACACACAATGAAGTGGAGGAGAATAATTAGTGAAGCTGTTGTCATTCTGATTCTGGGTCTTTTGAGAAAGGTTAGACAAAGAGGATTTGACGAAGCTGCTGCATTCGCATCTACGGTTGTAAGTTTCTTTCGTTATTGTTCTCATCAATATAACACGCTTGGCCTGTTTCTTTCTAGTTTGTGCTTAACCTCACATGAACTTGTCTCTAATAGATAGGTCTATTTCGAGCTAATATCAGTAGAGTAGGAAGTGGTTGTACTTTTGTTTGTCTACAGGGCTTATCGAGGAGCGAAAGATTGGAGCTCAACTCAGATCATGCAGGGACAAACACCGGTAAAAGGTACTTMTTTTCTCCTTCCTCCTCATACATAGTTTATATAGACCTAAAAGGAAGTCAGTGTCCATGATAAGCGTCTTTTGTCTTAAGAGTTAAGAGTCTAGCTCTCAAGAGGAGATCTACCTGTCCGCAGGGAGATTTTCCTTCAACACAGAGATATGGAGTCTTGTGGAGGGACTGACACATTCAAATCTCTCAGTGAGAGGTGCCAGACCTGATGGACAAAGTGACAATCCAGAAGGAGGTGATCTATTGTTTCGGAATTGACACAACATAAAGGACACCTGTGAGGTCCTATGATACCCCTTTTAATTAGATTTTCTCCTGTTAGAACTTCCCTATGCACCAGAAGCCAAGCACATATGTTTACCTTGGGAAGTCCGAAGGAGTTCCAAACAAATTTCCAAATTGACGTAGAGGAGTCCGACATCCTTACTGATTGAAGCATCCTAAATCCCTGAGGTGCTGAATATTCACCTTTAGGCCCCCAACCTATTTTATCTTTGACATCTTTGTGGAGAGGGGCACAACCTGAGAGAATAGAGAACAAAGCTTCTTTAGAATTTGAAAGAGGTTCTAGCAGCCCTGGGAGGTTCCATTCTTTCCATTCACCCGTTTCTGTCCAGACTGAAATATCTGCAAGAGTCCTTGGACCATTTTGTGTGGCCCAGGAGTGGAGTTCCGCTTGGGAGTCATTGTTCTTTAGCAGTGGATTCCCCAATATACTATCTTCCCAAAGACGGATTTTCCTACCATTACCTGGAATCCAATACAGGTGACGGAGGAAGAAATCCAGAGCATCTTTGCATAAATTCTAGATTGAAGATCCTTTGGGGATATTGTCTGTTTGCAACCACCGAAGCCTTGCTTCTGAGAGATATTTGTTCCACAAAGTCTGGTTGACCCAATGCTTACTATTTGATACAATTTTCCAGAGAATCTTCCCTCCCATGGCTAGATTTTCCATATGAGGATCTCGGATTTAGAGACCTCCTTCTTTTATCGGCCTTCTGACAGTGTTCCAGTTGACTGGATGAAATTTATTCTGATTTCTTTTCCCTCCTTGCCAAATAAACTCTTTCATCATTCTCGAAATTTGATTCGTGACCATTTTGGGGGCCAGGAGGATGGACATTTGATAGTTGGGAAGAGCAGAAAGAACTGACTTAATCAGAATTGCCTTACCAGCTAGATTTAACCAATAACCCCTCCAGGCTCTGATTTTTGATAGGATTTTCCTTAACACTTTAGACCAGTGGTATGCCTTTGTTATTCCTTGCATAATGGGTAAGCCTAAGTACTTGAATTTCTCCCAAGTTACATAATCCTGGATGCCTAGGACTTGAGAAATTATGGCCATTGTAATCTGATCAACGTTCCAACCATATATTGAGCTTTATCGATAGTTGACCAGACCTCTTGATGCCAAAAAATATTTTTGAATGGTACTTTTGAAAACTTTCGCTATATTTATAGAGGCCCCTCCGAGAAATAAGGAATCATCAACAAAGAGGGAGTGGTTTAAGGGATTTACTCCTTAGACTGTCTGGACTCTTGGAAAAAGTCCATTTTCTCTATCTGTGATTAACTTCCTACTAAGCGAATCTGCCTTGAGGATATAAAGAAAGGGGGAAAGAGGGGGCCCTTTCCCGATTCCTCGTGAGGCTTGAAAAAAGTTTGTTGGTCTTCCATTAATCAGAGGTGCGATCCAAGGATTCCCAATACATGCTTTGATAATGCTTATAATTTCCTTGTTGAATCCAAATTTCTCCATGATCCTGTATAAAAAGGAGTGCTTAACCCTGCCAAATGCATTAGCCATGTCTATTTTAATTAAAATACCTTTTTCCTTCCGAATCTTGCTGGAATGGATGGCTTCTTGCACTAGAATGACATTGTCCAAAATATACCTTCTTTTGAGGAAACCTCCCTAATTTTGCGAGATAATTTTGCTTAAAATTACTTTCAGGCAATTGGCTAAAAGCTTTGAGATTATCTTGTAAGAAGCATTGCATAAGGAAATTGGACTGAATCGTGCAAAAGAACCAGGGTTGGATTCTTTGGTGATTAACGCCAAGAAGGTTGAATTCATGCTTCCTCCTATTTTAGCGTTCCTTTGAACATTTTGTATCATGCGTATCAAATCATCCTTTATGATGTGCCAACAAGCTCTCTATAAATGAATAGTAAATCCATCTGGCCCTGGGGCCTTATATGGTTCCATATCCCATATGACATTATATACTTCATTCTGAGTGAAGGGCTTCAACAGGGCGAGATTATCAGCTTCTGTGACTCAAGGAGGGATAGGATCAAGAAAAATATTAGGGCTTCCTCAGAATTGCCTGCTTCTTCTATGAAGAGGGATTTGAAGTGTTGTTGGGTTGCTTTCTTCACTTGGATAAAACCTTTTATTTCTTCTCCATTTTCTATTTTGATTTATGACACATGATTAATGGACTGTCTAGTCTCTTGTGAAAAAAGGATGTATTGCGATCTCCTGCTTTGAGCCATGTGCTTCTGGACTTTAACCTCCAATATTCTTCTTCTTTCCTAAATTCTCGATACACTTTGGTTGGTTGTTGCACTTCCTCTTCCAGATCTTGTTTCTCTATTTTCTTGGTTTCCATTTTTAGTTTAAGTGCTTCTAGAGATTGCACAACTTTTGTTCTTGCTTGATTTGGGGGGTTTAAAATTCGCCTTGGCCCAATATTTTAATGACATCTTTGTGGATTTTAATTTCTATTCCCAGAAAAACCCCGGAGAGCCAATTATCTAAGTGTTCCAAGCTCCTTCTATGGTGTCCTAGAAGCCTTCCATATCCAGCCACAAAGGGATAAAACGAAAGGGAATTGGACCTAGGTCTTCTTCATCTTTGATGTGAAGAAGAATAGGCTTATGATCTGAAACCAGGTTTGTCATTATTTTTGACAACATGAGTTTCCCTTCTAACAACAGACAACTTTGAACCAAAGACCTATCTAGGCAAGCTGCAATATGTACTGACCTTGTTCTTTTGTTGGTCCAAGTAAACTTTCCTTGTTTTGGTTTTATGTCCAACAAATCCCTTATGCAAAATGTCTTCACTTGTCCTTTCATGGGATCTCTTCCTACTATACCTCCCTTCTTTTCAGCTAGGGAGAGGACTATATTTAAGTCACCCGCAAGAATGATATTTGGGGGGAATATATTTCCATAAAATCCGCTAATGTATTCCAACACTCTTTTTTTTTTTCCCCGAAAATAGCATTGAGACATAAATATTGAACATAGAGATCTGGATTTTTCTCTGGAAATGATATAGTTATGAGAAAATCCAGTGTTGCGTGACAAAAGAATTCTAGACTCAAGACTCTTCTGACCAGAAATTCGCTATCCCTCCTCTGGCTCCTCTGGCACCGACGGCTAAACCTGAGTTTTTCCTCCATTAGGATTTCCCTAAGGAGATAATTGAAGCTTCTTATCAGGTGGGTCTATTTTTAGAAATTCCTTTACTGCTTCTATCTTATTTGGACATGTCATGGTGGCCATGGTGTATAACTCATAAGAAGTCTAAAGAAAAAGGAGAATGATTTTTCTATGTAGTTATGATTTGCAAATGGGATCTTCCTTCTTTGCATAAAGTGGTATCAGGGTTGGTAACAATAATGGGAGGAGAAGAAGAGAGTCATAGCGGTAGAAACAAATATGCATTTGAATCTACAAACATAATCTTAGGAATTCAACTGTAATCTAAATGTAATGATAACCACAAATGTAATCTACAAGGCTAAATACTATCAGATGCATTCAACTATTAACTTCAACATGTTCGAGTCTAAGTTGCATATTTTTAATGTTTAATGTTAATAGAGATCTAGACATATTTATGTTAAATTTGACATGTTTTTTAATTTGTGGAAAATTCTCATCATGCACAACTACACAACTTCAAGGTCAAGCAAACTTGGCTGCTATGCACCGACACTCCCAGAGGTCATCGTCAGGTAAATTCAATTGTTATTCAGTTCATGCTTAAGTCTATATGTTATATACATAATGTTTGATGTGAAAAAATATAAACATAAATCTTCTTTTACACATGTTTCTAAGGTCTTGTTGTGCACAAGTAGTGGCTTTGACCATGATAGACACACTTATGTGGGGTCTACTGGACGCATTGCAAGAGAGCAACTTGAACATTAGGCTGACATGATTGTTGCACACCCACGTGCATTGAGGACACACATAGGTGCATTCTAATGCTATTTATCATTTTCTAGTACAAGTTAAATATATTTAACTTTTTTAAAACGTTACATGCATAAGACTTGATTATTTTTGTGCACATGCATTCAATGCCTTATTCTACTGATACTCCTACCACAGGCAACCCATCGCAAGATACACATGGTTTAGGTAAATTCTGAGTTCATAATCTTGTTTGACATGTGTGTTAAATTTGTGAAAAATTATGATATTTCTCTTACTTTTGATTGTCAATTTATTGTTTTTTTACAGGGGCTAGTGGACAGGCACAGAGGACACACATAGGTACTTTTTAATGTTATTTATCATTTTCTAGTACAAGTTAAATATCTTGGAATTTTTAAAACGTTACATGCATAGGACTTGATTATTTTTTCGCATGTGCATTCAATGCCTTATTCTGCAGATACGCCTAACATAGACAACCCATCGTAAGATAGAGATTGTTTACATAAATTTTGACCATAATTCTTGTTTGACATGAGTGTTTTTTTTGCGAAACATTATGTTATTCCGCTTAAACTTACATGTGATTGCCAATTTATTGTTTTTTACAGGGGATTCTAGACATTCTGACAATATTGATACGACAAAAGAGTTAGTTTCTAGTACACATAGTGTACTTGCCGAGGCAGAGGCTCCATCGAGTAATTTTAGTGAACACATTTTATTTAAATATGTATACTTTGATCGAAAAATTATATATACATTCTAATACTTGCACATGTTTTACTTCTTATAGGGTTTGTTGCTTGTATTCCTATTCCACCTTGTAATACAAGGAGAGGTCATCGGGCACGTCAGTATGCCCACAATGAAATATATGACCCTCTCTACACTCATCCTAGAGATGTTCCCGATGAGATTCCTTGGGAAGACAAGATCACAATGCTTACTGAGGAACAGATGAGGGAGCAGTCTGTGAGATTGCAGGGTGAGCTTGAGAGTTCTACTATCTCTATTGTTTGTCGTCAGAGTCTCTAGATTGTTTTGCACAATCTGAATAGTTTGATTGAGACTTATATTGGGGTTGGACCAACAACCCATGTTTTTTATGACATGATGCATAGGAGGCAAATGATGATGATGGGTCACTACAAGTTCGAAGAAATAATAAACGTTGTCGCAAAATAAATGGTCTTTTCATTATTTGACTTGCGGCCTGAAGACACAAAACGTCTAAAGATTGCAAGATTCAATGATCCAAATATTGCACCACATATTTATTTGAGGTTCCTCTATGCATATGGGAAGTTCCCAAATAATGAAAAGGTCCCTCAATATTTTGTCAAGATGCTAATTGCAGAGTTTCGATTGCACATGGACCCTAACTATACAGATACGGGATCCAGTTTGTATGGTGCTGGAAAAGGTCGTACATATGAATGTCCTGATGCACGACACGATGTTGAATATAGGCATCATGTGCCTCACTTAGTAGTTCCACAACCTAGAGTCATTTATTTTCAAGAGGAGTTGGAAATGACATCCAAAGTGGGAAGTAGGGTGAGGGCATAGATAAAAGAGCATGTTGGGGCTGCATTGACAGGGGTAGAAATCAACATAAATAATATGGCATCTCCATCCAATATGGATGACATCTCATTTGATGATTATTCTGATGATGTCTTGAGATTTATGAGTCAATTAGAGGTCGAGCAATATGCAACATATTGTAGAGACATGTATAAGTGAGTCACTGCTTGAGAAAATCGACACACGCATGGTACATAAGTATTTTATAATAATTGAACTTACAAAAGACACATTTACAATATGAGCTAGAATGTACATGTTACATATTAAATGTTATTGTATATGTGTGTGTGTGTGTGTGTTTATTCTCCAAATCTCATGTCTATAAATTAATTGAAACTTATGTAGTATACCAAAATCCTAAATGATGATGACTATGCTCATGAATATTGTGTTGACTAGGAAGAAACAAAGGCATTACTTTGTTGATATATATATAAATTTGTAATTGAACTTGCCAATGCCTAAGTTGAAAGTAAAATTTATAGGGTTAGTCTCTTACATTTTAATGAAATTTTAGGGTAGCGATACAAATATACATGTTGTCGAGGAAATTGTACCTGCACAATTTCCACAGGTGACTTAGGTATCGATATTTCTTTTTGATAATATTTTATTAGTTTCGATATATTTTTCCCCAAACGTGTGTGTGTGTATATATATATCAGCCCACAAAAAACCAGGAGCGAATGGAAATACGGTCTGAAGGAAATGGTGAAGGAATTATGTTTCTCAATGAATAACCTCTTTGGGATGATGACTAGTGGGGAAACTCACTCACTTTATTAAATTGGGTCAATGAAGCTAGCAGCCCACGGTTTTTGTAGTTTTGTTTTAATAATCTCCTTGAGGGATGCATTCATTTAGCGTTGGGGCTGGCGAATGGGATGGGTGTTGTAATTGATGTAGATATCATATATTATGCTTACAAACACTTGGGTCTATCCCTTTCATGTATGTGTACTCCCGAGCAAAAGTAGTGTTATGGTTTTGGAGTAATTTTATCATCTTTTGTTGCTGAACATAACTTAGTTGGTTGTTAATATTTAATGTTTTCCTAGCAAAAACATTTCTACTAAAATGGCTAGAGTGTTGAAAGATTCAAAAGTGAAGGTCTCATTCAAGTATATAATGTTGTTAAAGTTAATTGCATATTTTTCTATTGGAATTATAAATTCTTCCATTGTATTCTAATCATCAAGTCCATTATCCTTAGATTCATGAGTCCCTTCGCTAATTTGAAATTCTGGTGAATCCAGGTGCATGAAATTTTATATCTAGTGTCTTAAACCAATTTTTTTAGAATTAGGGTTCTCTCTTTATTGTAAGAATATGCTGGACAACGACCTTAGAAAGTGTATTTTCTTCCTCTAGATCAATCCAAAATGGTTCATCAACTTCGAGGAATGGTTTGGTTGGACAATATAGAGTGAGTTTCTTTAGAGCTTGACCATGGGAAATAGTGATGTCTCTTGATCTACAACTGATGTAGGCATCAATTGTTGCCAACCAAGGTATGAATCCATAGAATTAAGGGATATCCACCTATCTCGAGATTTTTCTACAACACCATGAAATTTGTGGGGTATTTCCATGAGTCTGTGGAGACTATAACATCCTCTAACATCCCTTTTGGGTTCATAGTGAACCCGTCAGCCATTTGGAGGACTGCGGGAGTTTGTCTCAACAACTTTTGGAGTTGTACTATGTCCATGGTTTCATTATTCATGAAATAAATTATTTCCCTTGGTCAATTAGAAAAGAAATGGTATTTTCATTATTTGACTTGCGACGGCTTCTCCTAATAAAACAATTATGGTCTTACATTAGCAAAGGTTGTGGGATATGTTGCAAGAGTGTAACCATGGTTGTGGGGTCTCAGATCCTTACAATGTATCTACCAGTTCTCAACCTCCAACATATCTACAACATAAGGGAGGATCCTTTTTGCTTGCCTTTCATAAGGTTAATGAACTAAGTCAGTCATATGAACAGGTCTATCCTCATAGTCATCATCAATGTCATAGATAGGGGGCCCCTCAAAATGTAGGATATAATATTTATGACTGTTTTGCTTCAAATCAAGTGGAAAATTGTTCTGAACAGTGCATCATTAATGACTCTATTATACAAAGAATCATTGGTATCCCTCTCATTATCATTCCCATTCGAATCTAGAGCTTCACCAACCATTTGGCTATCTGATTGATCTTCTAAGGCAACAAGATTAGAGCGATGTGGCATGCTCCCTTCTATGTGTAGCAGGTCCTTTAAGCAGGGTGTAAAATTGGTAGAAGGTTGTTGTTTACCCTTTTGTTGAAAAATGTATTCGTCATTGTCAAACTTATTGATCATCACAATTGTTGAAGTTTTAGTATATAATACAAAGAGTAACAATACTTGTAAATCAAAATTAAACCCCATTATAGCTTTCATCTCCCATCCTTGTAAGAGAGGGGAATATCATACCAGTGAAATATGAAGTATATGGGTTGATCTAAGCCCCTCTATCAAAATCAAGGATTTATATTATCAAAGGCGGTCAACTTTCCGTATGTAGCACAAAAGAAAGAAGAAATAGATTATCAAAACACATCTCACTTCACTCTCTAGTTTAGAAAACTAAGTTCTTGCTTTGTCTAGTTCCCCGCGATAAAATTATTATAGATGACACCTTAGGGACAAGGGTATAGTTGGTGGAAGAGACTATACAAGTGAGAAAACACATTTATATGACCCTACATATCTTGAGAAGAATATAAAAATGAAGCAAGCAAAGAGTGAGACCATAAGTTATGTATGACCAATTGTTTAGTCCAATCAGTAGTTATGTATGACCACTTGTATAGATTATTTCCAAATTTAACCGAATTTCACTATGGGGAAAATAATACATGCTTAGAGATTATGGATCTAGATGATGGGGGCTTACTTGAAACTTTAATAGTGTACTTGGATGAGGAAATATAGGAGGAACTATGATATCTTATTGATGTGTCGTCTATACCTACCCATGTAAAATATCAATCTTCTTTTTGCAAGATAAAAAATGATAACCAAACAATAATCTTGATGATATCACATATCACTCATACTATATCATGAAGGTATTTCATGATAACCTTTTGTAGTGTCAACCTAAACTAATATAATCTAGGAACTAGATGGATGTTTTTATGGTATTCCTTGCATTAGATATATTATTGTTTTTCATATGCTATGTGTTAAGATAATTATTATATTCATGGTGTTATGTTGTCTTAGGAACACCTATGGTATTTAACGTGTGGTATCATTCTATTTAGGTTGATGTAATGCTTTTAATGGCATGCCATGACCATTCTATTTATGTCGATGTAATGTTTTTGATGGTATGTCATGATGACATTGTTGTATCTTTGATGAAGATACAATGAGGTGATATTCTTTGTGATGATATTTCATGATGTGATGGCATGATGTAATGGTGTGTTGTTATTGTGTGATAATATGTTTTTAAGATGACTAGTGTGAGCATGTGGTGCCTTGCTAGTCAATATGTTGTGATGACAATAATGTTATGTTCTCATGATGATATATGAAAGTGAGAATCCACTTCTCATAATGATATGTGATAGTGAGCATGTGGATTCTTTTCTATGAGATGGTGATGTTATGATTATAACTAATGCATTGGTTGTATGTTGTGAGGTGGTGATTGATAGGAAATTCACTAATGGGCCAAGAGGGTCAGTTCATTCTATGATCTCATGGGAGCCCATACCTAGAAAGGAGAATATCTACAGAGTAACACCTTATGGGGTGGTGAAAAACTCAATCAATAACCTATACCAGTGGTTATTTTTCCTTACAGGATGTTCGATGAACATGGTGCCATATTGAGAAAGACAGAGTGAATGATATTAAATTTTTTATGTTGAAGTCTAGAAGAAGGGTTGGAGTCATACTCGTCGGTGGAGTTGTGTGGTTGGACTTTGATGCTAGAGGTTGAGTACCTGGTAGGAGTCGGGGAGGAAGTATAGGCCATCCTTTTGATATGCCTAGGGTATGTGGGTTAGTTTACCGGACTAGATAATCACTTAGGCAGATGAGGCCATAGGCCTTGAGGCCTTAGATAGGCTTATAGGATTTAAGCCTAATGTCAAAAGTCGAGAAGGGGGCTACATTTGTACTTTCACTTCCTTGGAGTTGTGAACTAGAATTTCGATGCTTGTTGTAGTCACTTAGGTAGCTCTTATGCTAGTTCAACAAAGGGTGACTATGAGGAAGATACAAGAAGAAATTACAAATTTATAAGTAGCATAAGTAAAGTTAACATTGGAATGAAGTTCCTTGAAGTGGGGGAGTATGTACTGCCCTATATATATATATATTTGAATCAATAGTAATAATAGTATATAAATAAATAAATGGTAATAATGATTGATTAACTAATTATAGAGAATTAAAAATAAATAAAGGAAAAGATAAATAAATAAAATCTAACTAAAGATGACTGCTTAAGTAATGATAAGAGAAAATTTCTTAGGTGACAAGTGGAGTCTATGCATGACAATTTTTGCATGGATGGATGTAAAGAATAAATTATTTACTTAGTGTTGAGGAGGTGGTGAATGCTTCTTTTGCTTGAAACATCTTGACCTTCGGGGGTTTTCTTTGGAGATTTGACTTCTAAAAGAAAAAGATAGGAATAGAAACTAGCATATGCTATTGATTGTGGGCTCGGGGGATCTCAATTGTATTGATTGAGAGGTTGGTTGGGAGGAGAATCATCCCCTGCACTTGGTTCCCTGATTGGTTGTGGTTGACAAGAGAAAGTGGCTAGAACCTGATGGTCTCATCCTCACCATGATTCTAAATAGGTTTCCTTGATAATTTTTCAAATATGACTCTCACACTACACTACCTTTATGTTGATTTATGCAATAAGTAATTGGATAATGTTAATGCTTATCTATTTATTTAAATGTTAATGCATATGAGTTTATTAAGTAATTTTTTACATTTTTTTTCCTCATAGGTTCCATTCCATCAATCTTCAACAATATCCAATATCCAAAACATCCTTAAATGCTCACATTACATCAAAAGGACACTACAAAACCTCTTTAATAGTGAACCATAACATAGATAACAATAATAACAACAATATTATTCATCAACAATTATCAACAACCTTAGAACAAGCTAAAACCTTTACATATATGGAATCACACCCTTAAGTGGAAGGATTCATTCAAAAACTAGGTCGTTATACTACTAGTGTGATCAATACCATCCAATAGTTGACAGATTCGTCCATCACTAATTGTTCACATACTTCTACCATTGTACTTTTATATAGTGATTTCATACATAAGAGTCAGTATAACTACTAATGTTTAGTCTATCGATGTCATGTACACACTTCGCATATGAAGACATGAATTGCATGAGGTTTTATAAAATATGATCCTTTCACATATGTCAAGAGAAATGCAATTAGCATTGAGTGACAATAAACACGTTTTCCAAGCAACTTAGTCTTTGTAGTTTAGATAATTTAAAAATAAAGAAGTGCATTTTTCCTTTTAACCCATTTCACAATTTCACATAACACTAACTAAATGCATAGTTTGAATTACTTAATCGAAACAAATTGGTGCTCAATAGTAGTATATGAAATTAACATATGCATGTTACACCATATATTCATCATTTTAAACAAAAACATCATTTGCTAACATCATTGCAACAAAGGCTATATAACATAATGAAATAACACATTACAAGCAATAAGCCATGGAAGATAACCATGTTCTACTTCATGGATAACATCAAATAAAAAATACCAGTCTTGTCCACAAGTCTTCAAGGAAGTATTAAGGATAAACTTAAGGGGCATCTGCATCAATAGACATAAATTTCCTACCAGTCTCTATGATCGCAAACCAAGCAATAAGATTTGTATCATTTTTTGTGTTAACCACTTCTCTGCTCATTGAAGCAAAGAATGTTCTCGTGGACGTTCGTTTCTTGCATTCGAAGTCTATATTAGCCCTCTAAACTTATAAGAAGAAAGTCTAAATAATGGTAAAAAAATATTTGGAGACTAGTCACAAATGTGCCAAAGACAACTTGTCCTTCATTTCCAAACTAATTGCTGCCACTAGGTATTCAAAAATAGAAGACCCTAGTGTTGATATTATGGTAGCTACGGAAGGTATTTACCTCCATGTGTAAACCTGAAAAGGATAGAATACTCCGGGAAGCAAGAAGAAACCCTAATGAGTTGGCTAATAACCCTAGAAGACTTGTCGGCTCAAGAAGATAATTTATATAAGGTTATTAGCCTCCAAGAGAAGAAGTCAGCCAAAAATATTAATATATACTAAACAGACAGATACCCGGAATGAGAAGTTGGCCTAGGCAGTTAGCTAGAATTAGTATAAATACAGGAGGCCAATTCTCATTCTGGTAGGCAGTCTCAGAATTGCAATGCCCAGTCTTGTGCGCAGGTTTGAGGAGAGCTGTCATTGCAGTTGCTGCAGCTAGTCGATCACGTTTGGCTTGGACTATATCTTAGTTAGGGTTTGGACTATCTAATCAGCTCTTGTTGGTGCGTTATCCTTGGGGAAAGGTGCACTACCCTTTGTTTGGCTATCTAGCCTAGGGTTTGATTCCGGAATGATTCTCTGTCAAGGTCAAGGTGCTCGGAGGGTGGCTTCGGCCTATGGTTGGGTGACAAGGGTATTGTCAATGGTTAAACGAGCACACATCTTTCATATTCTAACAGGTTATGGGCCCACACCTCCTTCATTCAATCTAAACGCTGGAAGGAAACATAGCCGCTAGGATATTGAGCTCGCTAAGGAACTACCGCTAGGGTTACTAGCGTAAGCATCTTCCAAGACACTACCGCTAGGGTTACTAGCAGGAGCAGTTGCAAAAACCCTAATCCTCTTGTTGAGGCACCTTAATTGAATGGATTGACCTAATCTATAGATAGATCAATGCGCTCTAGCCTAACGCATATCCTGATTCTCTCAGCAAGCCAAGACGTGAAGTTTGAGTTTGTGATCAAATCTAGGGTTTGACCAAGTCAAAGAAGCCATGAATTATTCTATGAAGTCAGAGAACAAGTTATATGGAGCCTCTAACTTCAGAGCGTGGAAGACAAGGATTGACCTCATCCTTGCCAAGAATAAAGCGTTGGATATCGTGAAAGGAAAGATCGTGCAACCAGAGTTTGAAGAAGGGAAAGAGAAGGAACCACATAATGTTGCAGCTATGGAGAAGTTCAAAGACGTTGACACTAATGCTATGAGTATCATAGTGGAATCCATAAAAGACCACTTGATACCCTACATCTCTCATCTTGACTCATTGAAGAAGATGTACGATGCCCTAACAAACCTCTTCTCAGTCATAAACATTGGACAAGTAATGAGTCTAAAGAATGAGCTCCGTGACATGAAGATGAATGATGATGACAACATAACATCATAATTTGTGAGAATTTCTCAGTTAAGAGATCAACTACAAGCTATTGAAAAGATCATCTCAGAGAAGGAGTTGGTAAACATAGTACTCAATGGTATTCCCAAGACGTGGGATGCATTTGCCACAAGCATGAACACAAGAATGGAGTATCTGACATTTGAAGAACTTTGGCCTTGTTGTGCTCAAGAAGAATCAAGGATCAGTGCAAAAGAGAAACCCCAAAAGAAGTATGACGATCAAGCCTTCACAGCAAGATTCAATAACTTCAGGAACAAAAGGAAGTTTGGTTCAAGGAGGAAGCCAAATCAAGAGAAAGACATTTCAGAAGTACAATGCTTCAACTGTCGAAAGTATGGTCACTACAAGAATCATTGTCCCGAGCTAAAGAAAAGAAAGGAGAAACACGAAGCATCAATTTCCGAAGAAAAGGAACCTACAAAGAAGACTAAGCAAGATGGAAGAGACTTCTTCTTTTAAAGGTAACAAAACTCTTCTTATTTCTTGTACATATCTTGTTTGCATCGTCTCTGTACATATCTTGTATATCTATCTCTTGGAAGATAATGTGTTCCAAGAAGAACTATATCTATGGAAGAACAACAATATAAGAATTGATATCATTAGATAATACACATGAAAGGATGAAATACAAATCACGTGGAAGCTATTGCAAGATAAGTCGAATCAATCATGAAGAGACTCAGAAGAAGTAAAGACAGAAAGAAGTCAACAATCAAGAGGAAATTGGAAAAGGACTTATAACGTTTTTGTAGAAGACAACAAGACAGAAGCGTGGACTCTGTTAAATAGAGAGAGCCAATTATATATTGCAAAAGACAATAAGGATGCAAACAGAAGCACAGACTCTATCAGACGGAGGGAGCCGATTATATGCACTCACACATGAAGCAAGGATTAGGAGAGAGCTCATCCTATGATCCATTGAATATGATGAAGTATATATCCATGATAGCAGCCATGAAAGACAGTACGTGTTCAGTTCAATCGCAGAAGAAGACTTCTTCGAAGAAAAACCTCTAAGTATCCCTAGCTGTCCATCCACATCCGTGATCCTATGATGAAAGAAAGAAACATAATCTTTAGGAAATGGAATCTACTCCATGGACCCAAGAGCTAAACAAGAGGAAGAACATGAATATTCCAAGAAAGAAAGAGAAGCCAGAACAACCAGTCATTGTATCAAGAATCACAAGATTGTCAGCCTGATATAAACTCAATAAAAGCAATCAAGTAGAGGAACTGAAAGTCGTGATGAAGAATAGTGTATGGAAGACTTATGACTGAAATCACTGCGAGATCCAAAACTAGGAGTTCTCCCAGATGGAGGGAGAAGACTATGATGATTACTTGTTCCAGTAAACCAGACTTATCTCTACATGAGTCATTATATCATCCGCAACATCCATGAGTTGGAGTTCTACATCAGATGAATGCAAAGAATGTTCTCCAGAGA
>ML777373.1:167648-178046 GCA_009831015.1 Picea engelmannii | reverse complement strand
TTGTTGATCAAGTACTTGTGTGTTACTTGGTGTGGTAGTGTACCACTGGATTGTAGTTATGTACTACTATGGATAGACACAGTTGTGTTCTATTTTGTTCTAATTGCCTTGAAGACTATCAACAGTTTATTGGAAATAATTATAAGCTAGATGAATGATGAACATAGATTTTCCAGACAGAAAATGGTTCAGAACATTTACTCTTCTAGATTAGAAGAATGGCTCTTGTATCACTCTGTGGAGTGAGCATCATGTCTGATTACTCAGATAGAGTATGGTTTCGAAAGATGATGCAGTTGATGATGATGATGGTTCTCATGAACTAGTCATGATCTAGTCTATATAACTATGTTGATGCTACCAGGTGAATGGTATGTTTTGTGCTCAAGACCATTACCTGTAATACCTCCCTAGCTAGGAGTGAGTGTTGATATTATGGTAGCTGCAGGAGGTATTTACCTCCACGTGTAAACTTGACAAGGATAGAATACTTTAGGAAGCAAGAAGAAACCTTAATGAGTTGGCTAATAACCCTAGAAGACTTGTCGGCTCAAGAAGATAATTTATATTAGGTTATTAGCCTCCAAGAGAAGAAGTCAGCCATAAATATTAATATATACTGAACAGACAGATACCCAGAATGAGAAGTCGGCCTAGGAAGTTAGCCAGAATTAGTATAAATACAGGAGGCCAGTTCTCATTCTGGTAGGCAGTCTCAGAATTGCAGTGCCCAGTCTTGTGCACACTGCAGTGCCCAGTCTTGTGCGCAGTTTTGAGGAGAGCTTCCATTGCAGCTGTTGCAGCTAGCAGATCACGTTTGTCTTGGACTATCTCTTGGCTAGGGTTTGGACTATCTGATCAGCTCTTGTTGGTGCGTTATCCTTGGGGAAAGGTGCGCTACCCTTTGTTTGGATATCTAGCCTAGGGTTTGATTCCGGAATGATTCTCTGTCAAGGTCAAGGTGCTCGGAGGGTGGCTTCGGCCTATGGTTGGGTGACAAGGGTATTGTCAATGGTAAAACGAACACACATCTTTCATATTCGAACACCTAGATGAATAAATAAACCAAGACAGCGGATGACAATAGAAAATGAAAATATATACTACTTCAATACATAGACCAATGCCACAACAATAGTAATATATAACTATTTTCGACTTAACACAAGTCAACAACTTATGTGGTTGTCAACATAGTTTATTTTAGCTCACAACAAGTTGACTGAATCCCAGATTTTGATTTTTTTGTGCTAGAAACAACCCCTCCCCATAAATTCTTCACTTTGCCTCTAATGCCCTTTCTCTAAGTGAAAGAATCATCCCCCCCCCCAAAAAAAAAAACAACTCTCAGCTTTCAGGGCCCCTTTTTATCAAATCTTCATGCTTTGCACTTGCAAATTTCCTTCAAAGTTATCATCCCCATACTTTCTTTATCACCAAACCAAACCGAATTTGAAGTGAAGATTTCCATTGTTCGTCGATACAGGGCATGTCGACATAATATCCACATTGTTCACAGATACGGGGAACGTCGAAGGAAGATTCACATCCCACGTTGATACATTGGCCCTAAGATATTTTCTTCCTCCATTAGTACATCAGTGTAAGATCCACTTTCTGCACCAATACATCGACGTGAGCTTTTTTTCGTGTCGATACATCGACGGTTTCAAAATTTTCCTTCTTCGTCGATGCATTAACGAGACATTTCCTTTCTCCACCGATACATCGATGCTCCAAGATTTTCTTCTGAAGTTGATACACCAGCCAAGGATTTGCTTCCCTTATCAATACACCGGGGAAAGATATGCTTTACTAGCCAATACATCATTGCTCCAAAATATTATCTTCTCTTTGATACACCGGAAAAAGATTCACTTCTTTGGCCCCGATACGTCGGCGCTCCAAGATTTCCTTCTCTTGCCGATACATCGGTGAAATATTTTCTTTCCTCACCAATACACCGGTGAGGAAAAGACATTTGATCGTCGATACAGTAGGACCCAAGTTCTTAATCATGCACATGTGAAGTGACATGGAATAACTTAAAGCCTTGTATGATTACCTTTATCATTTTTCATGTTGAAATGCATGTTATAAACCTCAAGAGTATGTTTCATACACCATTCTACATTGTTTCACATGCCAAAGAACCATGTTTGCCCAAAATTCGTTGGGAGTGACAGAATACTGCTGTTGTCACCCATAAAAAATACTGTTTCGGACACCTCAAGCATGGTGAGCAAGTATGTATTGTTCAAAACCCCTTTCGTAACTATGTGAACCATGTTTTAAATAGCTAAAAGGGAAATCATTTAATTGAAATTATGGGTAAAGAAATCGTTTAGAGTGAAATTATGCGTAGAATCAGAAAGATAAAAAAAAAACATTATGTCGTGTAAATCCCTTTCCCCATTAGGCCACACACAAGCGTTCGAAACCCCATTTCCCTCACTTCTTTTTCCTTTTGATTGATTCGTTCATAGGGGGGTTTTCCTTAATTTTCCACACAGATAATACCGATTTCCTTTTTCCCCTTCGCCCACCAACCTACACCTACGACCCCTTTTTTCTAAACCATTAATTGCATGGGAGGGTTTTGAGCCAATACACAAGTCATGTTTTAATTGCCCCTCCCTCACACTTCCATCTCTCGTATTTTTCCATTAAGGAATCACCTACCTCTCTGAGATTGTTAATGCCTCGATACGAAGCTGCGAACAACACTCCTCATATCCCACAATTATGGAATCACTACTCACTGCATAGGTTTTGAGCCCTATTCTTAGATTCAAAGAAAACAAATAGGTCTTTTCACACTTGTACCCTGGAATCCTTTCCCATCGATTTTAGGATTGTCATGGCCACTATGCTTGGAATTTACACATAAGGATTTTGTTTTAATGGTTTTCATTCGTTTTATTTCCCTACTTGGTTTTCTATGTTCTAACCAAAATAATACTTTGTTATTGATAATATGGATTGTTCACAAAACCAATCATGGCTACATATAGAAGAAAATTTGACAGGGACCTTGTTATCGAGGTTTCATTGGGGAAGAAAGAAGAAGAGGAAAAAATAGACACCCCATGTCCTATATAATATGACACCCTATGTGTCATCGACAAGGAAACCACATTCTACTGGGGAGAGATATATCAGATGTTTACCAACTAAACCTTCCCACAGCTACCAAAAGGAAATCTAGACCCAAACATATATTGATCCATCAAGCACTCTAGACTGCACATAATAGCCACACATTCAACAATGCTCCCTTGTATTGAAGCAATATCCTGAATCATCAAACATACCAATGTAGACAACAAGTAGATAATTAGTGCATAAGGAAAAGTTTCTTCTTTCCAACCATCAATGCTCATAACATGCTATAAATTGTCAACTAAAGAAATCTCACTAGATGAGGATTGGATGAAGGAATACCACTATAAACCCAAAGAAGTTATGAATAATCGGTAGGTTCCAGGCAAGAAATTCAAGGAGATAACATTAGATGACTATCCAACCAACATACTCATGGTTCCTTACTAATATGTGGTAGCAATGTTGTGCAGACTATATGGAGAACCAAACACTAAAAAATTCATGGTATCATGCGTGCCTCTGATACACTCCATCACCACTATTAGATCAACATTCAATTGGGTTGACATGTTATCCTCTACACTGACAGAGGCAATATGAACAATAAAACACATGGCTCTAGGGAAGCACCCAAGTTTTCACATGGCATATTATCTATTAGATGTAATGTGCATAATCCATGCTTACCCAAAGATGGGTTGGGCTTGGTAGCCAAGTGATCTCCTCATCCATGTCTACTGCAAAGACCTCTGGGAGCACAAGTACCACTCAAATTACTAGAAGATCTGCCATAAATTTCTTATTCCTTTATTTCAAGTATTGTTATGTGCCCTTACACTTTGTATGTCTAATAAATCTCAAGTTGTAGTAGGCATGGTAGGGTATTGGTACTTGATGGAGCATGAAACTTACATTAGAGTATATGGTGCCACCAAATCCCCTAATCTACTCCCCAATTTTAGTCTTTAAAAACATGTTTTGCAGGAAATAACATACCAAACTCTGGTAAATGGGGCAGGTGTAGACCTTAACAAAGAAAAAAAAGATGATCTAGCCACCACTACCCCTCTAGTTTGGTGCTTATTTTTTCATATACGTTAAATAGTATCAGGGAGAATCTAACACTCTAGCCACCTTCCACTTTGGAGAATAAATATTTTGCAAGCACGACTCCCCGAGGACCATCAATAGACATTGCCAGACCTGCAAGTACAAGTGGAGTCACGAATCTGAATTCTGGGAAGAAGAGGAAATTCACAAAAGAGCAAGGACTTATGACAAGGTGATTTTCGAGAGGGGAGAAAACTCCCAACACAAAGGCAGAGTTCAAAACAAAAAAGAAACCATAGCTGCAAAAGAAAAAAAGGAAGAAATTAGAAGCAAAAAACAAGGCAAAAGATGAGGCAAAACAAAAGAAAAGAAGAGAAAAAGAGGTAGCAACAATTGTAGCAGTAGCAGAAGCAGAATTGAAGAAGCAATAGTAGTAGAAGCAGGATAAACAAAAAAGAAAAGAAAGGAGGAAGAACAAATGGAAAAAGAAAAATCCCTTAAAGAGCAAGAAGAAAAGCAAAAAAGATAAGAGGAAAAATGAAGAGAAAAGAAGAAGAAAATAAGAAATCACATGAAGAAGCACAAGACATTAACCCAATGGAAACCAACATACAAGGAACATCTTCAAACATGCCTCTAACGAGAGGAGACTTTCCCCTATGAGAATTGGGACTAGGGGCGTTCACATTGTCTAAGGCCTGAAAAGTGGCAAATCTGAACTCCTTTAGATTTGCTAAAGATTTAGGAAAGATAGTTCAACAAAGCATCAGAAGATTTATTGTCTCCAAAGTTGCTCCACTTTCATTCACCACATAGAAGGTTATGGTTGAGAATATCAAGGAAGACCCCTTAGCCATCACTTCAACTAGTGTAGATTTTACTCAAGAGTCTGAGCAAAACCTTAAGAACATGATGCAAGAGATTGAAGAGTATACGGAAAGAATTAGGACCTTGGAATACTAAGTACAATTCTACAAGGGTGACAAAATGAACATCCAAGAGTTTAGGATAAGTGTCAAATAAGTAAGGAAATAAATCTATAACTTGGCCAAACAAATGTATACTGGAGTGCGAGATTTCCATAAGAAAGTTACTCAAATCCTATCACAATTGGAAAAAACCAAGATAAAAAAACATTGAGTTTGTTTGGATAATAATGGGCTTGGATGAGATGAAAAAATGGGCAGAGGACAAACCAGATGCCCTCGAAGTCCTCCTAAGGATGACTAGTTGGGAAAGCGAATTAAATTGTGATGCCATTTCTAACTGTCAGCAAACAAGGGAAAAACTTGAAAGAGATTTGAAGAATTCCATTGGTATATGTGCAAGTCTACACAAGGCAACCACAATACTATAAATCAAATGTCATTTTCCCCAAATTGGTGAGTTGGGCGAACCTAGGCCAAATGAAAAAATATAGGCAAAACTAGAAGAGGTCGTGTGTTCCAAAGAACTGCTTGCAGGGATCCCATAGAGGATAAACAGTTCCATAATGAATGAACATCTAATAAAACATGCAAAGGATCAAAGTCTAATTCACTCTTTCTTAGTCTCCCTAAAAAGGGACATGCAAACCCTATTGAAAAACCCGACAACCCATGAAGCTTCTTTGGAATCTTTGTTGTTCTATAGGATAATATCAATTTCAAATTATCATGGAGTATGGGAAGTATACATTGGAGAAAAGGACAAGGGGCAATCATGAAACAAAATTTGATTTGTGGATTTTAGTCTTATTTTTGAAAGTAGGAAGAAATGAAATGCGGAAGATGAAGATTTTGTGATTGTTGCCTGGGAATTCAAACAGTCCAAAGAAACAATTACTAAACTTATCTATATAATCCAAAGAGTACCCACTTAAAATGGCCTCTTCCATTCTGTAATTTTGGAGAACTATTTTTTTGATATCTTAATAGCAAGAAGCCTTCGGGGTCATTTGATGGAGAGGAGACATTTTGCTCATAACTGTTTACTGTGAATTGCTTCTAATGGACTTCTAGTTTTTGTGAATGTTATAAGGTTACGTTATTCATTTATAGATTTTTCTTATGTGAATTTTGTCTCTCTTACAGTATATTTTCTTCTTTATTATTAATGTTTGAGATGATGAATAGATAGGCGTGAATGGGTTATTGTAGCAAAAAAAATTGTGCATGAATTTATTCATGTATATAAGTTATTAGTCTTTGTCCCTTGTTACAACTAATTGTGTAGGGGTTATATGCAATGATTGGTGACATTGATACATGTTCATTTAATAGATTTACTAATCCTAGCTAGGATAGGATATTTTAGATTTAATTTTTTCACTCGTTATTGCTCAATACCTACACACACTTGCATTTTTGCATTCCATTGATCACTCATCCTCCCTCATACCAGTAATGGTTGTCGTGCCAGAATCTAGATGGGACTCCTATCCCAAACGATTGGAAGTCTAATTGGGACATCAAATCAGGGAGTACCCATGTCTGTTGAAGGGAATTTCACCCACGTCAATGTATTCCTCCTCCTTGTTAATTTACCAAGCGAAAAATCCCCATGCCTTAAATTTATGTATTATTGTAAAAAAAATAAAAAGTGTTCTAATTTAAATCAAAGCCATACCATGCCATAGACATCCAATTTGTTGGTAACAAATCAATGCCTCTATGAGTTTTTAATTGAGGACCATTATTGCTAATTTCACTACTCCTGTCTCGATACAAGTCCCCATCATTTTCATCATTCTCGATACCATAATGCATACAAAGACCTTTGAATTATTATATAGAAGCATGCAAAGTATTTTTCATTCTCTAGGTTCCAAAATATCATATCTTGTAAATAAATAGTTATAATCAACTAGAATCGATGCAATTGAAAGAGAAATAATGGGAAACATGATACCTCTGCAGAATTGTAGGTTTACAGGAAACTACATAGAACTACATTGATCCATGGCTTAACACCTGATTGGTCCATTATCTCTATTTAAAGATCATGGAGGGTCATTTGTTGATGACCGATTGTGATAAACTCTCTTGCAATATTTTTTTTTGCATAATAAATTGCATCAGTGGCCATGTTGGTTGGGGTCGTGGATGTTTCCCCACAAGCGTTTTTCCACGTAAAAACATCGGTGTGTTGATTTTTGATCTGGTTGTGTGAGTGGTTACTGAAGGTTTTTTTCCTCTGTTGGAATACCTTTGTCGAACATGGTAATAGAGTATGTTTGAAGACACGCTCCCGTTGTAGTTTAGATCTGGAAGTCATGTTGCCGCACTTACAATTTCTGCTATTTTCATACACTTCTGGGCCGATAGGACTATTCCATTACATCTAGAGCACTCAACACTCATTTCATTTAGAAACACTTTTCGTTTTACCAGAAAAGGTTTTTTTTCCCCAAAGATACGGTCATTTTTGTTAAATCCAAAGGTATAAAGCCTAGATACGCCCCTTTTAAATTTTAAGAGAGATGTTATTTCAATTTATTTATTTATTTTCAGGTTGCTACTCTTTTCGATTTGTGTATGCTCTTTTTCTTGCACTCTATGTGATCTTGGAAAATCAGAAATAGAGTGGGAAGTGTTTTTTTTCACGTGTATGCTCTTTGTTGTGGGATCTTTGCAATCTCAACAAATCAATAACAGAGGGAAAACTTGCATTTTTCCGGGTAAGCGTTCCAAGATCTAACCTTTGTTGCTATTGAGAAGCGATATTTTTTTTTTGTGTGAACAAATGATTTTTTTTTTTTTAGCACACACTTCACGATCATCTTTCACAACCACTGTAACACCCTGTTTGCCCCAGTCTGTAAAAATAACTATGCTAGCCAAGAACTGTGGAAAACTCAAAGATGTGAATGTGTGATTTAGAATGGACCTTAGTATACAAGGTCGACAAATGTAAATTAACATTATATATATATATGTTGCATGACTGTTGGGAGGGGGATGTGCTGAAAAAGAGACCACGATGGCTAAAGAAAGGTGGTGGAAGGCACCTATATATATATATATTGCATGACTATTGGGAGGGGGATGTGCTGAAAAAGAGACCACGATGGCTAAAGAAAGGTGGTGGAAGGAACCTGGAATGGTGGCGCTAACTTCCACCGAAAACCAATACCGTATTTGGTCTTCACTGGCCCGGAGAACCAAGAGCAGCTCGTTGGCCCCGAAATGAATTACTCGCCAGGTTGGTAGGTGAAGAGGCTCCTCATGTGTTAATGAGGGATGGGGGTGAACCGCCCATCCGTGGAGGCCTCAGACCTGACCACCGCGGGGAAATTCGTGCCACACACAACCTCGCTGAAAAAGAAAAGGCAAGTAAAAGGTGTGGAAGGGAGGGACGCGAGGGGGAGATCGCAGGAAAGAGATCGGAAGAACTCTAGAACAAAATACAGAGTGAGCAATAGCAGAGAAGAAGGAGAGTAACCTTCGTTCTTGATCGCTGAAGAACAGAGACAGAGAGTCTCAAGCATCGTGGTCTAGCTTGGGGGTGGCTAGTGGTAAATCAATTCGGAGTCGCTGAGCCTACGGTTGGGTGGAAACGAGCACCCCTCTCAGCAGTTGCATCACACCTGGTGTTTTCTGATAAGTGTTATATCTTGTATCTTGAATTTAAATATTCTGACATGTATGCTCATGGTTTGTGAAATTATGAATGATTTCCGTATAAGACTGTCTGTATGGTGTTTGATCAGAAATGGTGGCTGCATGCTTATATTGGAAAGACCATATATGACTTACGTATATATTTGTATATATGTATATTTTGAACGGATTCAGTATTCAAGTCTGTTCTCGGGAAATCTATTCCCTTATTTTATCTCAAGTAATTCCTTGGATAGATCTTCTCACAGGGACACCCTTTTTAAAGTTTACCCAAGAATCTGTCGAAGGATTTTATGGCATAAGTCTGAAAAACCCTGCACGAGAGAGAGAATGGTCCTCTTAGACTTAGGACATTTCAGCGTTTTGGCACCCGGGGTATCTAGGTGTGAGTCCTCTTGTACTCGCGAGTCCCGAAACCCCGACTCGCGAAATCCCGAAATGACAGCGTGTGGATGAATTAAGGACCTTTGGGTGGTTCAGTACCCAGGATACCCTTCCTCTTGCTAAATGCACGAATGAGATCCTTTCAGAGGATCTAAGGTTTGTTACGACCATTAAATTGAATGAAGGAACGCAGGCGTTAATGCCTCAACCCCTTTTTAACCTTTGTAAGTAGCGAGGAAATCGGGGTCGTCGATTCCAAGACCCATGAGAGTATCAGGACCGTCCAGCTGTAGAGTACACATGGCGGACGGTAAGCATTTTGGCTTTTCGGCACCCGAGAGATCAGAGGGTAAGAACCCTTGTCCTCACGACTCGTGAAATCCCGACATATGAAATCCAGAAATGCTAGCGTGTGGGTAAGTTATGAGTTTTCAGAGTTTCAGCACTCGAGGTACCTAAGTGCAAGTTCTCCTGTACTTGCAAGACCCGAAAACCCGATTCATGAAAACCCAAAATGACGACGTGTGGATGAGTTGTGATGTTTCGGTACCTAGGACACCTAAGGGTAAATTCCCTTGTACTCTCCAGTCCTGAAATCTTGATTAGCGAAACCTCGAAATGGTCTAACGTGGATTTGAGTCTTGATGTTTTGGTGTTTCAATGTTTCGACACCCGGGGTATCTAAGTGTGAGTTTCCTTGTACTCACAAGTCCCGAAATCCCGACTTGCGAAACCCCGATGAAAGAAACCCCATAATAAGATGAGCAGGTTTAAGAGTTGGTATTTCAGAGTTTTCAGTATTCAGGAAACCCAAAGGCAAGTTCCCTTGTACTCGCAAGTCCTAAAATCCCAACATGCGAAATCCCAAAATAACAATGTGTGGCTAAATCCTGATATTTCGGTGTTTCGGCATCAGGAATATCCAAGGGCGAGATCCCTTATACTCGCAAGTCCCAAAATCCTAACTTGCGATATCCCAAAAGATAGAGTGTGGAAAAGTTATCATATTTTGGTATTTCGGCACCCGGGGTACCTAAGTGCGGGCCCCACGTGTTCGCCAGTCTCAAAACCCCCGACTCGCGAAATCCCGAAATAGTGAAGTATGTTAAAGTCTAGTGTTTCGGAGTTTTGGCTCCCAGGAAACCAAGGTGCGAGACCTCCTGTCGTCGCACATCCTGAAATCCCGATGGAGGAAACCCCGAAATAGTGAAGCATGTTAGAGTTTGGTGTTTCAGAGTTTCGGCTCCCGGGAAACCCA
>ML777373.1:150089-162171 GCA_009831015.1 Picea engelmannii | reverse complement strand
CGAAACCCCGACCCGCAAAATCCCGAAATGACAGCGTGTGGATGAATTAAGGACCTTTCGGTGGTTCGGTACCCAGGATACCCTTCCTCTTTCTAAATGCACGAATGAGATCCTTTCGGAGGATCTAAGGTCTGTTACGACCGTTAAATTGAATGAAGGAACGCAGGCGTTAATGCCTCGACCCCTTTTTAAGCTTTATAAGTAGCGAGGAAATCGGGGTTGTCGATTCCAAGACCCATGAGAGTACCAGGACCGTCCAGCTATAGAGTACACGTGGCGGCCGGTAAGCGTTTCAGCTTTTTGGCACCTGGAAGATCAGAGGGTAAGAACCCTTTTCCTCACGACTCGTGAAATCCTAACATATGAAATCCCGAAATGCTAGTGTGTGGGTAAGTTATGATTTTTCGAAGTTTCGGCACCCGGGGTACCTAAGTGCGAGTTCTCCTGTACTCGCAAGACCCGAAACCCCGATTCACGAAAACTCGAAATGACGGCATGTGGATGAGTTGTGATGTTTCGGCGTTTCGGTACCTGGCACACCTAAGGCTAAATTCCCTTGTACTCGCCAGTCTCGAAATCCCGATTAGCGAAACCCCGAAATGGTCTAACGTGGATTTGAGTCTTGATGTTTTGGTGTTTCGGTGTTTCGGTGTTTCGATACCCGGGGTATCTAAGTGCGAGTTTCCTTGTACTCGCAAGTCCCGAAATCCCAACTTGTGAAACCCCGATGAAAGAAACCCTGAAATAAGATGAGCAGGTTTAAGAGTTGGTATTTCGGAGTTTTCGGTATTCAGGAAACCCAAAGGCGAGTTCTGTTGTACTCGCAAGTCCTGAAATCCCGAAATAACAGCGTGTGGCTAAATATTGATATTTCGGTGTTTCAGCATCCAGAATATCCAAGGGCAAGATCCCTTGTACTTGCAAGTCCCGAAATCCCGACTTGCGATATCCCGAAAGATAGAGTGTGGAAAAGTTATCATATTTCGGTATTTCGGCACCCGGGGTACCTAAGTGCGGGCCCCACGTGTTCGCCAGTCTCGAAACCCCCGACTCGCGAAATCCCAATGGATGAATTCCCAAAATAGTGAAGTATGTTAGAGTCTGGTGTTTCAGAGTTTTGGCTCCCGAGAAACCCAGGTGCGAGACCTCCTGTCGTCGCACATCCCGAAATCCCGATGTAGGAAACCCCGAAATAGTGAAGCATGTTAGAGTTTGGTGTTTCGGAGTTTCGACTCTCAGGAAACCCAGGTGCGAGACCTCCTATCGTCGCACATCCTGAAATCCCGATGGAGGAAACCCCGAAATAGTGAATCATGTTAGAGTTTGGTGTTTCGGAGTGTTGGCTCCCGGGAAACCCAGGTGTGAGACCTCTTGTCGTTGCACATCCCGAAATCCCGATGGAGTAAACCCCAAAAGATGGAGTGACATGTTTTAATCTGAGGCATTTTTAGTTATGACAAACTATTGGTCCCCTTCGGATTTCGGCACTTCGATAGACACGAGAGTCGGGGAACACAAATGCATCGCGATTTCCCGAATCGCGAAAGCCAGAAGTACCTCTCCGGTAAGGCCGGTGGCCATAACCCATGATCACATGAGTAAGGACAGGAGAGGGTAGGAATTGCATCGGGCCCCATATGAATTCGGGGAATTCTGTTCCTCGGCGAAAGGAAGGAAAAAGCCAAAAAAAATTCTAGCCCCGTGGTGGGTGTGTTATAACAACACCCCCCATCCTCCTTCTTAAGATTATAATGTATTTTTCAGTAGCTCACTTGGTTAAAAGTTGCTTTAATTAGTAATAGGTTTTGAGTTCAAATCTTTTTTGTTTGTTACTTTTTGAAAAAGTTCATGCATTCATTGTAAATTGTATTTCACTTAAATTATAAAAGTGAATCACTATAAAGTAGTTTTAATATTTCTTTTTTCAGTTACTTTTTCCATGCAACTTTAATTTACAAAGTAAGTTCATTGTAAAAGTTATTTTTGTTTATTCTATAAAAGTGGGTCACTTCATAACTAACTTATTTAAAAGTGAGTTTATAGGCAAAGTTAGATAAGGAGGAGCATCACTACATGGACCAACTTATACTTGCCACGTGGCTCCTTGGTTATCATTTATGCCTTTTTTCAAAAGGGCATAACTTTCATATCCGAAGTCCATTTTTAGTGAGGTGTTTTTTTAAACTACCTATTTTTTCAAGAGCTTTCCATCTAGACCATCAATTTTAGCCTTTAAATCCATATTATCTATATATTTTAATATGGCTTCTCCCAATGATCTTTTGCTTACTAGTACCAACTACTTCTCATATAAATCCCATGTGGATGATGTACTAAGAAGTAAATGATTGTATCATATTACCTTGGGAAAAGAAAAAGAACCCATTAATGATGAAAAGAAAGTCAAATGGGATAATATGAATGACGATTCAAGTGTACTAATTAGAATGCCCATCTCTCTTGATTTAAGGTTTCACCTTCAAGGAATTAATGCCCTCGTTGAAGCTTTGGAAAATCTTCAAGCTGTGTTGGGTAAACACAATATCATTTGAGCCCACTAGTTAGAAAATCAGTCAATGACATTAATTCCAAATGATTTTTTCGTGCATTGAAGATTATTTATCTAAGTTCATAACACTTAGAATTTTATGTATAGGATGCAAAGTAGATCTAAAGAAAGACCGATGCATATTTTTTATTCTTTCTAAGCTTGGTAGTGCATATTATGTTTTTGTATCTACCTTTTATGCCACCTGAGAAGCTCTGGGGAGTGTTTATAAAGAACCCTCTCTTAATTCCTTGTGTGATGCTCTAATTCAAGAGAAATATAAGCTTATGCAAATTGAATTGATTATCACTACATGTACATCCAACAAATCCTTAGTAGTCCAACATAAATATAAATCTAAGAATTCCAAGAAGAAAAATCCTCATCACAACAACAACCAAAACAAGGGTCCCAAACCCTCTCCGCCAACTTCTGCTCTTAATGGTGACAAAGGAGCAAAATCCAAAAGTAATAAGACTGACATACATTGCAACTTTTGTGGGAAACATGGTCATGTGGAGTCTAAATGTTTTAAAAATATGAAATCCTTATAAGCAACAATGAAGAAGAAAAATATCAATATTGATTCTTCTTCTTCTTCTCATAGATACACACTTTCTTCTTCTAGTTTCTCCTTCAATGCAACTTCTATTTCTTCTGATGAGTGGCTTATTGATTCTGGAGAATCTTATCATATGGCTAATGATAAAGCCATATTTTATGCTCTTAATGAATGTAATACCAAAAAAATATTTGTTGGTGATGATATATCCCTTAGTGTTGTAGGGTTTGAAATAGTTCAGGTAGTGTTACACACCAAATTCCCACACTACTAAGTGTGGATTTAACACACTTAAGTGAGGGAGTGTTTGTCATGATCCTTATACATGTCGGGGGATAAATTTATCATATGAAGGTAAAAATATTATGTGCACAAGTATTATTCATTTTTAATGAAAAAAGGAAATTAATTTAGTGTGAGAATCCACCTCACATCTAGTTTCCGACTCTCAAGGAGAATTTGAGAGTGTCGTGGATGGTTGAGAGATTTTCTCAAATCAATATCCTAATTTGATCGATCTTGAGAGATATTTCCTCCCTAAAATCCTTGAGAGATATTTTCTCTCTAAAATCTTTGAGAGATATTTTCTCCTTAAAAATCTTGGAGATCCCAATTTAGTGGATCTAGTGAGTGATATTCTCCATGGTGGTTAAACCTCCAACTCCTATCTAATGTGTGCATTCCAAGGTGAGGGGAGAAAGAATTTCAGAGTGTCAAACCTTTGATCTTGTGAGGAGAATTCGTTAAATCATCATCTTTCTGATCTTGAGACATTCAGAAAAGGGCTGGACTTGAGAGCTTGGAGGAGTTGTTGCAACGTCAACGTTGGTTTGTAAATACTTCACCATGTTTCTCCGTTACTATAACTTGGACTATTTCCTCCATACAATTTTTTACACATGTATGTCTATATAGATAGATCTTCTCTTGTCTAATTATATAGTGTAGGAGTAGAAGGTATTGTTATGTTCCTTGCATACTTTCTTCATCGCCATAAGAGCTTGGACAACAAAACTAGAGATTGAAGATCATCGAGGACAACCGTCGAAAAGGAGTAAGTCACACTTCTTTCTTCTATCTTCTTTACCTATAGACACAAATAATAGATTTAAAGAAATGTTAGTATCTATTTGTTTGTTTTTCTATCTTGGAATAGGGGTCTATATATCCAAAGGATATTTCACTTGTCCGCGGGGGAAATATTTTGAAACAGGTAGATAATGGTCATTTCAATGATGTATTATGTCTTCAAAGTATTTCTTGCAACTTTCTCTTAGTATATCAAAGCACTCATTCAGGTGAAGGTAACGTAGAGTTTTCACCTCACCAAGTTGTAATCAATGATTTAAATTATCATAAGCATGTCCTCACAACTGGAATTGTTGATGATATTACCAGATTGTACAAATTTGACAACTTTGGGTCATCATCTTTTCCATCAGTTTTTGTTACTCATAGAAATGACTTGAGCAAACTTTGGGATGGGTGGTTTGGTCATATAAACTATCACTTACTGCAACAACTATGTAATCAACACATGGTGACTGGTCTTCATCTTGTTTCTTGTAGAGATGGTGTTTGTGTCAGTTTCATTCTCTGCAAACAACATTGGGACTGTTTTGAAAAACGTGCATCTTGGCATGCCTTTGCCCCTTTGCATCTTGTTCACAACAATTTGTGTGGTCTGCTTTCTTCTCCTTCTTTCTCTTGGTGCAAGTGTTTCTTAACTTTCATTGATGACTTCTCTAGACACACTTGGGTTTACTTCTTAAAACTTAAGAGTGAAGTTTTTGATAAGTTTTTGCCCTACAAGGCCCTTGTAGAAAAAAAATTTGGACATCAACTTCAAAGGTCAAGAACATATAATGGAGTTGAATATGTGAACAATAAATTTACAAGTTACTGCACTGCATAGGGCATTCAAATGCAACCTATTGTTCCATATACACCATAGTAAAATGGTGTTGTTGAAAGAAAGAATCACACATTAAAAGAAATGGCTAATTGTATGATCCAATCAATAGGATTAAGTCTTGATTATTGGGTGGTAGTCATAAACTATACAAATTACATAGTAAATCACACTCTCACAAAAGGCTCTAAAAAATATAACACCAGAAGAAGCATGGAACAAAATTAAGCCAAATGTAAGCCACTACTGTGTATTTGGCAGTGTAGCATGGGCTCACATTCCTGATGAGAAAAGGAAATATTTGCAGCCTAAATGTGAGAAGTGTGTTTTTGTTCGATATTTCAAAGATGTCAAAGGTTATAGAGCTCTTCAACCTCATTCCAATGATTTTTTTTTTAATGACTGGCGGAATCGGCAACTGGGTCGGTCTCGTACTTGCGTGACACATGATCGATTCCGACCGCTACCACTATAACCTCCAGGTGCCATTCATATTCCCCTTCCATAGGCACGGGTAAATCGGGGGGATTTGAACTCGGAACCTCATCGAACATAACACTTCATCTCATGGCACTTGCCAATTGAGCTACCCCTGGGGGATATTCTAATGAAAATATTATTAGAAGACATGTTAAATTTGATAAAAATATCTTCGCCTGCATGCCTAATTCGACGTTTGTGGCATCTTCGTCCCACGAGCCATTTTCAATGTTTTTGTCATCTTTTGTTCCTATTCTGGTTTCTTATTCTTTAGATGATGACAGTGAGGATGAAAATCCACCTCCACCTACTCACGTTCCTCTAGTTCAGTCCATTGAACATGAACCTGCACCAGTACCACCGCTTTTGAGATGGGTTTGTTCAACACGAGAAGAAGTTGGTGATATTTTCGGTGATCCTTCATATAAACTCTATACTCATTCACAGTTCCAGTGAGCCTCTTCTCTTTTATCTCAAGTTTCAGAGAGTCGTGATATAGGAAAATTTACAAAAAGTTTGAGTCATCCAAATTGGGACACAACAATGAATGAAGAGTATAACTCTTTAATGATGAATGATACTTGGGATCTTGTGCCTCTTCCAAAATGAAGAAAACTTGCCATATGTAAATGGGTGGAAATAACTAAGTATGCATCATATGCAAGTGTTTAAAGACACAAGGCCCATTTAGTTTCCAAAGGGTTCTCTCAAGTTGAAGGCATTGGCTATAATGAAACATTTGTCGATGTAGCCAAAATGAATTCTAGCCACCTTGTTCTATCCCTTGCTACCTCACATAAATGGGAGGTCCATCAGAAGGATGTAAAATCCACCTTCTTGCATGGGGATTTGCAAGAAGAAATCTTCATGGAACAACCTCTTGGCTAGGTCCAAAATGACTCCAACCTTGTTTGTCGCCTTAAGAAATATATTTATGGTCTTAAGCAAGCTCCTTGAGCTTGGTATGCCAAAATGGATAGATTTCTTCTTAACACCGACTTTTCCAGATGTCATTATGATCCTATTGTCTATACCAAGAAAGTAGGAAGCCATCTCATAATACATGTGATTTGTGTGTATGACCTTATCTGCACTGGCAATGACACTAAAATTTTAACCCATGTGAAATCTAGCCTTAAAAAGAAATTTGAAATGAAAAGCATAGTCTATTTGCACTATTTCCTTAGCCTCCAAGTATTGCAAACCAGGGAAGGAATCTTTCTTTCCTAGTCTAAGTATGCTTGTGACCTTCTTCGTCGCTTTCACATGGATGATTCTAAGCCAACCCCTTCTCCCTTCTAGTCTAGAGACAAACTTGTTGTCACTCATACTTTGTAATATCCCTCAGTTTACAAACACTTAACATTTTTATTTTTATGTGATATTGGAAAAGACTTATGTGGAATCATGTCATTGTGAACATTGATGAGGATGAATATTTTTGTAAATATTATTTTAATTTATTTTATTAAAAATAAACAAATCGATTAGAGAATCCAGTTATAAAGAGTAAATCATTATTCCATGGGTGAGTGAAAAAGAAAAAAAACCACCAGAGTAATTATTTTCCATGGGACAAGTGGAACCCTACTCCAAAGGTGTGAGATGTAAGGGAACAAGCTAGCACAAAGTTAGGCCGAGAAGATTCTCTAGGGTTAGTAGGGATGAGGCTAACTTGAAAAATACCTAGGCAAGCTAATATATACAAGTATAGAGGAGGTCAGACATTGTTGAGTACTTGTGAGGAAGAATTGAGTTTGATGGTTTGGAGAAATAATCAAACTATGAATTATCTTGAGAAGGTTATAAAATTTCCAGTCCCTATGGAATAATGATTTAGACTCGGGGGTGATAGGAACAAGTAATTGTGGTAGTTCATGTTTATGGTTGGGAGGAACTGGTTCTCTACTTGCTTTGTTTCCAAAATTATTGAAGCAGACTCATATGTTTTCTTTGCTTTTATCTTATTCATTTTAGTCAAGATTAATGAATAATTATAGTAGAGAAAAATAATGTAAATGATGTAATACCAGTTATAATCCAAGTATTGTTATTTCTGTATTCTTTATTGAATATTGGTCATGGAATTTCATTATTTTTCCTATATACAGTATTGGTTATAATCAAGTTTACACATTTATGTATTCTTCATTATTGAAATTAATTGTCAAACACTTGCCAATTTTTGACATTGTCAGGTATTGAAGGTATGTATTTCATTTCAATTTCATATTTAAGATTCGACACTTGAGGAGATTGGAAAGTACTTGTTTCTACAATTAAAGAATCAACTTGTTTATTTTCTTGTCTCAGAATTGCATGAATATTAAAAGTCAAGAAGAAATTCTCAATTAATTCCCAAGCATAATTTCTATAGGATCTCATCCTAGGATGTTTATCTTGGTAAACTTTATTTATTTATTTGCCAATTAGTTATGAATTCCCATAAACAATAAGATTTGAAATTTTCATTTTCTTGGCAACTCCTAAACCTAGTACTAAAGATTCATATTCACAAACATTATTAGTCGAATTAGTTTCAAACTATAATCTAAAAGAAAAAGGAAAATTTTTTCCAGAAGGTGAAATTAGTAGAATACATGCTCCATCACCTTCCCAAGAGGAGGCTCCATCGAAGTAAATTTTCCACATTCCCTCTTCAGGATTATTTTCATTCAAAGAACTATCTACAATTTTTGTACATTTTTCTAGTTCATCATTTACAGATAAAGTGAAACAACCAAAATCTTGATCTTTTGAGTAGACATGATAATTATTAGGGTGTTTAGGATCGCTAACGGTGTAAGCAAGTTTGTTTTCCCTATAAATTCTCCTGGTCTCTCCACCAAAGACTGGGATGGTGGCATAAGTAATGTCCATTTGTAACAAGCCACCTAGTTTACTTTCCCAAAATCTAGATAAAAGCATCTCATAGTTGACAGGCACACCTGCCACAACTATATCCATCAAAACACTCTTTACTGGTATTTGGGCTAAGTGAACTACCAGATATTTAATCATTCCTAAACACTTAACCTTTGTTTCATCAAAGGAATACAATTCATGATATGGTCTTGTGATTTGTAATCCTAACTTCTCCATTATTACTATTCTTGGCATTAAATTGTGAGAAGTTTCCAAATCTAGCATGCAATTATGTAAAAGGTGTTCATGGATTGTTAAAGAGATATAAAATCGGGCTATCGATTCTCCTCTTTCCTCAATATGAGGACCGAACGTGACAATAGGCTTTTCATATTGCAAGCTTAATGTATCTGGTTGGGTTGCTGCAACAGGACAATCAATCATTTTCATCACTTGTTTTCGATAAACTAGATTTTTTGCAATTTCTAACAAAGGGATAGGAATTATGATCTTATTAATTTTGCGTTCCAGATTGAAAGAGTTGGTTTTTTTTTAGTTTCTTTTGGTTTTGTGTCTATTTTATTTACAATCTGTGGATCAGCTTTTTGTTTAGGAGTTGTGATTTCTTTCCCTTTGTCTTTGTTTTGTGTTTTTTCTCGTTGACCTTGATTATTTATTTTTGTATTTACATTGGTTCTTGGTCTAAGGTCATATTTTCTATGTAATTTGTCTTGTAATGAATAAGAGAAGGATCTATATTGAGGTGATGGTGAATCAAGAGGATTATTATTATTATCATCTTCATTGAAATATGAGTTGAAGCTTATAAATTTTGCATAGTCATCCCGAGTCACATATACTTCAAAAATATCACTTTCCATCATATTAATATCCTCATCTATATCATCAATTTGATCTTCTTCAAAGCTATCAATCAAATTTTCACTTTTTATAGGAGCTTGAATAGGTTGATATTCATTTCTCCTTTCTCTCTGCAAAACTTGGGGAGGATTAAAAGGCCTTCTAAACTGATTTGATTTCTATTATCAGGCATCCTTCTCTCTATTTCCATCCCAACCAGTTTATTTGATAAATATTTGATAATTCTTGACATCTCTTCAATTGTATCTTCCTAAATTTTATTAGTACCAAAGGTACCGACTTGTTCTTTTTGTTTTCTTCTTTCTCTTTCTCTTTCTCTCTCTCCTGATTCATTTCTAACTCTAGATTTGCTTGATGCAATCATGCTGGTTTCAATTTCTATTGCATCATCCTTTATGCTAGTTAAGGTAGTGGATCTCCTTTCTCTAAGTAGTAAGGCAAAGTCCGGGTCAAAAGAGCATGCAAAGGTAACCTTTGTTGTTGGTCTTGTTTCCCAATATATGCAAACACTGCAAAAAGCCATTGGAAAGCAGCGAAAATGATACTTCGGTATGTCGGGGGTATAATTAAGTTTGGGATATATTACAGTTCAGGGGGGACTCCCTTGTTGGTTGGTTTCACTAATTCAGATTGGGATGGCAACCCTGATGATTGGAATTCCACTGCAAGTTATGTTTTCAGCCTTGGTTATGGACCTATCACTTGGGCTTGTAAGAAACAATAATTTATTGCTCTTTCTTCAACAAAAGCATAGTATCGAGTAGTGGTTAATGGGATTCAATAAGCCTATGCCATTGATAGAACCTTTCAGAGTTTGGATTCCAGTAGTAACATCTGACCACCCTCTGGTGTGACAATCAGAGTGCCATCAAGCTTGCCAAAGACTAGTTCAACATCAACGTAACAAACACATCTGGCTTTGCATGCACTTCATGAGAAAGTTCATTTATGATTGAGTTATTGAAGTGTCATTTTTTCCTATAGAAGATCAGTTGCATACATTTTCACAAAGTCTCTTATAGAAACGAAGTTTCAAAACCTTGATCTATGTTAGGAGTTCAAGAAGTTGTTAATAAGGGGGGATAGGCTCTAATGTCTCCTACCTTCTTCTATTGTGTCACCTTTGTAAATCCTTCAATCCTATCCCAATTTGTTCTTAAGGTGGGGTGTTAGGATATTTAGACACTTAGGAGTTAGTTAAGATCAACTTGGTCTAATGTGTCGTTAGGTTAAAGTGTGTTTATTTAGTAATCATTAGTATGCATTCATAATCCGATGGTCATGATATGTTCTTGACATAGATCTATCTAACAACTCATATTCTCCTTGATCTTAATGGCTACCTTGACATGTGGCTTAACACTCGATTGGTCCATGATCTCTATTTAAAGAACATGGAGGATCATTTGTCAATGATTGATATTGAGAAACTCTCTTGTAATATTTTTCTTTTGGATTAATAAATTGCTTCAAGTGGCCACGTTGATTGGGGTTGTGGATGTTTCCTCGCAAGGGTTTTACCATGTAAAAACATCGGTGTGTTGATCTTTGATCTAGTTCTGTGAGTGGTTACTGAAGGTGTTCATCCTCTGTTGGAATACCTATGTTGTCGAACATGAGTCACCTTCAGTCCCTAGATTATGAGTAGGTTATTTTCAAAAGTAATTTATGCCATGAGTATGGGCACTCTGCCAAAAGCTACCCTAAATCCCAAGTAACTCAACCATCTTATAAGTTGACTCCAACTCCTCAGCATAATGTCAATCAAGGTTTCAAACAAGTTTCAAGAAAGCACAAGAAACAATAGCCTAAAGGGACTCATCCTGACAACCCTTGGGCACTTCCATCTATTCCCTCCCATATGATATTTGAAGCTTTGGAAACTCATGATGTAGAAAAAGAGGGTTCATATGATGAAGATTCTTAAAATAACAACTTAGAGCGCAAGTCTGAGCTACCAACAAAAGAAGCAACTTCAAATATTGGAGAAGAGACCTCATCTAGGGTTTGTGCAACTCCATCGGTGAAGGATTTAGAACTAGAACCAAAGGCCTCTGCAAAACCCCACGTCATTGTTGAGGAGGAGGTCAGTGAAGAAAGGGACAGTGAGGACAATTTTAATTCTCCCTCTTTTGCAGATGTTCTAAAAAAGGATTCACGCCCTTCTCCTCCATTAAATAGAGGTAGGAAGTCAAATAAAGAGCACAGAGAGAAAGAAGAAAAATCAAATATTTTATTAGGTTCTCTGTGAACCCTGGATGACTTTGCATTCAATGAGGGGCGAGTTCCACATTTTAGTTAATTATTTTTTGTTTTTTCATTATCCTTTGTAATCAGTTTGTAAGAATTTATTCTTGCAAACAAGAAGTGATAAATACTTGGAATCCTCGACTAGAAAGTCCTCTATTTTTTGTAGGTGTTGCTTCTGGAATATGCTCTATTTTGGGGAAACCCAAAAATTCAGGGATTGTATTCACTGCTAGTTTTGACGCAACACATATTTTTTATATATATAATACAAAGTCAATTTTGTTTTTAAAAAAAATATGGATTTGTTTTAGTTTAACTAAACATGGAAAATTTACTCCCCATAGTATTCCATCTATTTGTAAGTCCTGAATGATCACACCATGTAACATGTTGGCTGCAAGGAAGCCTACCAAATCTTTGATCTTCTAGAAAAAAAGGCACTTGCTCAAAGCCTCTCCATAATTCAATCTAGCACTAGCACTAGCATTAACATAGGTTCACATTTAAGTGTAATAGTAGAGTGAGTCAAGTTGGAGTAAGGGTGGGGGCCAACAAAGTTTTCAGAGTCTAGATGGAGCGATAC
>ML777373.1:132060-148558 GCA_009831015.1 Picea engelmannii | reverse complement strand
CCACTCACTCAACAGAGGCAACTCTAGAAAATAAAAACAGCTTTGATGCGCTAAAGGAAGATGAAGCCCCAGAACCAGAAGAAACAACAGTCAAGGCAGATCCTCCGGTAGAGGAAAGCCTTCCGGAATCCTCCCCCCCAAAAGCTGTAGCAGCGAGAAAGATTCGGGCTCCAGATCCGGAAGCTCAAGAAGGTCGAGTTACAGCCCCCTCTAGCGGATCCGGGGGAACCTCTGAACCTGAAGACAATTCAGCCCCGTCTCCACCCCTTACCCGAGGGCGAAAGACCAACAAAGCACGCAGAGAAAAGGAGGCGGCCTCCAACATTTCTTTAGGGTCTCAGAAACAGCTGGACCCCTACATTAAGGGGAAAATTTTAGTCCCCTTGAAATAATGCTTTGCTTCTGTCTTTTGCTATGCTCACAGTTTGTGAGAATTTACTCTTATACGCACACTTTGTCATATTCTCGAATTAGCTCAAGGAGCAGAGGGGATTGGTCTCCCAAGACACTCACAAGAAGGTTGGCAGCACTGTTAGAGGTCACCAACCTTCTTCGGATTTGTAACTTTCAGATTCTGGCTGGCCAGAATGCCGATTAATGCAACATAACCGTTTCTGTCAAAAAAAAACATAGGTTCACATTTAATAAGAAGCTAAGTTGTGCCTGCACCACTAGAATCAACAACCATAACCAGCCTAACCTACAATAAATAAGTAGCCCATATTTCTCAAAGAATACCTAAACTAAACACCCAAAACTCAAAACGCCTCTAAGAGCATCCCTCCTAATTGTGAATGGGAGTTTAAAAGAAAGTTTTATACATCGTAATTATGAATTGAAATATGAAAACAAAATTGAGATCGATTTTGTTTTTCTCCATAATCCCTTTCCAAGAGCACTTAATTTGCCAGACGATGCCATTTTACTTAGGTTTTTTAGGATTTTACCTCCAAGATGAAACCCCAAGATGAATGGAAATGATTGTAGTCTCTGAGAAACTCCACAAATTCATTGATCCAGATTTTATGAGCAGAACGAAATGAACACATATTATTAAAATATGCTTAATACGGAATAAAAGAGATACAGTAAAATTGGTTTTCTATTCAATAACGAAATAAATTGAAACTGTAAAATGCAGTGGAAAACAAGCTTGTTGGAATGGTGGCGGCTTATCTCTAAGAAGAGATGTGACGACTGAGCTCATTTGCAAGAAGATGATTACAATGAGGCTTTGGAGGAATTTTTAAAATAACCAGGAATGCCCAAAACCCTAGATATCCAAAAACCTAACCCTAGGAGATGAAGCGCCAAAAGTCATGTTGGCCCCGTTTGGGTAAATCAGTACATCAACTTCCCAGGGTCGTAACTTTTGCATACGATCTTCGTTTTAGGCGCACGATATCCCGTTGGAAATGTATCATCGAGGAGATTCATTTTTGGGGCTCAATCATTCCTTCAACTATCATTAAGAAGCTCAATCCCGAAAAACCTTCATTTAGGCCCTCAAAATAGCCCCGGAAGTTAAAACTGCTAAAAATAGTAACTTTCCAAAATTGCTAGAAAACTGTTTTGAGCGAGTTGGAAAAGGTGGGTGGCTACCGATATCCACCTGGATCAATCCTCCCTCCTTAGGAAGAAATGGTCTCCATTGCGTTTATTTCCCCCATCAGATGAGGAAATTTCTGCTGAATTTGGCCCCGGGTGAGCCACTTGCGTTGGTGCAGGAGTTGCCCTGCTTTGACAACTCGATAAAGTTGGATCCTTTGTTGTTGAGTGCCCTTGATATGTGTGTCCACAATCTGATCATTGAATGTTCGTTGCATGCATTCAGGGTTGACCTATGTTGGTGTCAACTGCTCTGCTATCTCCGAGGTGTCGAATAATGGTGGGAAATATGGCCGAAGGAGAGCCACGTTAAAGACTGGGTGCAGGCCAAGGAAAGGGGCAATGTTGAGCTCAAAAGTATTGTCACCCACTGCCTTGGTGATGGTGTACAACCCATAATGGAGTGGGTGAAGCTTCCGATGGGGCCATATAAGGCGTTCTTTCTGCAAGTGCAACCAAACTTTTTCTCCCACCTGAAACTTATGTGGCCCCCAATGTTGATCATGGCGTTGCTTATACTTGGAATTAGACTTCTGTAGAATATCCTGAACCTGTTGGTGGATGTGCTGGATCCACTCAATGAACCGGATGGCTTTGCCAGCTTCTTGTGGAGCAGGGGACGAGTCGGTCGAGGTGGTCACCAAGGGTAGTGCAACATCCATGGGGCCCAATGGTTGGAATCCCAAGCCCACCTGAAAGGGGTTGTGGCAAGTTGAGCTATGCAGGCCTCAATTGTAGCTATGTTGGACATAGGGAAGACTCTCATCCCATGTGCCGGGGTGTTTTGAATTTTACATGCACAAGAGATGTGCGATCATCTGATTGACGACCTAAGTTTGGTCATCTATCTGGGGGTGGAAGGCAGTGGATTTGGTGAGCTTGGTATCCAACAGTGACCAGAGGCTCGACCATAATGTGTTGAGGAACCGACTGTCACGGTCTGAGATACTGATTTGTGGGATCCCAAAATGTACCCATACTCGTTCAAAGAAGAGCTTGGCAGTGGCTTCTGTTGTGATGTTCTTCTTGCAGCTAGCTAGAACCGCCATCTTGGAAAAGCGATCAACAACCACAAATCGATGGATGGGAGGCTCAACATGTAGTCTATTGAGATGGATTCCCATGGCCTATCAGGAGTAGGAAGAGGGGTGTACATGCCCTGTTTCTTAGTGGTCGGTTTGGCAATAGTGCAGGACTTGATATACTTGTCGACATCCTGTCGAAGTTTCGGCCAGTAGAAATGTTTCTACAACACTGCCACTGTCTTTTCGATGCCAAAGTGTCCTACCACCCGACTATAGTGAGCTTCCTAAATCAGCTTCTCGCGCTCGCTTGATGGAACACAAATATGGCACAGACGACACAACAACCCATCTTGAAGATGGAAATTAGCGACCACTAAGTTCGCGCCCAACATTTGGTAGGTGGTGGAGAAGTCAGGGTCTGTCTCGTAGAGGTGGGGCCATCCATAGGTCTCGTGCTCACAAGAGTCTAGCACCGTGGTGACTGTCGCGACTGGAGGTCAGTTTAGGCAAGCAATAACTCGGTTGGTACTTCTCGTTTTATACTTGATGTTGAGGTGGAACTGTTGTAAGTATGTGGACCACATCTGATGGCGATCATTCTGTAATTTTCCTTGGGTCTGCATGAACTGTAGTGGCTTGTGATTAGTGTGGATGGTTGTCTCCTTCCCAAGAATGTAATGTCGCCACTGGCGGAATGCTTGCACAATGGAGTACATTTCTTTGTCGTAAGTAGGGTACTTACAGACATCATATGATAGTGTCTCACTATGATATGTCATGGGGTGGTTGTTGATTTAGAATGATGCCCATAGCATAGTCTAAAGCATCTGTCTCGATCTCAAAGGGATGTTGCAGGTCCGATAATGAAAGTACTGGGGATAAGCACAAACAATTCTTCAAGTCATCGAAGGCTTGTTGTTGGGACAGACCCCACATAATTTTTTCCTTACATCCACCACTAGTTACTTGGCTGAGGGCCCGTGCAATATGAGATAATCTCAACACGAACCTGTGATAGAAATTGGCGAGGCCCAAGAACCTCTGAATTTCAGTGAGTGTGTTTGGGGTTGGCCAGTCACGGATGAAATGGATCTTGGTTGGATCCACATGCACACCATGTCAATCAACGATGTGGCCTAAGTAATGAACCCTGTCCATGCCGAAGGAGCATTTTTCCAAGTTTGCATATAGTTTGTGTTGTCGCGGGGTGTGTAGAACCTGTTGAATATGTTGCAAGTGTTCCACCCAAGTCTTGTTGTAGATGAGGATGTCATCTAGATACACCACTACAAAATTATTGGTGAAAGGTCGTAGGATATCGTCCATCATCCTCATAAAAGTTGTTGGAGCATTTTTCAAACCAAAGGGCATGACCAGTCATTCAAAAATACCTTCTTTTGACTTGAAGGCGGTCTTGCATATATCTGTCTATTCTATTGGGACCTGGTGGTAGCCAGACTTCATATCAATCTTACTAAAGTATTTGGCCCCCATGAGCTGATCAAGGAGGTCGTCGATTCGGGGAATTAGGTACCGGTTTCAGACTGTGATTTTATTCACAGCTCGGTAATCAATGCAGAGTCACCAGGTCCCATCTTTATTCTGCACCAGCACGATTGGGCTCCCACAAGGTGATGAGATGGGACATATGTGCCCCTTGTGGATAAGTTCTTGGATCTGCCTCTTGATCTCCTCATTTTCTAACAGAGGGCGGCGGTAGACTGGCCCATTGGGTAGCGGTGCGCCTGGGGTCAGATCGATGGGATGCTTGACCTGGTAGTGCAGAGGTACCCAGGTAGGAGAGGAGAAGATATCTGAGTATTCTTCCACAACCTTATCCACTTGCTTCTGTTGTGTGGAGAGATCGGCCGCGGAGGCCCTGGATGTGGCTACGATCTTTCGCTCACTCTGAGAGCGAATCACGAAGAAGACAAATTTCTTGGTCTGAGAGATGACCTTCCTACATTGCTTGGCAGAGATCAAGTAAATATCACTAGGAGGGACTACCTCAGGTATCCTGTACAATTTCCTGTTTAAAGTAATAATAACACTACAAGGCCTAGACTCATATACAACATGACGTTTCCATAAATAAGGTTGGGCCAAAAGAACATTACAAACTTCGATAGGAGCAACATCACACAATACCTCGTCTTTGAAGGGATTGATGTCGTACGCCAGTCGACACTGTTGGCTGACACTGGGATTGCTTCCTTGGCGGAGCCATCCAATGGTGTAGGGTTGTGGGTGCAGCGTTGTTGGCAGGGCCAGGCGCTTGATGACCTCTTCTGGGATGAGGTTCTTCTGGCTACCACTATCAACGATGAAGTGCAGCGGGGTGCCTTTTACCCACATTTGTGAATGGAAGAGGCGCTCGCCTTCTTTTAGCTCGTCTGGTTCACCAGGCTGGAGCTTGGTGGTAGCAATGGTGGCACTGGGTTCCACGTCAATGATTCGTCTTCCCTTTTATGGTTCTGACTCAGAGTCAGAACCCGCATCTTATTCAGAGGCTTTCACTTCGGCCACCAACGACTACTTTGAGCAGTAGTCAGTAGTGTCATGCCAAGGGCTCTTATGGAAGTCGCACCACTTTCCGATATCTTTCTTTGTCTTTTTGGTGTCCTTCTTTGCTTGCGGCTTGGACTGGTTGTCTTGATATTGTCCATCTTTTCTCTGTCCTTTGTTCTGTGGGTTGGGGCTGCCCCTTCATGGATTTTGTTGTGAGGGGTTCCCAGGCCCAAATTGTCGCGTCTTTTGTTTGAGCTTCTGCTCGATTTTGACAACATATCGGTAGGCCGCGCCCAAGGACGAGATGTCCAGAAATTCCATTTCAGTCTGGATGTATCTATGCAGAGCACCGCGATACTTGAGCAACAGATGTTTCTCTAAATTTTGTATACCCAGCTTGGTGCACAATGTATGGAAGATATTTTTGAACTCTAGCACTGCTTGGTCTCTTTCTTGTCGCAGTGTGGCCCATTTGGTATACAATCATCATAACTTATGATAGGGTAGTCTTGTTCCTTAATAGCATCCCTGAAGGATTCTCAAGTGGCCGCGACTGTAAATAATGAGGGTTCCTCTGTTTCCTTTTGCTCACATAAAGTTTCCCACCAATCTTTGACATGGGGAACAACTTTGAGGAGTGAAAAAGTAATATTTTCTCTATTCAAAAAGTTATGGATAGAAAAATACCCTTATGTAGATTCAACCACTTGTCTACAACATCTGCGTCTATCTGACCTTCAAATATAGGAATATCTAAGTTGATTTGCACCTTGAAGGGGGTGGTGCCTCCACTCGAGAAAGATGTGTCACCTGTTGGTAGCCGCCGAAGGATTTGCGCGAAACTATCCCTCATCTCGTTCCTTTGTTGCGTGAGGGATTCCTCAAGCAACATTTTGAAAGGATCTCATGTCTTGCCATATTTCTTTTCTCCTTCCACGAGAGGTTGCTTGGGCGTGCATGAGCTTTTTTCGTCAAGAGAAACAAGCTCGAGACCCAATTATTTGTACCTTGACCTCATTGGGGACATGCATTAAGACGACAAGGAGCATACCGCTCTTATACCACTGATCCAGATTTTATGAGCAAAACGAAATGAATACAGATTATTAAAATATGATTAACACAGAATAACAGAGATACAGTAAAATTGGTTTTCTATTCAATAACRAAAAAAGTTGAAACTGTAAAATGCAGCGGAAAACAAGCTTGTTGGAATGGTGGCGACTTATCTCTGAGAAGAGATGTGACGGCTGCGCTCATTCGCAAGAAGATGATTACAATGAGGCACTGAAGGCCTTTTTAAAATAAACAGGAATTTCAAAAACCCTAGACATCCAAAAACCTAACCCTAGGAGATGAAGCGCCAAAATTCATGTGGGCCTCGTTTGGGTAAGTCGGTACATCAACTTCCCGGGGTCGTAACTTTTGCAGACGATCTTCGTTTTAGGCGCACGATATCCCGTTGGAAAGGTATCATCGAGGAGATTCATTTTGGGGGCTCAATCAGGCCTTTAACTATCATTGAGAAGCTCGATCCCGAAAAACCTTCAATTAGGCCCTCAAAATGGCCCCGAAAGTTAAAACTGCTAAAAAGAGTAAATTGCCAAAATTGTTTTGAGCGAGTTGGAAAAGGTGGGTGGCCACCGATATCCACCTGGATCATTCATGGGCACAAACCTCAAGCACATAGTGAAGCACCTTTCAAGTGAAGGGTTTGACATGAAACCCAAAGGGCTCTACTACTTTCTCTTGCACAAGAACCACATGTACTACATGAGCAAAGTCTTGATGAAGAGAGTCACTAACATCTTTAGAGAATGCTCGGTGAGTCTTGGCACCTACATTAGTAAATTTATCAAGAACATTGAATTCCAAATCACCATACAATCCCTCAATTTACTTGTAACACACATCAAGCACAAAATATGGTTGAAACCCACCATTGAGATGTATTTCTCTATGGAAACCATGACCTCAAGGGCGCACTAGGAAGGATAACATAGAATAAAACTCGGAATGCAATGTAGCATTTCCAACAACACTGAAGAAAACCACATGTTTAAGGTCGATCAAAGGAAACCTACAGAAGCATATTAAAGTTGCCATGTACAACGAGCATTAAATGGACCAAGTTAAAGCGCATTCAAGCTACCCCATCATCCACTGGAACCCTAACTAATGCAAGCATACATATTATTTATTTTTATTTTTTATTCTTCGTCAATGATAAAAATAGGATTAATAGGAATTTAAATAATTCTATTTAAAAAATAACAATTAAACAAGTGAAATTAGCAACAAAGTTGTTTATACTTGCTGGTTAGAAATGTTTTAATGCAATAGTTGTATGTAATTCAAAGTGAAAAGCTAAAATAATTATTAAACACTTAAAGTCTGTAATAGTGTATTACTTATGCATAGCCTAAAAGCAAAAAAGAAGAGAGAATAGTTACTCCATGCCTTACAGAATCATTGTTTATACCAATGTTCTAAAGAGCAACTTCCTTAATTTCCAACTCTATAGCAAATTTTCGGGCATTCATGCTTCCTACTATCCATTTTTCCACACAATAATTCTGATTATAATTATAATCAAATTCATAAACTAGATATTTGTAAGAATGAATTACCTCTTATTTGTTATAAATAAATGTGATAGTTATATCCTTATCACAAATACTTATTCTCATTAGCTTTAATTTTTTTAATTAATTTATTAATATTATAAGTAATACAAAATTTATTTAAGTATCCAAATTTCTTTAAAAACTATCTTTTTACCGGGTTAATAACACATAATTGATAATTAGATAACTTAAACGCTCCCCCTGTGAACATTTTTTGAATAAAAATAACATTTTATATAAAATACGTTATATATACTGATTAATATAATAGTTTTCACCGAAAATTGGAATGACGTTAAAACTGATATTTCAAATTAAATGTATATGGCATATAACCACATAAAATATAAAAAAAATAGAAGTAAAGTAAAGTCGATAATGGGGTGAGTCATATCGCTGTATTTGGGGACCTACGAAACATATATGAAAAATCAAGCCTAACCTTTGCAATCTAAGCGACTCTAGTTTGTAGAAAATCTAATGCAATAAACAAATACTTGTCAAACCAAAAGTATGTATAGAGTAGATAGTATTAAAGCTATGGCTATAGAAAAATCTTTGCTTCGATTATACAATTTGCCATTTCATGTACCTTCACACGGCGAGCAATGGTGTCATTCGTATATAGTGGCATTTGTAACAATATGATTTTCACTCCAATATTTTAATTTTCTTTTGTTGAAAGGGTACAACCATGGAACACTATGATTCCATTACAAATATTGAACTTTTCTTTGGCCGCAATTTTTCCAATTTTTTTAATTAATTTTGAACCAATAATCATAATTTTGATTCATCGAAAATTGTAATTGTATATATAATATATCGTTCATTTCAACCAAAAAGACGAGTTGGATAAATGGCTTAATCCTATAATAGTGATGGCTTGGTGCTTACTCCATAGATGACGAAATTTTAAACAAATTATAAAGATGTTTTTCACACCTTGCAACTTGGGGTGATGTAGTGTGCAATGGAGGCAATGAAAAAAACCAGAGATCTGAGAATAATATTATTGTTGGGTCTTAAGGTGATGTAGTGTGCAATGAGGCAATAAAAAAAACCAAAGATTTTAGAATAATATTATTGTTAGGGTTTTGGGCATTTGTGGATGATTTGAGAGGAGGGATAGATATAAGAGCTATCAATATCCCCATTAAATGAGATTGGAAGTCATACAGAGAACAAGGTCACAATAATCACCATCCATTAAATTAAAGGCATAGTACTTAGGGTTAGTGCGAAAAGTGTTTTTCTTTTTAATTATTATCTTTTTCTTGAAAATTAGAACAAGAAATTCTATTATGTCTAATTTTTTCTTTTAGTAGGATAAAAGCCATTGAGTAAGTAATTTGGGCGACCACCTTACATAAGCTAATGCAACCACCTCGTCTATGCTAATGCAGGTAACAGAATCACATGATTTCAACTTGTTTCACTAATTACGACTACTTAGAAGATTAAAGGCATCACAATGGTTTATACAAGACTTATATCTATTGTTGATTTATTCATATGATATGACTTTTATAAGGCACTTGCTTGCCACCCAATTAATTTCATATTCCTCATTCTCATGCAATGAAATTGTTGTATGCATGCAAACGACACACATTCTTTATATGTTTGGGAAAGTGACGTCTACATGCAGAGGACGGGTATTCTGAAGTGTGATTGGTGGCAAGGTTTTGGTTGAGAAGGAAGTTATTTGTTTGGGCTACTACCATAACAAGGCTATTCATATCCCGAAGAAGACTAATAGAAGCTTTGCATATCAAGATTTGGATAACATTTTGATTTTTTTTGGCTTTGAAATTTGATAGGGTTTAGGCCAGTATTTACTAAAAATAATTAGATTTGCAGTGCTTGCAGTTGATTCGAATGGACGAGTGATCGAGTTGGCTATTGGTGGCCACCCACCTATTCCAACTGGCTCCTCTTTTCTGTTTTTAGTTCAGCACGTTCTTTTGTACTTCTTTGTAATTGTGGGTTCTACACTTCTAGGGTTGTCTGAATCCCTACACATCTTCCAAGTGGATATTGGTGGCCTCTCACCTAATCCAACTAACTTATTTTGTATGTTTTCATGTCAACACATCTTGTTGTACTTCCAGGGTCGTTTTGGGGGCCTAAACAATGTTTTTTTGGCTCCCCACAGTCAAATTGTAGACGAAGTCAGATTTTGACGGTGAAATGTGTAGTTCTCTGAAAGACCTTTCCAACGGGCTATCACGCGCCTAAAATGGAGGTCGTATGCAAAAGTTACGACCCCGAGAAGTTGAGGTACCAACTTACCCATAGGGGCCCACATGACTTTTGACGTTTCACCTCCTACGGTTAGGTTTTTGGATGTCTAGGGTTTTGGCATTCGTGAGTAATATAAAAAATGCCTCTAGAGCCTCATTGTAATTCATTCTGCTTAGACGGATGCACGTAGCAACCACGTCTCTTCTCAGAGATAGCTACCACCATTCAAGCAAGTGCTTTAGTTCTGCAGTTTTACGGTTTCATCCTATTTCATTATTCAATAGAAGATAGTGTTCACTGGATATCTGTGTTATTCTTCATATCTCTGGGTTTATTTTATTCAATCTGTTAATCAGTTCGTTCCGCTCCTAAATCCAGATCAGTGGTATCAGAGTGGTCTACTCTTCATTTGTTTTTTTTCGTGCATGTCCCCGACAAGATCTGGGTACAAGAAGTTCGGAATCGAACCAATCAAGCCATTGCAAGATCAGTCACACCGAGCCCGACAACAACCCATGGGGGACGAAAAGAAAGATGATGGAGCATGAGATCCTATTAAAATGTTTCTCAAGGAATCCCTTGCGCGATAAAGGAACGAAATGATGGACAACTTCATGTAGATCCTTCGACGGCTTCCCATAGGAGAAGCATCTTCATCAAGCGGCCATGCAACCCCCTTCAAGGTATAGGTAAATTTTGATATTCCATTATTTGAAGCACTGGTAGACGTAGATGTTGTAGATAAATGGTTGAATCTGCTCGAAGGGTATTTTTGGGTCCACAATTTTTTTGATAGGGAAAAATCACTTTTGCACTCCTCAAGGTTGTTCCCCATGTTAAAGATTGGTGGGATACTTACTTTGAGCAAAGGGATGTAGAGGAATCTGCAATGTTTGTGGTGGCCCCTACATGGGATTCCTTCAGGGACGCCATTAAAGAATAGTACTACCCTGTTGGAAGCTACAAGGACTAGTACACCAGATGGACCACCTTACGTTAAGAAAGGGACCAGACAGTACCAGATTTCGCCAATATTTTCCATACCCTGCGCACCAAATTGGGTATCAAAGACTTTGAGCGTCATTTGGTGCTCAAATACCACGGTTGTTTGCATAGATACATTCAAACATAAATGGATTTTCTGGACATCGCCTCATTGGGCACGACTTATATATACGTGGTCAAGATTGAGCAGAAATTTAAGCAGAAAAGGAGAGAGTTTGGATCTGCAAACCCCTCATAGCCGAAGCAGGGCAAAGGCGGCCCCAACCCACACAGCAAGGGACCAAGTTGAGATGGTCGCCCTCAGGACAACCAGTCCAAGCTGCAACCCAAGAACGACAATGAGAAGACGAAGAAGGACACGGGAAAATGGTGTCAGTACCATAAAAGCCCTTGGCACAACACCAAAGAATGTCGCTCGAAGCAGTCACTCATGGTCGAACTGAAGGCTTCCAAGTCAGAGGTCGATTCTGATTTTGAATCAAACCCTGAAGGGGGGAAGTGGATTATCGATGTTGAACCCAGTGCCATTGTCACCACCACCAAAGTTCGGCCAAGCGAAACAAAAGAACCAGAGGAAGGGGAATGCCTCTTTCACTCGCAGATGTGGGTAAAGGGGGCTCCACTTCATTTCGTTTTCGATAGCGGTAGTCAAAAGAACTTGATTTCAACAGAGCCTGCCAACGACACCGCACCCGCAACCCTACACCATCGATTGGCTTCGCCAAGGAAGAGATCTTTGTGTTAGCCAACAGTATCGTCTACCTTACGACATCAAGCCTTTCAAAGATAAGGCACTGTGTGGTATTGCTCCCCTTTAAGTTTGTGATGTTCTTTTAGGACAACCATATTTGTGGAAGCGTCATGTTGTGTATGAGTCTATACCTTGTAGTGTTATTATTACTTTGGGTAGACAATTGTACAAGATACCAGAGGTAGCGCCACCTACTGCTATTTCTTTAATATCTGCTAAGCAATGCAGTTATGTCATCTCATAGACTAGGAAGTTTGTCTTCTTTGTGATCCGTGCTCACAGTAAGTAGAAGGTCATCACCACATTTGTGGCCTCTACACAGAGCCTCTCTTTGCAGCAGAAGCAATTGGGTGGGATCGTGGAAGAATACAGATACATCTTCTCCTCACCTACAGGGGTACCAACACGCTGCCAAGTCAACCATCCAATTGATCTGACCCCCGATGCACCTCTACCTAATGGACCAGTCTATCATTTCTCGCTGATGGAAAATGATGAAATCAAGCATCAGATCCAAGAGATTCTTCAAAAGGGGAAAATCAAACCCAACTCCTCCCCTTGCAGAAGCCTGATTGTACTGGTGGAAAAGAAGGACGAGACTTGGCGACTCTGCATTGATTACAAAGCCTTAAACAAAATCACAGTAAAAAACCGGTACCCCATTCCCAAGATTGATGACCTTCTTGACCAACTCAAGGGGGAGAAGTTCTTCAACAATATTGAACTAAAGTTGTGTTACCACCAGGTTCCCATCGAACCAACTGATGTATGGAAGACAACCTTCAAATCTAAAGAAGGTCCCTTCGAATGGCTAGTCATGCACTTTGGCCTAACAAATGCACCAACCACTTTCATGAGGTTGATGGATGATGTATTGCGACCCTTCACCAACTCCTTTGTGATGGTATATTTGGATGACATCCTCATCTTCAGCAGAACGTGGGAGGAGCACATGCGACATATTCAACAGGTTTTGAGCACTCTACGATAGCACAAGCTATATGCCAACTTGGAAAAATGCTCTTTTGGAATGAACAGGGTCCACTACTTGAGCTACATTGTTGTTGATAAGATCCAAGTCATCCGTGATTGGCCAGCCCCGACCACACTGACCGAGCTTCGGAGCTTCTTGGGACTAGCCAACTTCTACCGACGGTTCGTGTTGGGATTGTCCCATATTGCATGGGCCCTCATCCAGGTGACCAAGGGCGGTGGCAGAGCCAAGTTCGTGTGGGGGAAGGAACAACAATGAGCATTCGATGATCTGAAGCATCGCTTGTGCTCAGTTCCAGTACTCTCCTTGCTCGATATGTAGCAACCGTTTGAGATTGAGACGGATGCATCTGACTATGTTGTGGGTGCAATTCTCACTCAACACGGTCATCCGATGGCATACCATAGTGAGACACTCTCAGATACTGCCTGTAAATACCCCACCTATGAAAAGGAAATGTATTCCATTGTACAATCTTGTCGTCAATGGAAACATTGCATTTTGGGAAAAGAGACGATCATACACACTGATCACAAGCCTCTGCGGTTCATACAGACACAGGGGAAATTGTAGAACGACCGTCATCAAAAGTGGCCCACCTACTTGCAACAGTTTCATATCAACATCAAGTATAAGAAAAGTATCTCAAATCGTGTCGATGACTGCCTCAATCGACCTCCTGTGGCTGCACTCACCACTATGCTACATTCATGTGGACATGAAGCATCTGAGTGGCCCCGACTTTATCAACAAGATCTAGACTTCACCACCACCTATCAGCTCTTGGGTACATGCGCAATTGTCACCGATTTTCACATTCAAGACAAACTCATATGCCACCTGGGCCATCTCTCTATTCCTACAAGTGAGCGTGCAAAGCTGATTTGGGAAGCCCACTATAGACGAATGGAAAGACATTTTGGCGTGGAGAAAATTGTGGTCGTTGTTCAGAAACATTTTTATTGGCCAAAAGTTTGAAAGGACGTCACCAAGTATATCATATCTTGCATTTTTTGTGCCATTTCCAAGCCAACCATCAAGAAGCAAGGCGTATACACCTCTCTTCCTACTCCTGAGAAGCCTTGGGAACATGTCTGGCCTTCCATCCACCAAGAAAGGAAATGATTGTGTATTTGTGGTCGTTGATCGGTTTTCGAAGATGGCCATCCTCACAGTCTGCAGGAAGAATATCACAGTGGAAGATACTGCCAATATCTTCTTCAAATGAGTGTGGGTCCACTTTGGGATACCACAAACCATCATCTCCGACCGGGACAACAGGTTCCTCAGCACATTTTGGTCGAGTCTCTGGTCACTGTTGGACACCAAGCTCACAAAATCCACTGCTTTCCACCCCCAAACATATGGCCAAACAAACGTCGTCAATCGGATGATTGTGCACATCCTGCGCATGTACAATTCTAAGAATCCACGTACATGGGACGAGAGTCTCCCCTATGTTCAACACAGTTACAATAGGGCTCTCCATAGCTCCACTGACCATAGCCCATTTCAGGTGGGTCTGGGATTCCAACCCTTGGGACCCGTTGATGTTGCACTTCCTCTTTCCACCACCCAGAAAGACTCTTCCCATGATCAGTCTGCGATTGAAAAAGCCACCAGATTCATTGAGCAGATTTACACATCCCCCAAGAGGTCCAAGAGATTTTGCAGAAATCCAATGCTAAGTACAAGCAGCGCCATGATCAACACAGGGTACCACACCAGTTTTAGGTTGGCAACAAAGTTTGGTTTCATTTATAGAAGGAGCGTCTCACAGGGCCCCATCGAAAGCTCTACCCACTTCGCTTTGGGCCTTACACTATCACCAAGGTTGTGGGTAGCAATTCTTTTGAGCTCAACACTCCACCCATATTGGTCTGCACCCAGTGTTCAATGTGGACCTCCTTCGACCATATTTTCCACCATTATTGGACACCTCAAATATCAGAGAACAACTAACACCCATAGAGCTCAACCCCGACTACATGGAACAAGTATCCACTGATAAGATAGTGGACACACGGTCAAGGGCACTCGCCAGCAGAGGATCCAACTTTATTGGGTTATCAAGGCATGGCAACTCCTACACCAAGGCAAGTGGCTCAGCCGGGGCCAAATCCAACAGAAATTTCCTCACCTGATGGGGGAACTCAATGCAATGGAGACCATTGCTTCCTAAGGGGGGAGGATTGATCCAGTTGGCTATTGGTGGCCACCCACCTATTCCAACTGGCTCCTCTTGTCCGTTTTTAGTTCAACACGTTCTTCTATACTTCTTTGTAATTGTGGGTTCCACACTTCTGGGGTTGTTTGAAGCCCTACACATCTTCCAGGTGGATATTGGTGGCCTCTCACCTAATCCAACTGGATTATTTTGTATGTTTTCGTGTCAGCACATCTTGTTGTACTTCCAGGGCCATTTTGGAGGCCTAAACAGTGTTTTTTTGGCTCACCAAAGTCAAATTATAGACAGAGTCAGAGTTTGACCATGGAATGTGTATTTCTCTTAAAGACCTTACCAACATGCTATCACGTGCCTAAAACAGAGGTTGTATGCAAAATTTACGACCCCAGAAAGTTGAGGTACCAACTTACCCATAAGGGTCCACATGACTTTTGATGTTTCACCTCCTAGGGTTAGGTTTTTGGATGTCTAGGGTTTTGACATTCATGAGTAATATCAAAAAGGCCTTTAGAGCCTCATTGTAATTCAGTTTGCTTAGACAAATGCACGTAGCAGCCACATCTCTTCTCATAGATAGCTACCACCATTCGAGCAAGTGCTTCAGTTTTGCAGTTTTACAGTTTTATCCTATTTCATTATTCAATAGAAGATATTGTTCACTGGATATCTATGTTATTATTCATATCTTTGTGTTTATTGTATTCAGTCTGTTAATCAGTTCGTTCCGCTCGTAAATCCGGATCAATGAGGTGTGGGAGAGAGAAGTTGAAGTACCCTTGGATGGACAGAGGGACTTGTCCTAAACTTTCAATTTAACTCTAGATGGTGCAAGTAAATGCGTCCACAACCGCCTCCCACTATCATCTCTCTAGAATAAAATCAAATAGTTAAAGTTGTTGTCCATTGTGAATGTCTGAGTTTCATCTCTAGGCGATTTTCTTTGCTTACCACATCTCCAAAAGCTTATCTTAAGTGACAATAGGATAGCTGGGGATTTGGAGTTTCTAGTAGAAGCTGGACCTAAATCGCTTCAAGACCTCAATCTCTTGAATTTTTGTTTCCTGATATAATTTTTTGCCACCTTTGAGTTTCATTTTTGGTCATTTTTTGACAATGTAAATGTCATGCATGTGAATGTGCATTAAATGCTTTGAATGATTCCAATTGCAATTCACATCCATCCAACATACTAATGAACCAAAAACAATCAAACATGTTCGTCAAGAAGCTCATAGAGAAATATGTGCACATTGTTAAAATTCCAGACCCCAACCCAATTTCAGTCTCGCTAATTTTTTAGCCAAAGTTAAATGCCCAAACCTAGTTTCAGCACATAAAAAAAAACTTAGCAGAAAATAAACTTCAAAACTGAAACATGAGGATTTTGAACATCATTTTCAAAGCAGAAATAAAATATCAACAGTATGCAAAACTCAGAAAATTTAGACACAAGAATTTTCGGTCTAACTTCGACCCTGGAAAAACCCACAAGGGGAAAACCAGTGAAAGAGGGCTTTTTATTATTATTGAGCTTCTGAGAAATTT
>ML777373.1:101234-130907 GCA_009831015.1 Picea engelmannii | reverse complement strand
TTCTTCTTCTTGTTTGGACACTGTCCTGCATAGTGCCCAAACTTATGGCAAGCAAAGCACTTGACTTTGCTCATGTCTTTCTTCCCTTCACCCTTGGGCTTCTGTCCTCCCTTTGGACCCTTTCTGAACTTCTTCTTGCTAGTAGTAGCAAGAGCCACATTCTCCTCCTCATGACCAGCGGATGAACTACCATGTACATAACCTCTCCGGGTCTCCTCCTAAACAAAGTCATCCCAAAGACGTTCCCAACCGGAAAGCTTCTCCCTAGAAACAATTCCCTCCACAAAAACAACCCATTGTTTGGAAACACCATTCAATGTTGTTCTCACAAGATCACTGTCAGCTATGGCTTCCCCCACAACTCTAAGCTCATCCCTTACCTGTGTCAATCTAGTAAGTTATGTGACCACATTTTCAGCCTTGGTCATTTTTATGCTCTTCAGTTTTTCCCTCAAAACCATCTTCTGGTTCTCATTTGTACTCTGGTACAATTTAGTCAAAGACTCCCACATCTCATAGGCATGTGTCTTCCCCGTCAAGTGAGGAATCAAATGATCCTTGATGGCATCAAGAATAAATCTCTTAGCCTTGATACTCTTCTTAGTATAGGCTGCAAGAAGAGTAGCATCAATAGGTACCACAACAGGATGAGTAGTGGTATTCTCCACAATGTCCCACAACTCGTTCTCTTGCAAAAGCAAGATCATCCTCTCCTTCCGAGCACCAAAATTTGCTGCCCCATCATGTCTGTCCTCAACTCTCAAACCAGTAGCCATGACCCTTTTTCTGCTGAAAATCACAAATTCAAAAATCTGCCCTGTGAAGTGACTATTGTCCCAACTTTTTGTCTGTTGAAATTTTTGCTTCCCTTCAACTCAGCTCTGATACCATGTTAAAATTTCAGACCCCAACCCAGTTTCAGTCTCGCTGATTTTTCAGCCAAAGTTAAATGCCCAAACCCAGTTTCAGCACTCTTTCAACACAGTTTCAGCATATAAAAAAAAACTTAGAAGAAAATAAACTTCAGAACTGAAACATGAGGATTCTGAACATCGTTTTCAAAGCAGAAATAAAATATCAGCAGTATGCAAAACTCAGAAAATTTAGACACGAGAATTTTCGGTCTAACTTCGACCCTGGAAAAACCCACAAGGGGAAAACCAGTGAGAGAGGGATTTTTATTATTATTGAGCTTCTGAGAATTTTTTCTACAGCATATTCATCTTTAGAAAATTTACAAACTTATTTGGACTTCCTGTAGCTTTGCTTCTCGATTTCTGAATCAGAAATCCGTACCATTGTACGACTGTTACAACATTAAATGTTGTACGGATTGTCCTCGGTTTGCATGTTAAATTTCTACTGCAACTGTACGAAAATTTCCAGCAGAACAATACCTTAGAAAAACACGTCCAGATTTTATGATAGTATGGCCTCTTGATTTATGTGCAGGTTCGTACGAACTGTACGGATTTTCTTGCCCAGAAAATCATGCCCAACACCCTCCTCGTTTTTTGTGCTTGAAAAACACTGTACGACGGCCTTGGAATGCATGCCAATACCCTCAGAAAGTCTTGTTGTTGTCTCCCTCGAAAATTGTGCACATTAATGGTTGTACGAACTTCAGAAATCCGTACTGTACGTCTTGTTCTTCCTTGTTGTTTTTTGCCTCGAAATCTGTGCTGCTCTTTGCCTTGGGATGTGTGTTTTCCTTCAGCAAATGTTGTCTCTCTTCTCAAGCTCAACCTCTCCCAACTCTCTCTTGCTCTCTCAACAAGAAAATGAATGAACTACCCACAATGGGTGCACCCTCTTGCCCTAATCGACCTCATGAGGGAAGGTGAGGGGTTTTCTAATCTAACGGTTGAGATTAGATTAGATGGGTGGCTAAGATTTGGTGTCTCTTCACTCACCCTCACTTTAGTCATAAAGTTATCTTTTAATTCGCATCTCACAAATTAATTTGACTATGACCCACATTAGGCATTTTCTCCCCCTTAGGCGCCTAGGGAAGAGAAACACTTGCCAAGAAATTCATAGAGAAAAATGTGCACATCAATCACTCAAATTCTCTAAAACCTTTTAGGTCATTTTGCATTTTTTAATGGTAGGAACTATAGTACTTCTGCAAAAGCTTGGTGATCATAAGTTTTTGCAAGAGGTTAAAAAGTTTGATATCTTTGTTGATTTTTTAGTCCAAGTTATGGTTTGCTTTAAGGAAATCATTATCATAATAATATTGGATTATTCATTTGAAGATAAATTCCGATCAAGCTTAAAATTATGTAAATTCGTAAATATTGGAGAGAAAGAATCGATTTAAGTGTTTTTTATCTAGTGATGAGCATAAATATGAAGCATTTAAAGCTAATGGAGATCCTTTTACAACGTACCAACGTAATAACATTTAATGTTATCAATGTTGTTAGTGCGTTGATTTGTGGTGTCATATTACAATTTTATATAATTGTAATATATAAAATTATATTTTATATATTAAAAAAATATTTTTCAATTTTTAAATATTAAATTTAATTCATAAATTAAAAAAAACTTTAACATGTTAAATAATTTCACATTAATTAAAAATCAATGGAAATTGACTACAAAGCTATTACAATATACTTGCTTTCCATAGATATAATAAACATTTTTTTCAAACTTTAGAAAAATCAAAATTAATTTTTTTATTTTTGTGTATACATCCTAACTAATTTAAAAATGGAAACAATAGTTCCCTCCTCCCACCTATGGTAGGGACTAATGATTGTAGATTGTAATACTAGAGATCAATTACATCTCAGGGAGTCAAAGATAAAGGCATTGCTTAAACGTTTTATGTTTTGGCATTTTCACTGGAATTTGGGTAAAATTGCATTTTTTTGTAGTCTAAATTGCATTTATGAATGCGTAAATAGATTGAGCATTCTAAAAAGCTCTTCAGACACTCGGATTATATAAACTTAATACTCAAATATATAGATCCAACAATTTCTCATCAAATTTTGAACAAAATTAATAAAATAATATCCCAAAAAAAAACCAAACATAAAACATTTAAACTATAAACAAGTTAAATCTTTCTATACAATTTTGTATGGAATACAAACTCCGACCAAAAAAAAACTTAGAATAATTCCATATAATTACAAAGAACATTTAAACTATGAACAAAGTTAAATCTTTCCCTACTTTGTATTGAGTACAAACTCCAACGATAAAAAGACCTAAGGATGGTTCCATGTAAGTGGATTACAATCCCTTTCGCATCAAAAGAAATAAAATATAAATATACTAATAAGTATAATTAGAGTAAACTCTCACATGAAAAAAGGAATCAAGAAAATGTACATTTTTTAGGTGTTAAATTAGATATTAAAGTGGATGTAGTCATAGTTGTTGTAAACTCACGACCATTTGCTTATGCATATGGATCCTCAACCAAAACACCAAATATAGGTGTTTGTTAAGGTATCCATGTTATTAATCTTTTATCCTTGTACATGGCATTGTTGCGATTTAGAAAGATTGCTTGAAGGATTTTTCTTATACACATCAAATCAAGTAAATAAATTCCATTAAAGCCTGTTGGGTTGTGGTCTAGTAGTAACTAAGAGTGATCATTGTGACAATGATCCAAGTTCAAATCCTAACAGGAATACTCCTCCCCTACATGGGGTTTTTTGGACATGGCTATTTGATGATATTGAATATTGTTGATGTAGGCATAGAGTAGACTATAGTGTGGTGTTGGAAAGGTACCGATGAACCCTATTCTTTGCCATCTCCAACTCCAACATTGAGTAAATAAATGACATTAAAGTCTATTGCATTGTGGTCTAGTAGTAACTTGGAGTGATCATTGTGATAATGACCAAGGTTCAAATCCTAGCGGGAATGGTCCTCCCTTGCATCGAATTTTCTAGATGTGGCTATTTGATCACATTGAATATTGTTGATGTAGGCATAGAGTTGATTATGGTATTGTAACGTTCCCAGCCACCAACAAGCCAGACAACGCTACTATGCGGAACATTCATATATATATATAAGGCATTTTAATCAATTTAAAACACATAACACAGAGTTTATTGTTACCATTCAGATTCAAACAAGATTGACAGTAAATCCACATGCAACAGAATACATGATAACATTCAAGCATCACATAACATGCATAAAATACATAATTAAGCACATAATTGATACTTATCTTTTATCCAGAGTAAATCCACCAACTACGTACAGACCTTCCACGAAAATTCTAGCCTTAGACCACATTGCTCATCACGCTCAGCAGTGGGTCACCCCTGAGATGGGACTAAGCTCTACCCCGGGCAAGGGAATCCTAGACTAGGTTGAGGTTACAAGAAAACTGCACAGTGCAACCGGAAGGATTCTCTCCAGGAGCCTTCTTACACCCAGTACTCATGGACTCTCATTCCCCACATGCATGTTGCACCCGAGAGTATACACCTTCACTGTCACACAGTCCATCGGTTGCTTCACCTCCCTCTCAGGGTCTTGGCAACAGGTTGGATCAGGAATTCTCAGAGTTTCGTAGCTGGTGCTGGACTCTCTCTGGGAGAAAACTAGTTCCCAACAAACTCTCTCACCTGGAGAGAGATGATCACGTGCATGACAGTCTGCCTCTTCAACCATGGGCCTGACAACCTGCTTCTTCAACCAGTTTCAACTCAATTCCCGCAAGGTGAGGATAATAGAAATAAAAATAGCAATTCGGTTCAATCACGGGTGACAACAACAACAAGAATTTCGGTATGGACGTCCAAAAATGGCAACAGTCCCACTAAGACGCAACACGGCTCAGGTAACACACCCGACAACAACCCAAATGGTTAAGGTACAGACTCGGCTCTGCAAGAGCAGATAGACTGGTTCACAAAAATACACAGGTCAGCTTCGTGGTTCTGGCTTTCAAAATGCATGGTTATGCGGAGGTCCAACGCAGACACAAATGGTTCAGACGGAGGATGCGTTGGATTCTTAGGAAAACATCACAGGTCGGCCTCACGGTTTTCTAGTTTCAGATCTACATGAGGGTATGCAGAGATCAGACGTAGATGCCAAACAAGATAGACAGTCAATGGGAGAATGGAGGACAAACCCCCAACATGAGCTGACTCTTCAGCTTTAACTGCATGCGCCTAGGTCGAAACTTGTCTTCCTGGAGTTGCATGTGTTCCTTGTTTGCACATGTTGGAGCTGCATGTGTGGCCTCTCTCGGAACTTAGGATAAAAACATGTCTTTCACACAGCTTTGGAATAATAATAAATTATTATTCTCAAGGAATTGAGCCCCTAAGATTATCCCCTCTTTCCAACTTTTCAACCCCCTTTCCCTTACCCACTTTGTGGAAGCTTAGTCCCCCATCACTCTTTCTTCGTGGTCGGTATGCACACAATGGTGTTTATATTTTATTAATGATTTTGCATAATTACATATACAAAATAGGCTCCTGGCCTTAGCATCCTAGGCTCTTCGACCCAATAAACACATAAGCCCACCAGCTTATCAACACTCGGCTCCCCAACCTACAAAACCTGTTTACAATTCATAAATACAACAAGGCTCGTCCTTAGGGATATTACAATCCCCTCCCCTTATTTTTGCACTGTCCTCAGTGCAACTCTTTACACAACATCCGCAAGATTTCCAAAATGTTCAAAATGATGCGGGTATTCTGCTTGCATAACATCCTCATGCTCCCATGTCGCATCCTCGGGACCGTACTAGGTCCATTGGACCTTTAAAAGCCCTATGGATCGATTTTAGAGCTGTTCGCTCTTCTGGTCCAATATGTGTACATGATGCACTTGCAAGACGCCTTCTTGCTCCACCTGAATCACATTCCAATCAATCACATGATTAGGATCAGGTATATATTTCTTAAGCAATGAAATATGAAACACATGATGGACAGTCATGGATGTAGGTAATGCAATCATATATGCGACTGGCCCAATCCTTTCTAGGATTTCAAATGGCCCACAAAATCTGGCTTCCAACTTCAAACAATTTATGAGCCTCAGGGAACTTCTATTGGCTTTCACTTTTAGGAAAACATGCTCTCTCACTTTAAACTCTCTGTGGGTTCTATTTTTATCAACATAAATTTTCTACCCATCTTGGGTAGCCTTTAAATTCTGCTTAATTTTTAGCATTATCTCTTCCATTTCCTTGAGCAACTTTGGTCCAACCACTGCTCTATCAGCTGGATTATCCCATCTTATTGGAGTATTGCACTTTCTTCCATAAAGTGCTTCAAATGGGCTCATCTTCAACGATGCTTGATACCCATTGTTGTAGGCAAATTCTACCAAGTGTAGGTAGTCTTCCCATTTACATGGTTTTTCCATAACATACATCCTTATTATGTCTTCTATTACTCGATTCACCTGCTATGTCTGCCCATCAGACTCAGGATGATAAGCAGTGCTAAAATTCAAATTCGTTTCGAACCCTTTGAATAACCCTTTCCAGAATTTTGAGGTGAATTTCGGGTCCTTGTCAGACACAATTGTCTTGGGAATATTGTGCAATCATGTTATTTCCCTCATAAAAATATCAGCAACGTTAGTTGCCTTGTGAGTAGTCTTTAGTGGAATAAAATGGGCAGCTTTCGTAAGCTTGTCCACCACCACCATGATTGAATCATGTTGTTTGTCGGTCCTAGGAAATCCTGTGATGAAATCCATTGTCACCAACTCTCACTTCCACTCAGGAATGGGTAAAGGTTGTAGCAACCCTGTTGGGTGCCTATGCTCAACTTTAACCTTCTATCATTCCATACATCTGGCGATGTATTCTGCAATTTCTTTCTTCATACCTGGACAAAAGTAATGGCTCTTGACTGCTGCCACAGTTTTCTGATATCCAGGGTGCCCTACATAAGGCACATTATGCATTTCATTAAAAACCATAAGTTTCAAGTCTTGGACATTAGGTACATAAATTATGTTCTTGTACATAAGTGTTCCATCGGCTTCCAATTTATAATTTTCCACTTTTTGTGGCATCTCACCTTGTTGTAGCTTTGCTACCAAATCCATGTACTGCAAATTTTCATTTGCATATACGAAATTCTTCCTTTAATATCAGTTCGGTACATGCTAATGGTTGTAGCATGTAATTCATGCACTCTCGTGTTGAGTGCATCAACCACTTTGTTCTCTTTTCCTTTGATATGCTTGATATCAAAGTCATACTCACAAAGAAACTCCAACCACCTACTCTACCTAGCATTCAAGGTTGGTTGATCAAACAAATACTTCAAACCGTTATGGTCTATCCTCAGTTCGAACCTTTTTCCCATGGCCGCCAACTCCAAATCATGAATTGCATGGTTTCTTTCATGCTCTTTCAAATTTCTGGATTCATAACAAATTACGAACCCATTCTGACTTAGGACTCCTCCCAGTCCTTCTTTGAATGCATCTGTATACACTACAAAGTCTTCATTTGGATCTGCAGTCCTTCTTTGAATGCATCTGTATACACTACAAAGTCTTCATTTGGATTTGTAGTCCTTCTTTGAATGCATCTGTATACACTACAAAGTCTTCATTTGGATCTGCAATCCTCGGGATTGGAGCACTGGTTAACAACTGCTTCAATCGCTGGAAGATTTTCTCACATTCCTATGTCCATTGAAATTTCTTCTCCTTCCTTTGCAAGGAAGTGATAGGGTAAGCTATCCTTGAGAACCCTGCAAAGAACCTTCTGTAATAACCAACTAGACCCATAAAGGATCTGACTTCTGTCACATTCTTTGGCACTGACCATTCTCTAATGGCCTCAATATTCTCAGGATCCACGACTATCCCATCCTTTGAAATGACATGCCCCAAGTAATGGATCTGCTTTTGGTCAAATGAGCATTTTCTCAACTTGGCATACAACTGGTGCTCCCTTAGCACCTACAACACCATCCTCATATGTTGTTCATGCTCTTCCTCCGACTTGGAATACACCAAGATGTCATCCAAAAATACTATGACAAACTTGTCTAGATATTCCTTGAATACACCATTCATTAGGCACATGGAAACAACGGGTGCATTCGACAACCCAAAAGGCACCACTGTGAATTCATAGTGACCATAACTTGTTCTGAAGGCGGTAGTGCCAATGTCTTTATCCTTAATTATTATCTGGTGGTAACCTGACCTAAAGGTCTATCTTTGAAAATATCTTGTCATCCTTCAACTGGTCAAAGAGATCATCGATCCTCGGTAAAGGATACTTGTTCTTAATGGTCACTTTGTTCAACTGTCTGAAATTGATGCACAATCTCAGTGTCCCATCCTTCTTCTTCATGAACAGGAACGAGGCTCCCCAAGGTGACACACTTTGGCATATATACCCCTTCTTCAGAAGCTCTTGAAGCTGCAATTGCAGTTCTTTCAGCCCTGGTGTACTCATTCTGTAAGGATCTTTTGATACTAGAGCTGCTCCAGGCATCAAGTTTACAGAAAAATCAATATCTCTCTTCGGGGGTAATCCGGGTACCTCTTGGAATACATATTCAAACTCTCTTAGTACTGCATGGTATTCAATATTTGAGACCTCATCCTTAGATGCTTCCTCCACATGCGCTGCAAATAATTGACAACCTTTCCTGTAACACTTCTTCAACTGCATTGCTGAGATTTCTCTTATAGCAACAACTCTGGGAATTCCTTGGACTGTTCTCTAATTCCCCTCCTCATCCAGGCAAGTGAATGCCTTGTTACGACAGTCTAGGATGTCATGGTGTTGGTCCAACCAATCCAGCCCAATTAGACAGTCATAAGAACCTAAAGGCAGAATGTTCAACTCAGCCCTTGTGCTCAGTGCATTCATGTCCACTAGACAAGACTTAACCAATTCCGTAAACTTTCTCTTGGTTCCTGTAGGCAGCTGCACTAACCAAGATTTTCCATGTTTTCTCCTCGACAATTGCAATCTTTCCACCACCCTAGGGTCTATATAACTATGACTAGCCCTTGAATCAATTAAAATAGTAAAGGCATGGTTGTTGATCATACCTTCCACTTCAATCATGTGTGATTGAAATTCATCTTGCTTGTTGTCCAAGGCTGCATATATCCTGGGTATTCTACTGCCCATGTCCTCCATTGTTTCATCTTGCTGAACATTATGGACAGTTCTTGCTTTGCCATTTTTGTGGGGTCAGTCTTTGTACTTGTGGTTTCCCTAACAGCCCCAACACTGAATGGGCATTTGTCTTGGCCTTTGTCCCCCTACGTTAGACATTCTCGACTCTCTAAACGATGGATGCCCTTGAGGATTGTTTTTGAAAAAGGGAGGTTTGTTTCCCTTCTGCCTCTGCTCTTTTTTAAACTTCTTCTGGTCATCCCAAGCCTTCCGAAAAGTAGGCTTTTCTCTTTGTTGTTCACATAATCATTTCTCTCTTCTTATAGTTTCTTCCATAGTCTTAGGGTCATCATACTAAATCTTGTCCCCAATGGAAGGTGGTAGTCCACTCAGATACCTTTGAATTTTGACAGACTCATCCTTGATGAAGGGAGCATATTTCAACAACTCCAAGAACCTTCGTTCATATTCATCAATGGACATGTTGCCTAGCTTGAGTTCAAAGAACTCTTTCATTTTTCTGTCATAATATCTTTTAGTCAAGTATTTCTTTTCGAAATACCTCTTGAATTCTTTCCAGGTAACATCTTTCTCTTTGATGTGTTGCACCTGCACTAGTTGATCCCACCACATGGATGTTTTTCCTTTCAGTTGATACATCGCAATTCTTCCTTATGCATGAGAGGAATAATTCTGTACTTGGAAATATTTCTTCATGCTAAGCAACCCTGTATCTACACCTTCCTCCTTCTTATGTTCTCCATCAAACATAGGAGGCTTATTCTTGTTCATTTCTCCCTTCAGTTCATCAACTCCATATCTCCTATGTTTTCTGGTAGGAGAGGGGCTTGAACTACTGTGTGCCTCCTTATTGGAATGTTTCGGGGAGTGACAACGATGCTTGCTAATGCTTCTTGATATTATTTTCTTCTCAGGGGGTTCACAAATCCCTTTTTTTCTTGAATCACCTTCCTTATCCAACTTCTTTTCGGTCCTTTCCAGGCTCCGCAAAAACTTTAGGTTGAATTCTCCATGTTGATCCCCGACTTTCATGAGCTTTCTGTTATCTGCTCAGTTAGTCTGGGCATATTTTTTCAATCGATCAATGATTTTCATCATATTCCCTTCCTTATCTATCTCTTCTCCATGTCCATTGGAGTTCAATCCTTCAACTCCCAAGTGGACATCCATTCCTTTGCTTCATTCTCGGATCTGGAAGCAGTCTATGCTTCTTCCATTTCTTTGCACTCAGTGGCAACTCTATTCGGTTCTGGCACTTGTTAAACTTCTGCAAACACAACGTGCAGACAACCAGAATTTGTCAGGCCATCATTCCTTAACAAATCCCACAACATTCATAAACAAATCTGATTCAAGAAAACGTTAAGTTTTGATTCTCTGTGATTCTCGTTGAATCAAGAATCCTCGCAGATTACTTCTTTCGTAGCTCTGCTCTGCTAAGTTTTTGGGCACTAGCCCCTTTCTCTCAATCCCCAACCCACGCGACCATGGGTCGTGACCAAGTGTTAGATCAATAAGCGCGTACTCGGGCCTTTGACCTTCGGCTTTGAAATATTTCCAAGCACCACACAACGATCTCTCAGAGTTTAGAATTAACAAACTCGCGAAGTAGGGTGGACCAACCGTCCACTACTACTCGACATCCAACAACCGACACTCATTGTGGAACTTGAAAAATGTGAGCTCTGGGACTTTGGAGGATTTCACATCTGCACACCCCCAACGCCCCGAATCGTTAATTTCTGAACACTTCCATGTCATCTTTGGTGACGTTATTACGTCTCGTCACCTCGACATTACGAAACTTTTTGAAATTTATTTCTTTCGTTCCCTTATGAACCATCCTTCGGGAGTGTCAAGTCTCCGGACTTCACAACTGGCACCATGTGTCCACTGGGACCCACAGTTTCTCACAACACTTAATGCCTTTCAAATTGCGGGGGCATGCAACTGCAATTTGGAGTAACCTGCCTTTCATCCCACAATTCCTTTGACGCTGACATGTAACCCCCCGGGAAAACCGTGGTTTGGATTGGGGGACCGCCTTGGAGAATTAACTCTCGTGCAACTCTGGTCCTCGCAATGCCTCCTGGTCGTCGATCTTTATGTATCGTGATCAACGCCAGTGTGGGTCCTTCGACTTTTAACTATGTTATTCAACCTCAGGGCCCACATAGTAAAGCTATAAACATTCTGGGTGAGGGAACGTGGCAGGTATAGGAAAGGTCCACGTCACCTCACAGTGATGTCATCATGACTCACCACTTCGGCGCTTTGAGCTTCGGGAGTTTCAACTCCTCTCCGCTCGCTTTTGCCCAGAGCGCTTTCCCCCGGAGTTCATGATCTACCAACGTGTGTCCTCCTTCATGATCAACGACTATGAGTGACTTCAGCACTTTGGGGTTCGGGAGCTTCAAAATCACAACACTTGCCTCCTCATGAATTACTTCCACCCGAAGTAGATGATCTCTTGGCGCGCGTCCTTCGTAACAGATGGTTGCGATCTACTTTGGCTATTTCACTTTCTCCTCGATCACAGAACTTCCGAAGTCTCTCACTCCGGAGTTGTGGATATCATGCCACTTGTCAACCTGGATCAGACGACTATCGATCCTTTGTGCTCAGATCCGACGACTTGGGATTTGTTTCCTCCTCAGCGTTCTCCTTTTCTTTCCTGGACATGGATCTAACGGTCCAGATTGCTTCCAACAATAGATCTTACGACCCATATTACTCTGCAGTCCAATACCACTTATGTCGTGGTTTTACGATACCGCTACTCCTCCTGAGCTTCATAACATGACCAAGGTAACTTCTTGGCACTCAGGAAGGTTCTAAGGTCCAAAATTAGTCCCTCTAGACACAATTTCCACCTGAAACCTCGGGTCCAATGACCACTTATCTAGCCCATCTAGGTTCAACGTCGAAACCTTGGCTCTGAACTCGAATTTTGTCTACTTCAACAACAATTCACTCTGAAAACTTTGTCTCATTAACCACTAACATGGCCCATCCAGGCTCAGTGTCGAAACATGGTTCTGATACCAATTTGTAACGTCCCCAGCCACCAACAGGTCGGGAAACGCTACTACACAGAACATTCTCACACACACACAGAGACACACATATATATAAGGCATTTTAATCAATTTAAAACACATAACACAGAGTTTATTGTTACCATTCAGATTCAAACAAGATTGACAGTAAATCCACATGCAACGAAATACGTGATAACATTCAAGCATCACATAGCATGCATAAAATACATAATTAAACACATACTTGATACTTATCTTTTAGCCAGAGTAAATCCACCAAATACGTGCAGACCTTCCACGAACCTCCCAGCCTTAGACCATGTTGGTCATCACGCTCAGCAGTGGGTCACCCTCGAGTTGGGACTAAGCTCCACCCTGGGCAAGGGAATCCTAGACTAGGCTGAGGTTACAGGAAAACTACAAAGTGCAACCGGAAGGATTCTCTCGAGGAGCCTTCTTACGCCCACTACTCATGGACTCTCATTCCCCACATGCATGTTCCACCCAGGAGTATACACCTTCACTATCAAATAGTCCATCGGTTGCTTCACCTCCCTCTCAAGGTCGCTGCAACAAGCCGGATCAGGAATTCTCAGAGCTTCGTAGCTGGTGTTGGACTCTCTCTGGGAGAAAACCACTTCCCAACAAACTCTCTCACCTGGAGAGAGTTTCTCACATGCATGATAGCCTACCTCTTCAACCTTAGGCCTGAAAACCTGCTTCTTCAACCAGTTTCAACTCAATTCCCGCAAGGTGAAAATAACAACAACAACAATAGAAATTTGTTTCATTCACGGGTGACAACAGCAATAGGAATTTGGGTATGGACATCCAAAAATGACAACAATCCCACTAAGATGCAACACATCTCATGTAACACACCGAACAACAACCCAAACGGTTAAGGTACGGACTCAACTCTGCAAGAGCGGATAGACTGGTTCACAAAAATACACAGGTCAACTTCACGGTTCTGGCTTTCAGAATGCGTGGTTATGTGGAGGTCCAACGCAGACGCAAACGGTTCAGACGGAGGATGCGTCGGCTTCTCAAGAAAACATCACAGGTCAACCTCATGGTTTTCTGGTTTCAGAGTTGCGTGAGGGTATGCAGAGATCAGACAGAGACGCCAAACATGATAGACAATCAATGGGAGAATGGAGGACAAACCCCCAACACGAGATGACTCTTCAGCTTTAACTGCATGCGCCCAGGTCGATACTTGTCTTCCCTGAGCTGCATGCGTTCCCTGTTTGCACACATTGGAGCAGCATGCATAGCCTCTCCTAGGGCTTAGGATAAAAACATGTCTTTCACACAACTTTGGAATAATAATAAAATATTATTCTCAAGGACTTAAGCCCCTAAGCTTAGCCCCTCTTTCCAACTTTTCAGCCCCCTTTACCTTACCCACCTTGTGGAAGCTTAGTCCCCCATCACTCTTTCTTCGTGGTTAGTCTGCAAGCAGCGGTGTTTATATTTTATTAATGATTTTTCATAATCACATATACAAAACAGGCTCCTGGCCTTAGCATCCTAAGCTCTCCTGCCCAATAAACACATAAGCCCACCATCTTATCAACACTCGGCTCACCAGCCTACAAAACCTATTTACAATTCATAAATTCCACAGGGCTCGTCATTGGGGATATTACAGGTATGGTGTTGGAAAGGTACCAACAAACCCTCTTCTTTTCCATCTCCAACTCCAACATTGAGAAAATAAATGCCATTAAAGTCTATTTGGTTGTGGTCTAGTAGTAACTGTTAGAATATAATGGATGTGCTCGTTTAACCATAGACAATATAGCAATATTTTCACCCAACCATGGTCCGAAGCCACCCTCGAGCACCTTAACCTTGACAGAGAATCATTCCGAAAGAAAACCCTAGGCTCGATAGCCAAACAAACGTGGCACACCTTTCTCCAAGGATAGCGCATCAAGCAAGAGTAACAAGAGCTAATCAGAGAGTCCAAACCATAACCAAGAGAGAGTCCAAGCCAAAACTGAAATTTTCTAGTTGCAGCAGCTACAAAAACATCTCTCCTCCAAATTTGAGCACAAACTGGCCAACTGCAGTGCGCACAAGTGTTGCTTCTGCAGTTCTAAGAATACTAGCCAGAATGAAGACTGACCTCCTGTATTTATATTATTTCTGGAAGACTGCCTAGGCCAACTTCTCATTCTGGGTACTAATTCTTTAGTATATAACATTTCCTTTGGCCGACTTCTTCTCTTGGAGGCTAATAACCTAATATAAGTCATTCTCTTGAGTCGACTTGTCTTCTAAGATTATTCACCAATTAATTAGGGTTTCTTCTTGCTTCTCGGAATATTCTATTCTTGTCAGGTTTACACGTGGAGGTAAATACCTCCCACAACTACCATGATATCAACACTCCCTCCTAGCTAGGGAGGTATTGAAGGTAATGGTATTGAGCACAAACATACCATTCACCCAGTAGCATCAACATAGTCATATAGACTAACTCATATTATATCATGAGCACCATCATCACTATCAGTGTCATCAACTGCATCATCTCTCGAAACCATACTCCATCTGAGTAATCATACATGATGCTGGATAAGTCATTCACTCCACAGAGTGACATAAGAGCCATTCTTCTAATCTGGACATATGTCCTAAAAGAATAAATGTCCAGGACCATTTTTCGTCTGGGGAATCTTTGTCTATTGATCATCCATTTAGCTGATAATTATTTCCAACACTACTGATAGTTTTCAATGCAATCGGAACAATGTCATTCAATAGAACACAACTGTGTCTATCCATGGTACTATACAACTACAATCCATTGGTACACTTCCACACCAAGTAGTACACAGATACTTGATCAGTGACATATAGTCACAATCAGTGGAACACATCCACCACAATAGTATACATCTATTGTCTGAAGACATATAGTCTCCATAACAATCATATCATCTGATATCAACCTGTACATAAAACATTGTTATGATATAAACTGAATCATCTGGGCCATTATTCCACTCACGTCTGTGAGATCTGGAAGAGCATCTGCCTTCAGAAGGTAAAAACATCAATGATGAGCTATCTAGACTATTCTTCTCAAGAAAGGAAGAATAACTGTCCCGATTTCTAAGCTTGGACCATTCACCTATCTGGTCCATTCCTCTGACACTAAACAAAGTGCAACCTGGAGAGAATGAGTCTACCCTAGGGAATGCATGTCCCTGATTGTTGAACCTGGACCATTCACCTATCTAGGCCATTCCTCAGGACCTAAAAAAAGTGCAACCTGGAGAGAATGAATTTGCCTGAGGGAATGACTGTCTGGACCATTTCCTAAGGAAATGATTGTCCTGCACCAACCTCCAAAATGGACCATTCTTCGAAACTGCTCACAACTGTGAGCTTCGAAAGAATGACTGTTCGGCGAGGCGGACTAGTCTTCTTGACCACTACTGAGAGTGACCGTCAAGAAGAGAGATTGTCCCAGACCATTCCCCAACACTATCCACAAGGGGAATCGTTGTCTATGGTACATCAACAATCCATCGAACCATTTTCATTACGAAAATGACCGTTCAATCTGGACCATTTTCTGAACTGGAAAATGTCTGTCCGTCAAAAATCTCAAACCACTTTCCGAAACGGAAAGGAACTGCTCATCCTGGACCATTTTTCGAACTTGAAAAATGATTGTCCATAAATCAATATCAGTGCTCCCTCCCAACCTGCGAGTCACCTCTTCCTTTTTCAATAAGGAAGTCATCTCCATGGGCTCCATCTTGAGTACACAAACTCTTTCATCTTGGACAGAGGCTTTAGCAAAATGTTTGCTTATCTGCTCATCTGTGGAGATATATATTGGAGAACCACTTTCTCTTTTCTGGATTTCATCACAGAGAATGTAGTGCTTGATCTCAATGTACTTCGGTCTTTCTGGAACACTAGTTTTCTGAAGGCTTCATATAGATCTGATCATTATAGTATATCATAGTTGGATTCAACTCTTTTGTTTCCTGCTAGCTCATAACATCGTGGCAAGGATCAAACTGGAACATATCCATGTGGCACTTCTTCTGTCATCATGAGAGTTTGTCATGGATTAGCAATCCATCGTCCTGGACTTCTGAGTAACCATTCTAATTTTTATCATAGAAGGTTTTCACCATGCTTTTGTTGTGCATGAGAGGCTCTCCAACAAGTTGTCTTCTTCCATCTGCATACAAAGGTCTCTTCCTAGTATACCTCAAATCCTTGAGGTTGTTCTACATACGTTCTTTGTTCAATTATTCTGGAGAAAAGTCTTTTCATTCATCTGATGTAAACTCCAACCCATGGATACTGTGGACGATATAATGGCTCATGTAGAGGTATGTTTGGTTTACTGGAACAAGCAATCATCGTAGTCTTCTCCCTCCATCTGGGAGAACCTCTAGTTCTGGATCTCACAATGCTTACATTCATAAGTCCTCCATACATCGTTCTTCATCAATTCCTCTGCTTGATTTCTTTTAGTGAGTTTAGATCAGTCTGGCAGTCTTGTGATTCTCGATACAATGACTAGTTGTTCTAGCTTTTCCTTCTCTCTTGGAATCTTCATGTTCTTCCTCATGTTTTTCTTTAGCACTTAGGTCCATGGAGTTTTCTATAGATTCCATGCCCTGAAGATTCCAACTTCTTTCTTTCATCATAGGATCATGGATGTGGATGGACAACCAGGGATACTTTAAGGCTTCTTTTCGAAGAAGACTTATTCTAAAGTCAAATTGAACACATGTTGTTCTTCATGGTTGCTTCCATTGATGGATACTTCATCATCTCCAATGGATCATATAATTTAGGATTATATCCCTCTTAATCCTTGCTTCATGCATGAATGCATGCTCTTCTTTTGGAAATATATAATCGACTCTCTCCGTCTAGGAGAGTCCACGCTTTCGTCTGCATCCTTATTGCCTTCTGCAAGGTGTCACAAATATTTTTCCAATTTCCTCTTGATTATTGACTTCTTTCTGTCTTTACTTCTTCTAGGTTTCTTTAATATTGATTATGATTTTGGCTTATCTTGTAGTTGTTACTTATGTAATATCTTCCACATGAATTGTTACCAGGAGTTGTTGATGTACTTCATCCTTTCATGTGTATGGCCTGACTTGTAGTCATTGTGATAACAATCCTTATCTTGTTGTTCTTTCATAGGTATAGTTTCTCTTGAACATATTATCTTCTAGGAAATAGATATGCAAGATATGTACAGAAAACATGGTATGTACAAGAACTATGAAGAGTATTGTTACCTTGTCTTAGAAGAATAAATTTGTTTCATCCTACTTAGTCTTCTTTGAAGGTTCCTTTTCTTCGGCAATTGATGCTTCATGTGTCTCCTTTCTTTTCTTTAGCTCGGGACAATGATTCTTGTAGTGACCATATTTTCGATAGTTGAAGCATTGTATTTTTGACATATCTTTTTCTTGTTTTGGCTTCTTCCTTGAACCAAACTTCCTTTTGTTCCCGAAATTCTTGAATCTTGTTGTGAAGGCTTGATCATCGTATTTATTTTGGGGTTTCTTTTTTGCACTGATCCTTCATTCTTCTTGTGTACAACAAGTCCAAAGTTCTTCAAATGTGGGATACTCCTTCCTTGTGTTCATGCTTGCAGCAAATGCATCCCATGTCTTGGGAAGACCATTGAGTACTATATTTACCAATTCCTTCTTCGAAATGTTCTCTTCAATGGATTGTAGTTGATCTCTCAACTGAGATATTCTCACAAAGTATGATGTTATGTTGTAATCATCATTCATCTTCATGTCACAGAGCTCATTCTTCAGACTCATTACATGTCCAATGTTTCTGACTGAGAAGAGGTTTATTAGGGCATCATGCATCTTCTTAGATGAGTCAATATGGGAGATGTAGGGTATCGAGTGGTCTTTTATAGAGTCCACTATGATACTCATGGAATTGATGTCATTGTCTTTGAACTTCTCCAAAACTGCAATGTTCTGAGGTTCCTTCTAAAACTCTGGTTCCACGATCTTTCCTTTCATGATATCGAACACTTTATTCTTGGAAAGGATGAGATCAATCCTTGTATTCCATGATCTGAAGTTAGAAGCCCCTTCTAACTTGTTTTCTGACTTCATAGAGTAAGTCATGGATTCTTTGACTTGATCAACCCTAGATTTGACCAAAAACTCAAACTTGACATCTTAGATTGCTGAGAGTACCAGGAGATGCGCCAGGATAGGGTGCACTGGTCTATCCAAAAATTAGGTCAATCCCTTCACTTAAGGTGCCTCAACGAGAGGGTCAGGGTTTCATTGTTGCAGCAAAAATTGGTTGCAACTGCAACTGCAACTGAGCAAATCCTCCCAATCTATCTTCCAACGATTAAACTGCCCGAAGATAGTGTGTGCCCATAACCTGTTAGAATATAATGGATGTGCTCATTTAACCATAGCAATATAGCAATATTGTCACCCAACCATAGGCTGAAGCCACCCCGGAGCACCTTAACCTTGACAGAGAATCATTCCGGAAGCAAACCCTAGGTTGAATAGCCAAACAAAGGTGGCACACCTTTCTCCAAGGATAGTGCACCAAGCAAGAGTAACAATATATGATCAGAGAGTCCAAACCATAACGAAGAGAGAGTCCAAGCCAAAACCAAAATTTGCTAGTTGTAGCAGCTGCAACAACAACTCTCCTCCAAACTTGCACACAAATTGGCCAACTGCAGTGCGCACAAGTGTTGCTTCTGCAGTTCTGAGAATATTGGCCAGAATGAAGACTAGCCTTCTGTATTTATACTATTTCTGGCAGACTGCCTGTGATGACTTCTCATTCTGGGTACTAATTCTTTAGTATATAACATTTCCTTTAGCCAACTTCTTCTCTTGGAGGCTAATAACCTAATACAAGTCATTATCTTGAGCTGACTTGTCTTCTAGGGTTATTAACCAATTAATTAGCATTTCTTCTTGCTTCCCGAAATATTCTATTCTCGTCAGGTTTACACGTGGTGGTAAATACCTCCCGCAGATACCATAATATCAATAGTAACTTGGAGAGATCATTGTGACAATGACCCGGGTACAAATCCCAGTGGGAATGCTCCTTTTTTGCATGGGATTTTTCTAGACGTGGCTCTTTAATCACATTGAATATTGTTGATGTAGCCATACATTAGATTATAGTATGGTGTTGGAATGGTACCAACCAACCCTATTCTTTTCTTAATTGTGTGAGGGTAAGTCAAGCTTCGTTTCGAGTTCACCATCCATAAACAGATAGGTTCCCATTAAAAAAATGCAATTAACGTCCTCATATGCGTCTATAACAATGTCTGAATAAATTCTTTTCCAAAAACATAATCAATAAACTACACACAATTTGACATGTTCACGTTCTTGAAGTAGTTGTTTTTCTTCAAATTTTTTTGTAGCACACTTTATTAAGTCACAGCGACAAAAGAGTATCCTTATATCAAAACCACCCATGACTGATACATGGGCTCAATCACTTATTTATGCACCTAAGGGAATTAAACCTTTTGGTGTGGCATGACATACAATCATATTATTTTCTTGACCATGACCCCATCTTTTGGATATGTGTTGTACTCTTTGCACATAAGCTATGCATATAGGGGACGAGGGACTAGGGGGGATTTTTTTCTTTTTTTGGCCAATAGTTTCAACCCATTGTAATCTAATCCCAGTTAAGTGATTAGGGTTGTATTCTACTCTCGATTAGTGCATTATGGTTAATTGAGGTTTCAAATACCTAAATACTGTAATGTGAATGATTCAATTGATATAGTCATAGAGAGAGGTGTGTCCCTAAGTTTGTTAGTTTTCCCAACTAAAAGTTTCCAGGGTAAATATCTTGTGTAATATGTGTGTGTGCCATTGTTTTCTTATACTTTAAGATTTTGTTACTATATATTTTCTTGCATAGGTTTATCAAACTCTTCATCTGGTACCGGGGCAAGGTTATTGGCTTCAAGGGGGCACCTTTGTTGCTAGGATTTAGCTCAGTCTTTGACGAGCATGAATATCTTAGGTCTACAATAAACCTATTATTGAGTGGGAGCTTTGTGCTTGTGAATCTTGTGTGAAATATAATAGGAAGCACTTTGATAATAGAGATAGAGAAATTTCGTAGCAAGAGTATCATGTTATTGAAGTCGAAGATGAAAGATCTTCTTGTGGACAAAGATCAATGGGTTGTTGTTTTAGGAAAACAACCCAACCAATATAGCCAAATAAGACTGGGAAAAGTTGGATAGGAAGGTGAAGAGTACTATCTGATTGTTCCTTTAAGATTCGGTGTTGTTGAATGCCTTAGGAGAAGCAAGTGCTAAGGAGCTATGGGATAAATTATGGGTTTTGTATCAATCATAGTCCATAGTAAACAATTTGTTTCTTTAGAAGAAGTTGTACCACATTAGGATGAATGATGGTAACTATATGATAGAGCATATTTATTCTTTTAACATTTCGGTAAGTTAGTTATCCTTAGGTGATAGCATGATGAAAGAAGAAGGTAAGTGTATTGCTCTATAGTGTTCTTTGTCAAATTCATGGGATAATTTGGCTATATCCATTAGTAGTACTACTAAATCTACATTAAAGTATGAGGATGTAATTGGATACTTGTTATCAAAATAAATGAGGTGAAAATCCATGGAAGGTCTATCCAAGAATGCCTTGTTTGTGAGAGGTAATCCATGAGATATAAATAAAAGTAAGTCTAGGGACAAATTGAAGTCTAGAGGGAGGTAAAAATTTCCCTAAAAGTTTATAAGGAAATGCCAAAAATGTAGTAAAGTTGGGCATTTGAAGAAGGATTGTATATATAAAATATTGATAAAATCAAGGGATCTAATGATGTATCTTTTAGAGAAGTGAAAACCTATTAGGAAGGAGGGAATGTGTACTTGGCATTTTTAAGTACACACTAAGATGATGATGTGTGGTTGTTAAACTTGGGTGCTTCCTTTGACATGGCCACTAACAGGGAGTGGTTTTGTGAATATGAAAAATATAATGGAGGTGATGTTTTTTGGGGAGATGACTTGAAAACCAAAACCATAGGACGTAGAAAGATAAGGTTGTTGGTTGACTATAGACGGGTTAAAATCCTTCTTGGATTTTTACAGTTTTAGGGTTGGCTAGAAACATGATATCTATGACTAAGACAAGTGAAGTAGGTGTGTGGACAATATTTTAAAAGGATAGCTACATGATCATTCAAGAAGCAATGGTGTTGGCAATAGGATATCAGATTGGAACACTATACAATATTGAGCCTATGACTATGAATGAATATAATAGTTTGATTGTTCTTAATGGTAATAAAAAAATAAAAATAAAAACAAAGAAGACCCCTACTATTCATGAAGAGAAGACCATGCTTTGGCATAAAGAATTGGGACATATTGGAGAGAAAAGCCTTTGATTTTCGCACAATAAAGGCGTGGTTGAAGGAATTTATGATTGCTCTTTAGGTTTCAATTTATGTGAACATTATGTTTATGGTAAACATAGTCAAGTTATATTTACATCTAGTGCTTCAACAATGGAAGGGATTCTAGAGCTAATACATAGCAATGTCTTTGGACCAATGCATGTTCTATCATAGATGGTTTTCTGAGGAATACATGGATATATACCCTCCAACATAAATCTAAGGTCTTCAGTAAATTCAAAGAGTTCAAGGCTTTGTAAAAAACAAGACAGATAAAAAGATTAAAGTATAGAGGACAAATAATGGTGGAGAGTTACATGGAAATGTATTCAAGCAACTTTGTAAGTAGTGTGATATACCAACGCAAAAGACTACTCCATACACACCCCGACATAATGGAGTTGCAAAAGGAATGAATATGAAATTGATGTAAAGGGAAAGTATGTTAAGTGGTGCAAGATTACCATATGAATTATTGGTACAAGTAGTAGGTATTGCATGCTACCTTACAAATTTAACACCTTCATCTGCATCGGTTGATAAAATTCCACATGAAGCATGAACTTGTAAGAAACCCTCTCTTGCACATCTCATAATTTTTTGTTGTAATGCTTATATTTACATTCCAGATGATAAAATAATTAAGTTTGACAATAAAACATAAAATGTATATATATATTGGTTATAAAAATGGTGTAAAAGGTTATAAGCTTTTAAACCCATAAAAAAGGAAGATTGTTAATAGTGAGGATGTAGTCCTTAGAGAAAGTAAATTTGCTTCTAAGTAGGGAGACCAACCAAGAAAGGAAGAACTAGAGAAAATGCAGTTTGAGTTGGAGAATGGAGAATCTGACTCACTAGAAGAAGATGAACCAAATGAGGAAGAACCTCAAACCCCAACCTTAATGAGATTGGTTCAGGAAAGAAGACAAACAAAAAGTTATAGCCCCCCTAATTTTCATTCATCTTTTGTTTTTATTTGTTATTGATGATGCTCCTAGAATTGTTAGGGCGGTTGTTGATTTAGAGGACAATAAACTTTGGAATAAGGCCATGGTTGAAGAAATGGAGGCCTTTGACAAAAATGAGGCATGAGATTTGATCAAATTACATGCTCAAAGAAAACCCACTCGTGGTAAATGGGTGTTCAAGGAGTTTTATGTAGAAGGTAAAGCGAAGAAGTAAAAATCTCGCTTAGTAGCAAAGGGATATTCCTAGGTGGAAGGAATTGATTTTGGTGACTTTTTTTCTCATGTTGCTAAGTTAACTTCAATTAGATTTATTTTGTCTATCACTAATGTGTTTGATCTAAAGGCACATTATATAGATATTAAGACAACAATCTTATATATGTGTATCTTGAAGAAGAAATCTACATGAACAACCATAGAATTTTGCAATGAAAGGAGATAATGAGGTAGTTTGTGAGCTAAAAGGTCCCTCTACGACTTAAAGAAATATTCAAGAATGTGGTATCAAAATCCTGATACTTATATAATGGGACTAGTATTTTCAAGAAGCAAAACTAATCAATGTGTATATTCCAAGTAGGTAGGTGATCATTTTGTTTATGTGGAATTATACATTGGTGATATGTTGTTAATTGGAAACAAAAAGGAAATCATCAAGGATATTGAACCTCAGTTGTCCTTTCCATTCAATATGAAGGATATTAGTGCTGCAAATTATATTTTGGGCATGAAAATTAAGAGCCGGTGTAAACATGAATCTCTAGCTAAATCAGAAGAAATATGTTGAGTCAATATTGTAGAGGTTTTGTTGGCACCGTAAGGTTTTGGAAAGATCGTGCACGTGCCACAATGTATCACTACATGCGTGCGCCAAGAGTTTTCACTATGTGATGCCAAGATTCAACACCTGCGCCAACCAATGTTTTACTGCGCACACCAACCGGTTGTGTACTGCATGCAAAGACTTGTAAAGTTAGCATGCATGCCAAATCCTCAAAGACCTTCGGTAATGATTGTAACCATTTTTGTAACGATCTGACTAGTCATGGTCAAGGTTGTGGGTGAGATGGCAAGGTTTTTATGATTTCCATGCTCCAGTAGAGATAAGAGGAATGCATGCAAATATGTAAGGGTTTGGTTTTTAGTTAACTATTTGTTCATTGTTATGTTATCTTCGATGAGTTGGGGTTTTTGGTTAAGCATTTTATCAATTCTTGTTATGTTCGACTTCACTAGTTGTTCATGAGATGTTATGTGAATATGAGAGATAAAGTAGATCGAGATATGAGGGCATTACTGGTCTATGTTTCACTATGAATATGCTCTGAGTAGGCTTCGACCCTTTGTGTATTGAAATATATCTGAATGGATTTGAGGTTAACAAATGAAGTATGAAGCACCTTTGTTTTTTAATACTATGGATTCTAGTAATAATGCATTCATGTCATGTATTATTCTACCCAACACTCATATGGATGTTATGAATGAACGTGAAATGATTGTTGTTCTAAGTCAGATGTCTCATGTCTGTAATATTCCTTCACGTTTTTCACAAACCTACGGTTTGTATGATTCTCGTGGCATCTCGGGTGAGACCTTCTTTATTCCTTGAAGATTTAATATGACAACACCTATGGAGTATTTGTTGGTAAATCCTTTCAAACCTTGGGTCTGAAACCCCGAGCCAACAATTGGTTATGTTGCTTGGACTTGATGGTTTTGTGCTACATGTTGAAGGAAGGACGTGACGTGGAAATCTTCAAGAAAGGAGATAGAAGAATGGATCTCTGAGAAGTAAGACAAGTTCACGTGACAAGAGACAAAGAATCTTCATATTCACCTCAAGCGATGTAAACAAAGGTACATATATTCATATTTGCATGAAATTTTCTTTGCTAAGTTTCCTTGTTTATTGCATGAATTGATAAAGAGACACACATAAATTAACTCTATATGAACATCCCATGAACCATTGGTTTGGGACCAACACAGGGTCAATAGGTTCAAATATGTGGATAATAAGTGGGCCAAAGCCATTAACTTATGGTTTGATCATGTTAAAGAAGGATACATTATTGAGTTTGTTGTTGAATTCAACTATTATTTCAGTGTTGAAAGAAAGTTTGCAATCGGGCCTAAAAGAAGGTTTTTGAATGAAATCCCTCCATGTATTAAAATGTTATTCGTAGAGAAGGGGTTGATGCACATGGAACCCAATACGTTGGCAGAGTAAACCCTCACCCGTGCGGGGGGGTGGGGTGTGGGAATGGAAAGGCAGGGGAAGAAAATGAGATGAGGTGATAGAGAATGGATCTAAAAGAGAAGAGGAGGAGAAGAGCCAAGAGATACACAAGCAGAGATGAGATAATGTAAGGTACCAAATGTAATAAAATATGTAGAAATAGGAATATTTAGCAGATATCAATGGAACAACAAAATGTTGAGAAGAGAAACACCAGAAATAATACCTTTATTCAAAGGAAGCAATGTTCACTCACCTCCTCAAGGGGTAAACCTATAGCATAGCAGATCTCTATTACAATAATTTTCAAGACAAAAACTTACCATACCTCCTACTCTTATTTATACTAATTTTATCTTCTAAAGAACATTCTAGAGGAAGATATTTCTAGAAGTGGAAGCTTCTATTAGGTCTTATTACATTGACTTGTTCACATTTATTAAATATGCCTTATTAACTAATGTTGGCCTTTATTACATGGAAAATATATTATTCTGCCTACATGAAAGGTTAGGGAGGCTAGGTCCTTAACATGCCCTCCCCCTTGAAGAACAACCTTTTCCTCAAGGCTTGAGATGAGGAATTTTTTGCAAAATGGCGGTCGGCTCCTAGGTGGCATCTTATGGAGTTGTATCTTTCCACTAAACCAGCATTTCCTTGATGGTGTGTTGACGGAGGTGATGCTCTCGTTGGTCTAGGACGATTTGTGGTTGCAACCAAATGGAACCTTCTTCATCCAACTCATGGAGACGGGCTTGAGTTTATCACTTTGTTCCAATATTTTTCTTTAAGCACGAGACATGAAAAACGAGATGGATCTTAGAATGACTAAGCAGAGCTAACTAGTAGGCCATAGACCCCACTTGCTTGAGAATGGTATAAGGACCACAAAATTTGGGACCAATTTTCTGATAGTGTTCAACTTTGAGTGAAGTCTACTTATAAGGTTGCAGATGAAGAAACACATGGTCCCCTTCAACAAATTAATGTTTAGAACTACCTTGATCTACTTGTTGCTTCAAGTGAATTTGAGCCATGACAAAAAAAAAAAATGAGGGAATAGAGAATTGCCTCTCAGACTATAATATTTTTGTCAACCTCTTAAAACTTCGAGACACTTGGCATGTATAATAGAACTGACAGTGGCTTTTGTCCATAGACTGCTTCAAAAGGAGTCATGCGAGTAGTTGTATGGTAAGAGTTGTTGTCCCACCATTCAGCTAGGGGTAATAACTGAGCCCACTGATGTTGTCGGTCATATGCAAAACACAAGAAATATGTTTCCAAACACTTGTTTACAACTTCATTTTGGCCATCAGTCTAAGGATGATAGGCGGTGCCTAGATGAAATTGGGTTCCCTGGAGCCTGAACAAGTCTTGCAAAAAATTATTGGTGAAAGTTGGATCTCTGTCAGAGACAAAAGAATGAGGCATGCCATGAAGTTTGAAGACGTTATCTATGAAAATTTGAGCCACTATGGATACAGTGAATGGGTGTTGAAGAGCGCAGAAATGATCATATTTGGAAATATGGTCGACTACCAGCATGATGACTCGCTTATTGCCCAATTTATATAAGCCAACAATGAAATCCATAGAAATGTCCCTCCAAATAGCAGTCAAAAACGATTGGAGTGTGCCTGGGGCTTTGATTGCTTCTCCCTTGTTACGTTGACAAACATCACATTCAACCACAAATGTGTGAACGTCCTATTTCATACCATCCCAGAAAAAAGAGCATTTAACCCTTTCATAGGTTTTGGTAAACCATGATTGCCCAACTATGGGTGAAGCATGAAGCTCAACAAGAACTGTGTATTTAAGTTGTGCCTGTTTGCTTAAACACAAATGACATTTGTAGCAAAGCTCTTCATTGTGCCAAGAGTACCCTAGAGAAGATGGAGAATGGTGTTGCAATTGTTGGAGCAGGCGAGAGAGTTTCGGGTCTTGCAATCATTCTTGGTGAACATCTTGGAGCCAATCTGGTACAATAAAGGAGAGGGAAAAGAGGGACCCTTCTTCTTCATACTTCCCAGAAAGAGCATCAACAACCACTTTTTATTTTCCCTTCTTGTAAATGATCTCATAATCATATCCAAATAGCTTGGTCACCCATTTTTGTTGCTCTGGGGATGAAATTTGTTGTTCTAGAAAATGCTTGAGGCTGTACTGATCAATTTTAATTTGGAAGCATTTCCCCAGGAGATAAGGACGCCATATATCCATGACATGCAAAATAGTCAACATTTCCTTTTCATATATTGATTGGCCCAAATGTCTCTCTAAATTTTTTTTTCTAGTGAAGGCCAAAGGTTTTCCATCTTGCATGAGGACCGCCCCAATTCCTTTCACTAAAGCATCACATTCCAGGACAAAACTCTTTGTGAAGTCAGGAAGGGACAGTATTGGAGTCGTGCACATAGCCTCTTTCAAGGCATGGAACTATTGATTAGTGGATAGAGTCCAAGTGAAAGCATTCTTTTTAAGGAGAGTAGTGAGAGGTGCGACAATTTTTCCATAATTTTGAACAAACTTGTGATAATGCTTTGTTAAACCCAGAAAACCACGCAAACGCTTAAAAGTTTTAGGGCAAGGCCAATCCTTCATAGTTTCAATTTTCTTAGGATCCACATGTACGCTAACCTTGCCAACAACATGACCTCGGTACGCCACTTCAGAGTCTCCAAAGGCCATTTAGACTGTTGGAGGAAAAGTTTGTGTTGAGAGAATAGATGGAGAATTTGATCCAAATGGGTGAGATGGGCTTCCAAATTTTTTGTATAGATGAGAATATCATCAAAGAAAACTAAGAAAAAATGATGGAGGAATGGACAAAAGACATGATTCATGAGACTTTGGAAAGTGGAGGGCGCATTACAGAGATCAAAGGGCATGACCAAGAACTCATAGTGACCCTCATGAGTTCTAGAGGTAGTCTTGGGAATGTCTTCCTCTTTCATATGTATCTAGTGGTATCAAGAATGAAGATCAAGTTTAGTAAAGTACTGAGCACCACTCAACTCATCCAGCAGGTCATCAGTGACAGGAAGGGAAATTTTGTCTTTGATGGTGAGTTTGTTCAGGGCACAAAATCTTAGGCACATCTGCCAAGTGCCTTCTTTCTTGAGTAACATGCATATAGGAGAGGAATAGGGGTTGGTACTAAGACAGATAACACATGCTTTGAGAAATTCTTGAACAATTTTCTCAATTTCATTCTTTCGGGAAAAGGGATGACGATAAGAGCGAACGTTGGGAGGAAGGCTACGTAGAGGAATGGAATGATTATGAACACCACGGGAAGGGGGAAGTCCATGGGGAGTGGAAAAAATGACTTGGTATTTGGAGAGGATAGATTGGAGGCCAGGATGCACAGAGGATGTCTCAACTACTTGAATGGAATGAGGTTGGGAAATAATTTCCAAATGACCTTTTTTAGGATATTTTTTATTCGACGGGAAATGATGATCTTAGGGGATCCTACTGTGATGCCTTGGAACTTATACCGTTGTCCCTCCTGTTGTAATTTCATGGTTAATTCCTTAAAATCCATGAGGATGGGTCCTAGAGTGTGTAACCATTCAACACCGAGCACAATGTCACAACCACCCATGTCGATGGAAAACATATGAGATTTCAGGTGATACTTACCAATTTGTAGGTGCACATTTTCACAACACCCTCCATGTTTCATGGAATGGCCATTGACAATCACGATTTGAAAATTGTTGACAACATGGATATAACAATTGATTTTTTGGGCAATGTGATGATGAATAAAATTATGGGTGTTTCCACTGTCAATGAGGATAATGACATTCATGTTCTTAATGTAGGCAATGAGCTAGAGGGATTGGGGAGAAGAGAAGCTAGTAAGGGCATATAGTGAAATCAATGGTTCAACTTCCACTAGATCAGAGGGTGGAGTAGGAGCATCGATTGGTGGTAGGTATTCCACTGGGGAAACTTTGACCTCCTCTTCAACAACATCCTTAGAAATGGCCATAATTTTTTTATGTTCCTTACACTTGTGCCCCATAAAATAGTTTTCATCACAATTATAGCAAAGACCCTTGAGTTGGTGTTCAACCAAATCTTCCCAAGTTAGTTTATGGATCTTGAGAGGAGGGATAGGATTGGTAGGTCAAGGGCAAGGAATAAAGGAGGGTTTGTGGTTTTGGGCGCAGACAATCTGTTTGGCTTCCTTGGCTCATTGAGTAGCTTCCAACCAAGTTTGAGGGCGAGCCATTAGGACCTGGGCGTAAAATTCATCCTTGAGGCCACTAATAAAGAATTCTCCAAAGAAATCATTTGACATGCCCTATGTTCAGAAAGCCAAGTGTTCAAAGGCAGATATAAAGTCTTCCACTGTGTCAGATTGTTTCAACTTGGTCAAACGGCCTAGATAGTGGGTGTCGGTGTCAAAGCGTTCATAAAGTTTTGCAACAAACTATTTCCAAGCAACATACCCTTGGCATGTCTTTCTATGCCATTTCCACCATTTCCAACATTCAAGATCTAAATAGAGGGCACCATAACATTTTTTTTCCAAATCATCAGTAATTCCATGAAATGAGAAATAATGTTCCATTTGAGTGACCCATCCTGTGGGATCCAAGCCTTCAAATTTTTTCACCTCAACTCTGGGAAGACGGGGGTCACGATGAAGAGAGTTGGAATGAAAGGCCATATTATGGGAAGATTCCTCACCTTCGTAGTGTGAAGGTTGTGTTGACCGCCCATTTGACACCGGTGGTCAACTCATGTGCCATGAAGCGATGTATCATCAGATGCGGTATTATT
>ML777373.1:44957-76535 GCA_009831015.1 Picea engelmannii | reverse complement strand
AGCTAAAGGTGTTTCATGCATAGCTTTCATAATTTTCTCCTTTAATGTGGACTCCAGAACCAAGTATATGCGGTCTTTGTAGTAGATGATATCATCTACCACTTTGTACCTGTCATCCTGCGCATTACTATCATTCACCTCACAATTAAATTTGCTCTTGGAATACTCCACCAAGAGCTCATATTTCCAATCCGTAGATATCTTTGATAATGAGCACATCTCGGGTCTCCTAGATAGAGCATCAACAACTACATTCTTCTTTCCTTTGACATACTCAATATCGAAGTCATAGGCTTGTATTTTACTGACCCATTTCTGTTGCCTTTCATTAAGATCCTTTTCCCCCAATAAATGCTTCAAATTGTTGTGATCAATCTTGACCACAAACTTCCCACCTACCAAGTATTGTCTGAATTTTGTGAATGCATGCATAATGGCAAGCATTTCCTTGTCATAGATGGAATAAAGCCTCTTTGTGGTAGAGAGCTTCCTACTCTCATATGCAATAGGATGCTTTTTTTGCATCAAAACCGATCCTATTCCCTCACCAGATGCATCACACTCTAACACAAAACAGGGCAAGAACTCATCACTTCATTCATTTTATCAAAGATCTTTTGAGATTCTTCAGTCCAGGTGAATGCTCCTTTCTTTGAGAGGTTTGTGAGTGGTGTGACCAACTGTGAAAACCCTTTCACAAACCGTTTGTAATAACTACAAATTCCAAAGAAGCCACACAAGTGTGTGATATTTTTGAGTGGTGGCCAATCCAATATAGCCTGTATTTTCTCCCTATGCACCTGCACTGACCACATGTACCAAGTATAAAATCTTTGTCATGCCAAATTCACACTTGGACTCTTTGGAATATAGTGACTGCTCATCCATGATACTCAAAATCTCCTCCAAGTGTTCTTCCTACATTCTTCTATATATCATCAAATCGTCAACGAATACCAATAAAAAATTATGGAACTGCTTTATGAATAAATGATTCATTCTTGACTGAAATGTATTTGGTGCATTGGTCAGCCCAAATGGCATGACCAAGAATTCATAGTGCCCATAATGGCACCTAAAAGAAGTCTTGTGAATATATTCTTCCCTTACCATGACTTGATGGTAACCGAATCGAAGATCAATCTTCGAAAAGTATATTGCTCCATGCAGCTCATCTAGGATATCATCGATCCTCGGTATAAGGTACATGTTCTTGATCGACTACTTATTTAGGGCCCTGTAGTCAATACACGTGCTCATAGTTCCATCCTTCTTCTTAACCAAAACCACCGAAGAAGCAAAAGGACTGGAACTAGGTCTGATATGCCCCATCTCAAGCAACTGCTTGATGGCCTTTTCTATTTCATCTTTGAATTTCTTGGGGTGCTTGTAAGGGGTGGTTATGACAATTTTGGCTCCCTCCTCCAATTCTATAGTGTGCTCAAAGCCTATGTCAGGTGGTCTCCCTGGAGGTATCTATCCAAAGACCTTGTCATGTTTGCTCAACAATGCATGAATATCTGTATGATGGTGTTGTTGGCCCTATGCATCTACCTACTCTGTGATAAAACACTCAGTTGTGTATGCTATATCTCCTCGCCTGAAAATTGCTTCCATCCTTTTATTTGACACAACCATAGAGGTATTATTTGACATGCCTCTCAACACAACCTGTTTAGCTCTTGGTGTAAATAATTTCATTTTCATCACTTTATAATTCGACGTGATGTCCCCCAATGTTTGGAGTCACTGGACCCCCAAAACCATATTGGAGTCTTCCAAATCGATGACATAGAAGTCATCGGTCAAGGTATAGTTTCCCAATGTCACAACTAACTTGGAAATATTCCTCGTGCATGACACATTAAACCCATTGACCACTGCTACACTGAACCCCTCAAAGTTCTCAGTAGCCATCTTCCTCCTAGCTACCCAAGATGCATCAATGAAATTGTGGGTTTCCCCACCATCAATCATGGATGTAATCCCATGTCCTTGTAGTATTCCTCTGACCCTGGAAGTGTAGAATCTAGATGTGCCTAATAAAATGACAATAGCCACCTCATTTTCCTCCTCCCGAGGCTTCTCCTCCGTAGAGTCTCCCTGCTCTAGTGCAACCTCTTCCTCCTCATCATTATCTAAATGCACCTCTATGTAGTGAACCTTTCCTTTGTCCATGCATATGTGGCCCGGTGTCCATGGTTCTTTGCAACTGAAGCACATATTCTTTTTTCTCAACTCATTATGAGTCACCTCATCTATCATCTCCTTACATGTCCCTTATTTCACTGGAGGTTTCTTATCTTTGCCTTTTTGTGGAATGAATGGTTTGGACAAGATATTTATATTTGGGATTGCACCCTCCTTGTCTCGTGTCCCGACGATAACATCCTGCAATGTCTCTAGTTTGAAAGCCTTCACCCAGCCACGAAGTGGTTCAGATAAACCCTCAATAAGTAAAATCACCAATCTCGGCTCAGAGATATATGTCACGGTAACTACAAGCCTCTGAAACTCTGTGATGTAGACATCTAGTGTTCCCTCCTGCTTGATCTGTGCCAATTCCCTTAAATGTAGCTCAGGATCCTTCTTACCAAACCTCTCCATTAACTTATGAGTGAAGTCCAAATAGGAGGTGATAGTAGCATGTCCCAGAGTGACCAACCCATGGTACCACCTCTTGTGGGCTTCTCCATCTACATGAAGAGTAGCAAATTTAATCGCTTTAGCCTCGGTCATAGGATTGAGATAGAAGTATGTATCTAGATTTTGTGCCCATGCTCTAGTTGTGCTCTTACTAAACCCATCGAAGGAAGGAATGGATAGCTTTCCCAACTTATGTGAAAGACCCTTGTTTTGTTGCCCCTTGTTGTGATCCCTTGGTCTATTCTTGTACATGATTATGTAGAAGTCTTGTAGCGACATGGATGCCTGAAACTTGTCACCTAGAGATTGATACTCTCTCAAATAGTCTTGGAAAGTTTCACCTGGAACTTGCTGCCCTTGATTCTCCGTTTTTTTATTTCCCAAGAATCGAGGCATAAGGGGTCTGGGGATTGTCCTGCTATTGGTCCTAACACCCACAAGAACATGAATCCTAGTATGGTTAGATACGATAATCTGAGGATGGATTCCCTCACAATTGTTCCCATTGTTCACATTGGAACCCCCTGCACCATTCTTACTCCCATGGTTCTGATTTGTTTGGTTACTGGCAATCAATTGTGCCAATAGTTGTGCTAATTGTTGTTTCCCAATAGCTAAGCCTTATAGGATTTGTATAGCTCTATCCTCATTATTACCCCCCATGATTTATTCTTGTTCCTCCTCTGGTTGGTTCTCCCTTATTTCTCCTTCTTTGTTAAATATGTCCTCCGCCCCTCGTTGTCTTCTACTTCTGTAGGTGATATACCTATCATTCCCTCGCCTCATGAATGGAAAACCCCCTCAGTCTGGGAGGATACACTGCTATGATACCACTTTAATGTTCTTATGTATTGTTGTCACAAATTCCTCACTGTTGTAACAATATATATGGGTTTTATGAGTGTTGACTTTCGTCATACACTTAGGTTGTAGGTGTCCTTTCACTGTAAAAATTCCCAATTTGTTGTTGGGATGTTTTAATTGTTTATTGAAGTGTTATGGGTGGGTTATGTACGGTTTAAATGTGCCAAAAAGAACTCCCTTTTTATACAGCGAGGGTATGCAACAACAAGCATAAAACCCACAATGCACAACTGATGTAATTAAGGAAACACAGTAGAGATTTATTTAATATTCTAGGACATCAAAGTACAATTAAAATATCAGCAACAAGTACATAATAATGTAATGGAGAACCCGATATAAGTTGTTGTAGGCTGCTTCTGTAAAATATGGGCAATATTATGCCTGGACAAGGCAATCTGAGTGAACCATCTTCTTGTTGATGGTACAGGTCCGTAAGAAAGTAAGTCGACCCAACAAACAAATAAATAGCAATCCCAATACAAAGAGACAATCATGTAGGCGTTGACATCTTGTATTCGACCTCTTTACCACTGTAACTCGCCCCCAAACTATACTTAATGCAGCCCCCAATAATAAATATTCTTCTCATAGAGTATTTGACCCAGATATAGAGAACACTTGTATAAACTGATGCACACTATCTCTACGCCTCATTCAACCAGGAAACCATGGACAAATTGACCCTCAATGAAAGAATTACTGACCAAAAGTAATGGGATTCGTTCCTCACCATTAAATTGCCCTCTATCTTCAGAAAATGTTCCCAACTTATTGGGAATAACTCATAATGGAACCCCCACATTTTTTTATGGACAAACTCAACCTCTTGTAGCCACTAACTCGACCGATTGGTGTAATACTCTTCTTAGCAGAGGGAAATGATACCCATAAGCCAAGAAATCAGTCTCCTTAAGTAGTTCGACCCCTCATACACAAGATTTGACCTTCCCAAGACGTGACTCGACCGACACATAAAAAATATCACTGTTGTCGTCAAAGGAACTCAACCACCATGAATAAATCCCACCCAAACTAGAGTACTTCACTGCCAAAAGAAATATTCATCCCCATTAAAGCATAATGAAAAAATCTATGTGATTTATCCTCCCAAAATGACCAACTAGGGCGGATGGTCTCACCACCGAAGCCAATCTCTGAAAATCCTCTTAGGGATTCCGTCCCAAGAGTTCCAAAATCACAATGAGCTCTCTCGATGAGAAATTAGAAAATATCAATGCAATAATGAGAGAGGGTGCCCTCTTTTTCCTTTTTATTCATTTGTGCACTCTTTTGTGACCTTTTTCCCTTTTAATCAATTTAAGTGACTTTTTATGTTCCTCCTAAGTCACTTTTGGCATTTTTTTTCCTTTCCCCCCCTTTAATTATCTAATGCCATTTTTGTTAGGTGCTTTCTCCCTTAAGACATTAAATAATTAATTAATTCCCTTTTTAAATGACTATAGCCTGTGAGAATCACTTAAGATACTTCGTCCATGTCCCATGATCACTCAGAAGGGGACATGACACAAGAGGAGGTCTACAAAAAGTATGGGACACATAGAGGATTAAGAGGAGTGGTGATTTCAACTATAAATACCGTGAGTGTTCGATTCTTCATGCAGTTACTTGCCTACAAGTTGATGCACAAGTGTTGTAAGGATAAGTGCTAACTAGGGATAATCTCTATTGCAGAGCGATGTGTCAAGGGAATTTGGATGAACTTGGCGCAATACTTGATGAATGAGTTCATCCAAGATTGTGTGGATGCGCATGACTTCGACAAAGAGTTTCACTATAGTTGGGTGTTACTTTGTCTCACAATGCTAGTGTGGAATCCATCACTGAGTTGCATGTACAGTGCACGGGTGGCGCCAACCTTCCCTACATTGAAATTCATAGAGCTGCAATATAGCTTGAACAAGAAGATCCAATGAGAGAATAACACAAATTTCCAACAATGGCATATAGAAATGGTTAAGAAAACAGTGCAATCCTTCTGCATATTGTGTAGTCTCCTTACCAAGTATGAGGACTATCTTTGGTTTGAATGTGATTTCCATAATGTTTTCATCACCCCAATTGTAGCTCTGCATATTTTGGTTGAGATCCTCCCCTTTTGCATTACTGAGGAGGATATTCAACAAGTAGTCGTAAAATGTCTAGAGGAACTTTGACCCACACTAGATGAAGATGTCGAACAATTGGAAATAAGGACTAAGAAGAGGTAGGAGCAGAAACATGCAGAGGTAGTCTAACAGAAAGGAAAAGAACTAGTGGGTGAATGGAAACATGCAAAGACATCCCAATGGAAAGGTAAAGAACTAGTGGGTGTGCGTAAATGGGCAAAGGTAGTCGAAGAGGTAGGAAAAGGACAAGGGATGAAGTGGAAGTAGGTGCAAACAACCATAGATAATACTTCGCTCACACAACGAAAGAACACAATAATTGAGCCAAGCTCAAGCACTGGGTTTAGTGAACAAAAGTGCACACCTAATCCATAGTTGTGTACCGACACTGTGCCCGTTGAAGAGGAAGCTCCATCTCAAATGCCTGCATAGTCCACCATGCGTAGGGTATTGATTGTCCATATCAGAGAAGATGAAATTGACACCAACACCCAAGGGCAGGAGCTAGGGAAAACCCCAATGCTAGTTAAGAGCATCGTTAAGGTGCTCCAAGCCAATTTGGACATGCAACAATTGTTAAATAGAGAGTCAATACATAAGTTAGATGAGCTTTGTCGTACACTTGAGCTTTCTCTAGCATCCAACCCCACATCCCAAGAATAAAGGATCATAGGAAGCACTATTGGCAACAGATCATCGTGCAACAATGCCCATAAGAGAGTGTTGCGGTTCAACTCGTTAGGTGTCATAACCACCAAGTGATCCACTAGCTTCGAGCCTCAACCAATACCTTATGTTGAGCTAGAGTTGGTGTAGGTGCCTTTGCATGACCTACACACATATATGGTAGAGATCGTGATTGAATTGGGGGGCAGACAACACACAATTAGCGAGACCTATATAGAGTTGTAGTAGAAGCATGAGAAAGAGATTGCTAAGCACCGTGAAACTCAACAGAAGCATGCTTAGGATATAACTATGCACTAAGAGACCAAGGAACACCATGAAGCAGAGGTTATTGCGCACACCTTGTTGATCAACGTACTGGAGGAAGTCTACGTGCAAGTCCCCAGTATAACAACATAAACTTCAGACCTCCCAGTGACAAGAAAACTCAACAAAGTAAAGGAGAGGGTCCAATGCCTACAACCACATAACATAGAGCTTCAGTAAAAGCTAAAGCGCACCCCCTAATTAGAAAAAGGGGAGTTGCAACAACAAATTGGTGTTGTTGACAAGACACTACAACAGGGAAGAATACACGTGGACAATTTCTTGGTGGTTGTTGAGTACAATTTAAATCTCTAGATGAACCTCCAGAATGCCCTCAAAATCAACACCATTGAAGATTGTGTTCGTGCAACTGAGGCACAAATCAATGAGAAGAAGTAGGCATTGTCGTCCTTTCCAATGGTAGAGCGACATGAAACCATGACAAAAATTGTCGGCCTTCACTAGGAGATTGCATCTGCTTGTATGGACCAATAGACCCTGTCAACCATCGTGTTAGATGCAGTGGAGAAGGACCAACAACACTACTATAAACTCATACATTCACTTACAAGGGGAGCCCTGATGGTAGAATTTGGTATGCACATCAAACCTACCGCTAGGTTGACCACACCGGGTGATGTCGAAGAATTTTGCAAAAAGATGAAGGAACTAATGGAAATTTTTGATGAGTTGATGCTCACTTTAAAGACTTCATCACAGACCTCATAAAGATGGTGCCATCCATCGCCTTTGTCGCACCATAAGCAACTTTGTTGGCTCGAGGACGAGCCAACTAATAGTGTTGGGAGCTTATTGGCACCCTAACATTTTGGAAAGACTGCGCAAGTGCCACAAGTCAGCATTGCATGTGTGCTAAGAGTCTGCACTGTGTAGCGCTTGTGCCAACCAATGTTCTATTGCACGTGCCAACTAGTTTTTTACTGCACATAAAGATTTGTAAAGTTTGCAAGCATGCCAAATCCTAAAATATTTTCGATAATTATTGTAACCATTTTTGTAACAACCCAACTGGCCATGGTTGAGGTTGCAAGTGAGTTGGAAAGGTTGTTATCATTCCCACGCTCTAGTAGAGATAAGGGGAATGCATGCATATATGTAATGGTTGGATTTTTAGTTAACTAATTGTTCATTGTTATGTTAGCTTCGATGAGTTAGGGTTTTTGGTTAAGCATCGTATTAGTTCTTGTTATGTTGTGCTTCACTAGTTGTTTAGTAGATGTTATGTGAATATGAAAGAGAAATTAAATTGAAATTTGAAGGCATTTTTGGTCTTTGTTTCACTCTAAATGCGCTCTGAGCAAGCTTTGACCCTTTGTGTATTCAAATGTTTCTTAATGGATTTGAGGTTAATTAATGAAGTATGAAGCACCTTTGTCCTTGAATATTATGGATTCTAGTTTGAATGCATGTTTGTTATGTATTATTCTGTGCATCACTCATATGGATGTTATGAATGAATGTGAAATGATTGCATGGTTTCGAGTTGGATGTTTTTGTCTGTACAATTCCTTCACAATTTGCAAAAACCTACGGTCTCTATGATTCTCATGGCATCTCGGATGAGACCTTATTTAGTCCTTGAAGATTGAATATGTTGATGCCTATGGGGTATTTGTTGGTAAAGCCTTTCGAACCTTGGGTTTGAAACCTCGAGCCAATATGTTTAACATGCAAGAATGCAAACCCGTCAAGGTTCCTATTCTCACATGTGTAAAGTTATCTGTATAACAATATACCAAGACATAAGAAGATGATCCATGTGGATATCGGTGGCTACCCACCTTTTCCAACTGGCTCAAAACAATTTTATGACAATTTTGGTAATTTACTATTTTTAACAGTTTTTCATGTCCTGAAACTTTTGGAGCCGTTTTGAGTCCCTAAATGACATTTTTTTGGGAAAAGAGAGAGAAACATAGAAATTACTTTGATGTTGCCCCCAAAATGAATCTCCTCGACGATACCTTTCCAACGGGCTATCATGCGCCTAAAACGGAGATTGTATGCAAAAGTTACGACCCCGGGAAGTTGATGTACTAACTTACCCAAACGGGGCCCACATGACTTTTGGTGCTTCATCTCCTAGGGTTAGGTTTTTGGATGTCTAGGGTTTTTGGCATTCCTGTTTATTGTAAAAAGGCCTTCAGAGCCTCATTGTAATCATCTTCTTGCGAATGAGCGGAACCGTCACATCTCTTCTTAGAGATAATCCGCCACCATTCCAACAATCTTGTTTTCCACTGCATTTTACAGTTTTAGCTTATTTCCTTATTGAATAGAAAACCAGTTTTATTGTTTCTCTGTTATTTTGTGTTAAGCACCTGTTAATAATTTATAGTGATTTCGTTCTGCTCATAAAATTCAAATCAATGGTATTAGAGCGCTCTTCTCCTTGTCGTCTTAATGCATGTCCCCAATGAGGTCGGAGTACAAAGAGTTGGGTCTCGAGCTCGTTTCTCTTGAGGACAAAAGCTCTCGCACGCCCAATCGACCTCTCATGGGAGGAGAAAAGAAAGATGATGGGACCGAATATCCTTTCAAAATGTTGCTTGAGGAATCCCTCACGCAACAGAGGAACGAGATGATGGATAGTTTCGCGCAAATCCTTCGACGACTACCAACAGGCGACACATCTTCTTCGAGTGGAGGCACCACCCCCTTCAAGGTACAAATAAACTTCGATATTCCTATATTTGAAGGTCACATAGACATAGATGTTGTAGATAAGTGGTTGAATATACTAAAAGGGTATTTTTTTGTCCATAACTTTTCGAATAGAGTAAAGATTACTTTTGCGCTCCTCAAAGTCATTCCCCATGTCAAAGATTGGTGGGAAACTTTCTGTGAGAAAAAGGAAACAAATGAACCCTCATTATTTACAGTCACGACCACCTGGGAATCCTTCAAGGATTCTATTAAGGAACAATACTACCCTGTTGGAAGTTATGATGACTTGTATACCAAATGGACCACAATGCGGCAAGAAAGAGACCAAGCAGTGCCAGATTTCACAAATATCTTCCATACCTTGCGCACCAAGCTGGGTATCAAAGATTCAGAGCCACATCTAGTGCTCAAGTATCACGGTGCTCTATGTAGATACATCTAGACTGAAATGGAATTTATGGACATCTCATCCTTGGGCGCGACCTACTTATATGTCGTCAAAATCGAGTAGAAGCTCAAACAAAAGATGCGACAATTTGGGCCTGGGAACCCCTCACAAAAAAGCCAGGAAAGGGCGGTCCCAACACACAGAACAAAGGACAGAGCAAGGATGGACAGTATCAGGACAACCAGTCCAAGCCGCAAGCAAAGAAGGACATCAAAAACACAAAGAATGACACCAGGAAGTGGTGCGACTTCCATAAGATCCCTTGGCATAACACTGTTGACTGCCGCTCAAAGTAGTCATTGGTGGCCGAAGTGAAAGCTTCTAAATCAGATGTGGGTTCTAACTCCGAGTCAGAACCAGAAAGGGGAAGACATATCATTGATGCGGAACCTAGTGCCACTGTTGCTACCATCAAGCTCCAGCCTGGTGAACCAGACGAGCCAGAAGAAGGAGAGCGCATCTTCCATTCACAAATGTGGGTAAAAGGCACCCCACTACACTTCATCGTTGATAGCGGTAGCAAGAAGAACCTCATCTCAGCAGAGTTCGTCAAGCGGTTGGCCCTGCCGACAACACCACACCCACAACCCTACACCATTGGATGGCTCCGCTAAGGAAGCAATCTTCGCGTCAGCCAACAGTGTCGACTGTCGTACTACATCAAGCCCTTCAAAGACGAGGTATTGTGTGATGTTCTTTTGGGCCAACCTTATTTATGGAAATGTCATGTTGTATATGAGTCTAGGCCTCGTAGTGTTATTATTACTTTGAACGAGAAATTGTACAGGATACCCGAGACAGTCCCACCTAGTGCTATTTCCTTGATCTCTGCTAAACAATGCAGGTGCCAGGAAGGTCATCTCTTAAATAGGGAAGTTTGTCTTCTTCGTGATTTTCTCTCAGAATGAGCGAAAGATCACAGCGACATCCAAGGTCTCTGCGGCCGACCTCTCCACACATCAGAAGCAAGTAGATAAGGTCATGGAAGAATACTCGGATATCTTCTCGTCACCTACCGGGGTACCTATGCATTGTCAGGTCAAGCACCCCATCGATCTGACCCCCGACGCACTGCTGCCCAATGGGCCAATCTATTGCCACTCTCTATTAGAGAATGAGGAGATCAAGCGACAGATCCAAGAACTGCTCCACAAGGGGCACATTCATCCAAGCTACTTGGTTTGACAGATGCTCCAGCCACTTTCATGAGGATGATGGACAATATCCCGCGACCATTCACCAATACTTTTGTAGTGGTGTATCTGGATGACATTCTCATTTACAACAAGACTTGGGATGAACACTTGCAGCATATTCAGCAGGTTCTGCACACCCTGCGACATCACAAGCTATACACCAACTTGGAAAAATGATCCTTCGGCATGGATAGGGTCCATTACCTGGGCTACATCGTTGATTAACATGGCGTACATGTGGATCCAACCAAGATCCAAGTCATCAGTGACTGGCCAGCCCTAACCACACTCACTGAGCTTTGGAGCTTCTTGGGCCTTGCCAATTTCTACCGCAGGTTCATGTTGGGATTCTCCCATATTTCATGGGTCCTCAGCCAAGTAACCAGGGGTGGTGGTAAGGCGAAATTTGCGTGGGGCTGGTCCCAACAACAAGCATTCGATGATTTGAAGCAACGCTTGTGCTCAACCCCAGTACTTTCAGTACTAGACCTGCAACATCCCTTTGAGATCGAGACAGATGCTTCAGACTATGTTGTGGGTGTCGTTCTCACTCAGCACGGCCACCCTGTGGCCTATCATAGTGAGACACTATCAGATGTTGTCCGTACGTACCCTACTTATGACAAAGAAATGTAATCCATTATGCAAGCCTGACACCAGTGGAGACATTAAATTCTTGGGAAGGAGACAGTCATCCACACTGATCACAAGCCACTGCAATTCATGCAGACACAAGGAAAATTGCAGAATGACCGCCATCAAAAGTGGTCCACATACTTGCAACAATTCCACCTCAACATCAAATATAAAACAGGAAGCACCAACCGTGTCGTTGATTGCCTCAGCATACCGCCAGTCGCGATGGCCCCAACTCTATGAGACAGACCCAGACTTTGCCACCACCTACCAAATGTTGGGTGCAAACGCAATTGTCGATAATTTCCATCTTCAGGATGGGTTGTTGTGTCATCCGGGCCATATATGTGTTCCATCAAGCGAGTGAGCGAAGCTGATCTGGGAAGCCCACTATAGTCAGGTGGCATGACACTTTGACGTCGAAAAGAAAGTGGCGTTGCTATAGAAACATTTCTACTGGCTGAAACTTCGACATGAGGTCAGCAAGTATATCAGGTCCTACTCTACCTACGTTATTGCCAAACCAACCACTAAGAAACAGGGCATGTACACCCCTCTTCCTACTCCTGACAGGCCATGGGAATCCATCTCAATGGACTACATGTCGGGCCTCCCGTCCACCAAGCGGGGAAATGACTGTGTTTTTGTGGTTGTTGATCGCTTTTCTAAGATGGCGATTATGGTTGCCTGCAAGAAAAGCATCACATMAGAGGCCATTGCCAAGCTCTTCTTTGAATGAGTCTGGGTACATTTTGGAATCCCACAAACCATTGTCTCAGATCGAGACAGTCGATTTCTCAACACATTCTGGTCGAGTCTTTGGTCACCGCTGGACACCAAGATCACCAAATCCACGACCTTCCACCCCCAGCCAGATGGCCAAACCGAGGTCGTAAATCGAATGATTGTGCATATCCTTCACATGTATAATTCCAAGAACCCTCACACATGGGATGAGAGCCTTACCTATGCCCAACATAGCTACAACGGAGCCCTGCATAACTCAACCGACCACAGCCCCTTTCAGGTGGGGTTGGGATTCCAACCATTGGGTCCCATAGATGTTGCACTTCCCCTTGCAGTCACCTCGACCGACTCATCTCCTGCTCCAACTGAAGCTGAAAAAGCCACCCGGTTCATTGAGCGGATCCATCACATCCGCCAATAGGTTCAGGATATCCTACAAAAGTCCAATGACAAGTACAAGCAACGCCATGATCAACATCAGGTGCCACATAAGTTTCAGGTGGGCGACAAATTTTAGTTGCACTTGCATAAAGAGCGCCTTACAGGACCCCATCGGAAGCTTCGCCCACTCCGTTATGGGCCATACACCATCACCAAGGCTGTGGGGGATAATTCTTTTGAGCTCAACATTCCTCCTTTCCTTGGCTTGCACCCAGTGTTCAATGTGGATCTCCTTCACCCTTATTTCCCACCATTATTGGACACCTCAGAAGTAGCAAAACAACTAACACCAACATAGCTCAACCCCTACTGCATACACCATGCATCCAATGATCAGATTGTGGACACACAGATCAAGGGAACGCGACAACAAATGATCCAGCTTTATCGAGTTGTCAAAGCAGGGCAACTCCTACACCAAGGCAAGTGGCTCACCTGGGGCCAAATTCAGCAAAAATTTCCTCATCTGATGGGGAAACTCAACACATGGAGACCTTTCTTCCTAAGGAGGGAAGATTGATCTAGGTGGATATCGGTGGCTACCCATCTTTTCCAACTGGCTCAAAACAATTTTCTGGCAATTTTGGTAATTTACTATTTTTAACAGTTTTTCGGGTCCTGAAACTTCCGGAGCCATTTTGAGGCCCTAAACGACGTTTTTTGGGAAAACATGGAGCAACATTGAATTTATTTTGATGTTTTCCCCAAAATGAATCTCCTCAACGATACCTCTCCAACGGGCTATCATGCGCCTAAAACGGAGATCGTATGCAAAAGTTACGACCCCGGGAAGCTGATGTACTAACTTACCCAAACAGAGTCCACATGACTTTTGGCGCTTCATCTCCTAGGGTTAGGTTTTTGGATGTCTAGGGTTTTTGACATTCCCGTTTATTGTAAAAAGGCCTTCAACGCCTCATTGTAATAATCTTCTTGTGAATGAGCACAACCGTCACATCTCTTCTCAGAGATAAGCCACCACCATTCCAGAAAGCTTGTTTTCCGCTACATTTTACAGTTTCAGCTTATTTCCTTATTGAATATAAAATTAGTTTTACTGTATCTCTGTTATTTTGTGTTAAGCACCTATTAATAATCCATAGTCATTTCGTTCTGCTCATAAAATCCGGATCATAAGAGGTAGAGGACATGTCTTATATTCCTTGTGAGAGTGTTATTGGAAGTTTGATGTATGCTATGCTTTGTACTACATTTGGTATTCTCCATGCCATGGGAGTTTTGAGTAGATATATTTCAAAAGTAGGGAAGGAACATTGGGTAGTTGTAAAGAGGTCTTCATATATTTGCATAGCACTTCAATTTTTTCTTTTTGTTACCAAGGAAGACCTAGATTAAATAGAGTGATAGAGGTACAATATTTTGTTGTTGTAGAGTGTGTTGGAAATCATGATTGCATAATATCTGCAATTGGTTATGTGTTCAACCTATTTGGAAAAGAAACCAATTGGATGATCAAGAGGTATATTGTAGTTTCACTTTCAACTATAGAAGTCGAGTACACAACAACCACTCATTTGAGTAAGGAATTTGCATGGTTGCAGAGATTGTGTTTATGTATTGGTTTTGTATAGAACACTGTAACTATAGATTGTGATAGTCAAAGTGTAATCTTCCTCGCAAAGAACCCTGCTTATCTTTCCAAGATAAGGCCTAGTGATGTGTAATACCATTTCGTTAGATACATGGTTGAAGACAATAGAGTGTTATTGCAAAAGGTTGATACCTTGGAGAATGTTATAGACTCATAGACAAATTCTATCAATATCAAGAAATTTTCCTGATGTAGAAAATCAATGGACTTAGCTACCCTTAACAACAAATTTTATAAATGCCATGCCTCCTTTATTGCAAAGTGTTCATTAAGTGGGAGATTGTTGGATATGTGTTGTATCATTCGTAGACTATGCATCCAAGGGATGAGGGGGTAGGGTGTTTTGGGGAGTGGATGCCCCCTAAGTAGGGGTCAATGGATGATCGTCTCCTTCTTAAGGGTTTAGGGTCTCACCCCTAATTTTTTTGTTTGTTGTTGTTTGGTTTTACCTTGCTTTGTGATTTTTTCAAGCAATGGTTTCAATCCATTGTAACCTAATCCTAGTTAAGGGATTATGTTTGTAATATAATCTTCATTAAAGAATTAGGGTTAATTGATGTTATAGATTACTTAAATATTGTATTATGAACAATTTAGTCAATACAATCATAAAGAGAGAAGTGCAACTTTGAGTTTGTCGATTTTCTCAGTTAATGGTTTTCAATAAATATATATATATACACAAAACCCAGTGGGTTGCAAGGGCATCTACCGCGAGCACTAGTGTTAAGAAAAATAAATGCATATGTATCTAGCTACTACAAAAATATGTATAAATAGATACACTCTTTTATCATGTAACACTAATTTAATTAGTCATAAATATTTAGAATAGAGATAATATATCTAAATATTTATGACTAATTAAATTAACGTTACATCATAAAAGATATCTAAATATTTATGACTAGTTAAATTAATGTTACATCATAAAATCATAAAAGAGTCAACAAACCTATATGATATAAAAAAGATAATATATGAAGGGGATTTCCTCCTGGGCAAGAGGTTAAGCTGTAATTGAGAGTAATATTAAGGCTCATGTATGAGACTAAGACTATATGCTATTGGAAAACATATGACCCCACTATTGTAGCCTGAATGATGACAATATGAGATATTGACTTTCTTGTAGATACTATCTAGGTTGAAACCACCTTTTGGTCTTGGAGTAAGACCTAGAATTGATTTTGATTAGCTAATATCTCATCTTCCTTGGATGTAAGAAAATAGGTTAATGGCCCAAAACCTAGAGGCATATAGCATGAGTAAAATCTGCCTCCTTACGGACCATCAACGAGTTAATTCATGTGGTGTGGTTTTCCTTGAATAATGGTGATAAGTTAGTGCACATTCACGGATAATAGTTGACAATGGTTGTCCTCACCATTGGTTGACAACTAGGTTATGATATGTTTTGCCACCTTCGATATATCGTTGTGCATGTCCCTTGTCCCACAAACAAGGGGGTCTCATACACCAATTTGATGTTTGGCTTGGCCGTGACCTTAAAATTATATATATATATATAAAGGGGATTAGCCATAGCTCAAGCACTCTTGAGCCAGATGTGAGATCTCTCCCCCCAGTGAATAGTTGGGGAGGTCACGTGCTCGACTCTCTTGATTCCCTTGGGGGTTAGGCTCCATAATTAGGGCCGACAATTTACTCCGTTTACCATCCACTATATGTGGGGAAGTAGTCAGAGGGTTTCCCGCAAGTTCTTCCATTAATATATATATATATATATATATATATATATATATATATATATATATATATGGGATAAAATGAAAAATTATATAAATCAAGTTAACTCTATTATAAATTTGGATTTATTAAGCATTGAGAGAGATTATAAACTTTGAAATGTGTTTATTAGGTTCAAGATTAGGATGAATTTTTTTGGGTGGGTGCTTTTTTTAAACATGAGTACAAGTACACAGATTTGTGAAATCAAGCTTTTGGTTATGTTGTTGCACTTAGAGTATTTAATCCACCAACTTGACCTAAGACTTGCACTTGGCCCCAATTGTTATTGCAAGTATTGGTATACAACTGACACAAGTACATGTGTGTTCTAGATGAGACTTTCTAGTGTATACTTTAACAACACAATGCTTTCATAAACAAGATATGACATTTTTATCTCTCTCTCTCTCTCACACACACACACACATATATATATATATATATATATCCAAAGTATTTAGTTTCTTTTGGTGCAAATATTAAAAAAATTATATTCTATGACAATGAAGTGAATATGTGCTTTCACTATATTTGCCACAAATTTAAATAAAAAGATCAAGAATGCTTATAGAATAATTATTTGGGATCTTTAATTCTAGAAACCTACAGTCCTCACTCAAAAGTGGGACATCATGTCTAATTTTTATCGAGAGATGTCTAAGGCTACTTGAACCAACATAATTACCATGATGGTTCTACCACATTTGCGACCACCTTAGTGAGGTCGTACTGACTAATTTGTGAGATTTAAACCTTGACGAGGGCTAAAAAAAATACCTCACTTTCACCAATCTCATCAACCTCTCCTAACTACTCATTACAAAACTTTAATCACTTCAAATTAGTAAAAGATATGAAATAACTTTCTTTCTTTTATTTATCATAGATTCAAAACTTAGTATTAGATTTAATTATCCTCAACATAAGTAAGATAAATTGGTCTGGGGGTAGTATTGGTCTCATGTATAGGACTAAGGTTAGATGCTACTAGAAAGCACATGACCACAAGGGATATTGGCTTTCTTGAGAATACTATCTAGGTTGAAACTGCGTTTTGGTCCTAGAGTAAGGCCTACAATTTCTTTTGATTGGCTAAGAACTTGTCTTCATCCGACACAAGAAAACATGTTAATGGTCCAAGATCTTGAAGCATCTAGCAAGAGCAAAACTCTTCCCCCTTATGGACCAACAACAAATTAATTTAGGTGACGTGGTTTTCCTTCAATAAGAGTTAAGAGTGACCATTCAACTCCATTCATAAATAGCAAATAGTGTTGACTTCCCTCATTATCCATTAACAATTGAATTATGATAAATTTTGTTTCATCAAAAATTAAAAAAAAAGAGAAGATAAACCATTATAATTTAAAAAGGCAAGAATCATATTGAAGCAATTGCTGCTCCTATTGAAGCAATTACTATGGTGCGAGTCATAAGGTATTTGAAAAAAATTGAGCAAATGGAAGATGGTAGATGGCCTAAGGTTGATTGTGCAAAAGAAAGAAGACTTGGATGCGACAAAATAACAAATGGTTTAGTAAATGGGGCATTTGCTTGAGCATGTGTCCTACAAATAGTAAGGAGATAAAAACTTTTGTTATGGGTAAGTTCCACAAATGTACTTGGGAGAAAGAGCTAGGGAGAAAGAAGAAGTACTACATTGAAGAGTTTAACCCCACTCATAACCATCAGCGAAAGGCGTACATAGGGGCCAATATTTCTTGGAGATCTAAAATTCTTATCGCTCAACTAAGGACTAATTCTCATCAACTCTGTTGTGAAACAGGGCGCTGGAAAAGGCCAAAAGAAACGTGGGAGGAAAGAGTATGTATTTTGTGCTCTTACGGAAAAGTGGAAACATAAAAGCATTTCATTTTAGAATGTGAAGCCTTAAAAGACAATAGGGAAAATTATGGAGGTATTCTGGCAGCTAGTTCTTGGGATAATCTATTCAGCGAAGAGTTTGTCGAGAAGGTGAGAGCGGTTATTGTAAAACTTCACAGGAAAATGGCCGAATACAAAAGCCACATGGAAAAACACTCTATTCCATAGGCTATTTTTAGCCTAGTAAACATTATAAATACTTTCTTTCTTTCTTTCTATTCAAATTTATGAAAAACCTTTTTTAAGTGATAACGTCTTTCTAAATTTGAAAAACCTTTTTTAAGTGATAACGATGAGAAAATATTCATAGTCATATTCAAACTGAAGAAAATCAAGAAAATCATGTTAAAAATGATATCAATGAAAAAACAGTGACAGTCAAAACCATGAAAGACCTTTACAAAAATATACCTTGTACCATCTTAATCCGTTGTAGAGTACTTCGCTCACACAAATAAAAACCAAAAGTAATGGTTTATTGGCATTGACTGGAGTCGGATCCAACAGCGGCGTGCCGGCGCGTATCATCAATCCGTCCTATGTACCTGCACTAGAAAATCAGTTTTTGACGCGCTCGGAAGCTTAGGATTGCGTGCCAAATTCGGGTAAGTCCTCGTTCTCCATGCTCTGCAGTAAATAATATACATCATTTAATGTAATACCATTCTTTCTCCTGAACTGAAAGTCCCATTCCTTCATTCCTTTTAAGCATATGAAATAATCAGGACGAGGTTAATAATGCCTATCATTGCCAATTTTTTTTCTAAATGAACCGGATGAAATGGTTGCCTGGATGAGAAGGCCAGCATCTGAATGGCTCAATAAACAGTTTACAGTGCTTTATACATAAAGAGGTTGGAAAAATATATATTAAAATGTTCATGAATTGTGATTCGGCTGATCCAATTTGCTGGGTCACTTTTAGTGGTTATTAGGTCAGTTGAAATTATCACTTTAAATAGGACTATTTAATGTAGTTCAGGACTTCTTTATGATTAAAAATCGGCAGAAGATATCTTCCCTACTTGACTGAATTACGATAATTTTGGAACTGGAAAAAATTGAAATGAAATTTATATTAATGTCCACTAAGGACTAGATCAGGTAAAGGGACTAGAGATTACATCAGTGATAAGAATCCCATACAAAAATGGGGGTGGGGAAATCCAAAACGTCCCTCCAAAAGATGAAAATAAACGAACTGAAGTGAAATGAAAAACTAGTAAACCGACAACCGTAAATGAACAACATTTAAAAAACTTGGGCCTACAAGAATGCATTAGTAATTTCACAGAGCAAACCACTAGACAATTCTATCTAGTAGGGTTGAAATGGAATAACTTTGACAAAAATACTTGTTTGTTTGGCAGTTTCTAGCATATTTTGATCTCCTTTAAGAGATTCTAGTTTACTCTGAGCCATTCTTTAAATCTCAATTTAGGGCTGTTTCTCACTATCTGACATGTTATAATCTAAAGTTCCCAGAAACTTGACATTACATTAGTATATTCATAATCAATATTATATGCATGATATACTCTGGGAGGGCAGGTTCGCGTTTGTTTGCCCTCGAAACCCTCTACCCTGCTTCTCGTTTTGTCCCTGTTTTCTATTAAGTTTCCCATTATCCGTTTATGGTGACATAACTTAGAATAATCAAGATAAATTAGACTCTGCGGAATATTTTGAAATAAAGTCGAAGAGAATTTCTTAAACAAATTGCAAGGTACTTTGTACTTTAAGAAACAGCTAAACTCTGCATGTTTTTGTCAAAATTCGATTGACTAACAGAACTATCTATGCGAATGTTATGAGCCTAACTGTAAATTTCCACAAAATCACAGCAACAAACTGAAAATCTGAAAATTAATATGTAATGTGAAAATATTAGGTATTTATTTATATAAATATACATAATTTAAATTATGTCAACATTATTTGTTATATGTTATAAATAATTGTATGTTGTAACAATAACAACGTGTTATAATTATAATAACATGTTATAATTAAATATTTTATAATTAATTAAATATGTTATAATTTATATGTATGTAGAAAATTAAAAATTTAAAACTATCATAATTTATATGTAATTAGAAAATTAATAATTTTAGTTATACATATACATATAAATTAATTACACATAAGTTTATAAATTATAACATATGTAACACATAAAAATATTTATATTTATTAGTAACTATCATATTTATATTTATATGTATGTAGAGAATTAAAACTACCATTATGTTGAGTTTTTAATTATATATATATATATATATATATATATATATATATATATATATATATATTTATATTTTAAATAATATATATTATTGTCGTCCCCAACTCGCCGTTCCCTGAAAAATTTGGGGATGCACTCTAACTGTCCTCGAAACTCGTCTCCCCGTCCCCAAACCCAGTGCAACATAGGAAAATAACAAGGCATGAAAAGCAGCAATATTGACAGTAGTTACTATAGTACTTTACAGCAGCAAGCCTAGCCATAAACAATAATCAAGTACTAATAATCTATACCAAGTAGTCAGAATCAGAACTGCACTGGAACTGGTTTGTCCCAAAATTGCAAACTGTACCAGAACTGGCTGGAAAACCAGTATAAGGGCTGACCAAATAAAAAGTACGTTAAAATGTTCAAATTTTAGATTAAAAAAATATTTATATAAATCAATGTAATCCAAACCATTAGACACCAAAACTATGCTCTGAGCAGGAGCGTCCAGGGAGTGCTCTTCCCCTTGCCGCTCCCATACCCAGAACTGTGCTCTGAGCGGGAGCATCTAGGGAGCGCCCTTGGGAGCGTGCTTCCAAAATTCGGGAGCGCGCTCTGGGTGAATTTGAGATGCTCCTTGCTCTTTTGGGAGCGTGGCGCTCCCTAGGATGCTCCCAGAGCCAGAGAGCATGCTCCCTGGGCGCTTCTTGGATGCTCCCTAATGGTAATGTTAAATTCTTAAAGTAAAAGATAAAGGAAATGTCAACCAAAAATGAAAGATAAAGGAAATAATTACCATTAATTGTTTGGGGATGTTTGAGAATGGTTCCAACCTCATCGGATTTTATATGGAGAAAGTAGAATTTCATATCCCATTCAAAACTCAGCAGACTTAACAGTTTTCAGGATCGATGGGATTGCAACATTTTCATTGGATTCTATTACGTATGAGGGTATGTGATTGACATTTAATCAAGAGAACCAAGCCCTTTATGTAGCCCAATGTTGGTGGTGTTGATTGTTAAACTCCTTTGTCACGGCCTTAGCAAAAATTTACCCTTCACTCAAACCAAAATCATTGATTAGGCATGTAAAGCCTTTTCTACCATATTTTAAGGCTTGGATTAGGTAGTTTCATCAAAATTGGGTGGTGCCAACTAATGTCCTTAGAGGATCAAGGTAGAGGCAAAGGCTAGACAAGAGGCAAAGGATGAAGGATGATACTAATGATGAGGATCCCAATATCAGCGATGGTGAAACATTGTTTGTCATTTAAATATTCTTGCTCATTTATTCATAATGCTTTTTTTCAAAATTTCAATATAATCATTAATGTACTATGGATGGCATTTCTAATTTCATAATAATGTAGTATTTATATATAAGTAGCAAAAATATGCATGTTTTCATATATTCTGCAACTAATTTGATATTTTGCATGTATTTTTTGAATATATATATATATATATATATAGGACACTCTTGAGACGTTCCGCTCCCAAGATTTTTTGGAAAATGATGCTCCCGATGCTCCGCACTCTGACAGCATTGCTACAAACAAATGATTACATAGCTCATATGAAGTCTGGAATCTGGATCATTAGACCGACTTGACTGAGTCTAAGAGTCTGAAATTTGCTGCCATTTGATGTTTTAAATCAATTGGCACCATTGGGCGGCCTGTAGGTTTCAATCAGTTGGAAACATTGGGCAGCCTATAGGTTTCAATCAGTTGGCACCATTGAGCAGCCTATTCCCATTCCAGGTTTCAATCTTCGAATCCCACAATTCCTAGCTCAAGGGGTGTAGGAGGAAGGGGTACAAGGTCTTGTTTTACACATATGCTAAAATGTTGAGAAAGCTATTAAATGTGCTATAAGCTAAAAAAACACCGCAATTTCCATCTTCTTCCTGTGAAGTCCAATCGGTTTGATTCCATCACCACGCATCTTGAAATGGGGGTCCTACTTTAACTACATTAAAAGTTAAATATAATTCCAAAAAGGATGTTGATTGGATGACATAACTAGGCTGAAGGTGATCAACTGGAAGACGAAGGGGGCGTTGTTTATTTTTTGGGGACATTTTTTTTAAAATTTTAAAATTAAAATTAATTATTTATTTTTGAACGGCTGGCTGGGCGTGACCCGGTTAACCTCATGGGACTGGTTGGTTCAGACCTTGAATTGATTGGCTGGACTTTAGGTTAGAACCAGTTCGTTCTAGTTTAGGGCCAAACCGGTTTGAACAGTTCAGTTTTGAAAACACTGATTTTTACATTGATACTTTGAATGTCACTGTTTTCCTCCTATTTATCAGTGACCTACCTTCTATTTGATACCTTCTTCTTCCTATTTGACCCCCCGGGCTTCTATTACTCAAATACAAGATCAACAAGCTCTAATACCTGTCTTGACTCATTTGAAGCCTTTGAGAGCCTGATTTTTCCTTCACAAGTGCTAGTTATCATCTCAAAATTCTCTTTAGCATTTTTTGTCTTTCTCCTGTGTGTACACTTAAATTATCCATAGCCTTAGTACTTGTCACTTCTTGGGAGTTATTTTTCTCTAACACTTATTTTAGCTTCAACAAAGCCACTTGAGGATCCAATAGGAGGAGGTATCACCTCTACATTGTTGTTCTCTGTAAAAAATCATCTTTGCTATTTTTTTCTCATGTCGTCTTCCTCATTAAATTTGGTAACAATATTTGGTTTACCAAAATTCATCTCCTTGAGCTTACCTTCCTCTGCGTTTGGTTTCTCAGAGTTCTTGCTTAGAAAAAGTAAAGAAATACTAGGGTAGATAATAGCCCTAGCGTTGGATAGAGAGTTCATTGCATGCTTCACTTCTGCTCTATTAGAACACCCTAGAGAATTAGATAGGTGATTGTCAAAGAGTGTGCAATACAGAAATAGGGATGTACCGTCATGAAGAGCTTGTGGTTCTCTAAGATTTGGTAATGAACATTTTGGTTGTAGGAAATATTAGCAGTTCAATAAATGCTTATCCACATGTACAATTTCAAAATATTTTTCATTTAAGAAGCTAAGATTTTGCCACAAGAATTGTCATTGTATGACAAAAAATTTCTCCTTACTTGTCAGATTAACTTTGTTCTCATCCTTTGTTGAGACATCTATTGATTGTAAACATACTTTCACATCCCACTAGAAATCTCTCTATAGCAGAAGTGACGATAATATCATTCTTGGAAGCAGAGATATGTTGTGGTTGAATCAAAATTTTTGCTATTCCTGGGCCATTACTTTCAGATACTTGATGGAGATTGTAGCTTTCTACCTCAAAAGATGTGTTACCTTCATTAGATTTACATAATGAATCATAAATATGAGAATCATCACTAACCTGCATAACATCATTGTTCTTGGATATGACTGGCATCAACATACTAACAACAATAGACTCCTTTGTAGGATCCTCGAGTACCAAGACTCACATTCTATGATCTTCTTCATGTAGTTGAATATATTTATAAAAACTTGCATGTTCAAGTGATTCTTGTTGAAATTTTCACCTCATGACATTGGATCTGCACTCATAGAACTTTATCCCTACAACAGAATCTGAAACCTTCTGAAACACCTCAAAACTTCATATCTGCAAACACCAAAATACTGTAAGAAATATCCAAGAGTGTAGACACTGCATATCAAATGGTTAAATCATTCGAGCGGCAACCCAATACTAGATCTAATAAATTGAAGTCTGAAAATGTAACATCTCCAGTTTTAATCCCCGAAATTTATAATGTATGTTAGAATTAGGACACGAATCTAATTTTCAAAAAATTTCTTGTAAACAAATTCAGCAAGTACACATTAAGCTTACACAGATGTTAACTTCAAAATATTCTGAGTATGTTAGATAGTTAGATCTGAATTAAGAATTTAGATCTGAACAGGTACTACAAATAGATCTAACCATAAACAATTTCTGAGTAAGTAAAACACTCAGATCTGAACCAGAACATGTGCAGGAGATAGTAAAACAAATCTGAGTAAGCAAATCAAATCTGAGTCAGATCTGAACAGAATCAAAATCTGAGTCACATCTGAACTAGAATATATTTCAGAACATGTACTATAGATAGAAAAACAATTCTGAGTAAGCAAATCAAACTCTGAGTCAGATCTGAACTAGAAAAATATATATCAGAGTTTGCACAGTAGATAGATCTAGATTAGGTAAGCATTTCTGAGTTTGAACAATTTATAGATCTGAACTAGACAGTGATATTAAATGTATGCTGATCAGAAATCTAAATGTAAGCAAGGCAAAAAGACTGAAAACATCAACTTACCTCTTGAACAACTTATCTCTGTATAAAGAAGAAGAGCATAGCACACCTGAGAGATAATAAGCCACTGAAGTATGTTCAGATAAGTCTATGTGTCATGGATCTGCCTCAAGGGTCAGATCTCTATCAAGAGAAGTATAGGACTGTTAAACCACCACAAAAACTTCACACAAGCATACCCAAAAACCCCACAAACCCTCACACATATAGTAGACTGCCAGTAGGAGGGACGGCTGCCTGAAATGAAGGTCCAGCCACCCTGCTGGGGTGCTGCGGCCTTCAAAAATATCAGATCTAGGGGACGACAGCCTGTAATGAGGGTTTCGCTGGCTATAGGAGAGGGCCGAATTTGCAGCAGACAAGAAGGGTGACAACAATAACACTTCCAGCAGAGATTGGTTCACTCTCAACACCCACACAGCAGCAGAAAAGTCATAGCAGGGACCTGGCAGCCAAACAAAGGAGAAGCTGAGTTGTTCTATCACAAAAGGAGGCCGAGCTACTGTCACAAGGAGGCCGCAATCACTGTTACAAGGAGGCCGCAGTCCACAAGAGCAATCCGCCACTTCTTTGAAGAGAAAAGAAAGAGTGAGTAAAAGTGAAGGGGGAGGGGTTCTTATTTATACTTTTAGGCAAGGGTTAGGGTAATAAGAAATATAATTAAAATAACATATTTAATTAATACAAATATTAGTTAAATATATTATAATTAACATTAATTAAATATTTCTTATATTAACCCCTAAAACAAAAATACAAACCCCAAACAAACTCAAGCTCAAAAACCAAGGGTGGGGGGGTTTAGTAGAGGTTTACACATGTCCATATACTTCTCAAGGTGACCAATCAACTTTATCATCACTGCATATGGGATACATCCCTCATGTGGTCATGCCCGCCTTCAAAATCTCTCCTGAGTCCTAGGTCCTGTGGACCATCCTGGAAGAGAGGAAGAGGGTCACACACCAACAACTACCTGATCAAGGACCAGGTTGCCCCAGAACATATCTGGGGTCTTATCCACCAAGGTACAAAACCAAGGATCAACCCATGCCTTAGACATGGGTACCCTGGAACACATCCAGGGGCCCTATACATATCTAGGGACTTAAACTGCTTGGTCTTAGACCAAGAACCCCAATCATATACTGGGGGCCCTCTCAAGGGTCTTTACTGCTTGGTCCCAGAACAAGAACCCCAATTATCTACTGGGGGCCCTTACAAGGGTCTTTTTCCATGGCTCTGACTGTTTGGTCCCAGACCAAGAACCCCAAGAGTGTACTGGGGGCCCTAGTCCACAACTAGGGTCTTAGGCCATCCTCCAGGGAGAATGGCTCTTGCAGCTGCATTAAATTCAACAATGTAATTGTATAAATGTGATTGAGGTTGGTGAGCCGGTATGTTTGGGGCAAAGAGTCCATATTGATTAATATGGCTGAGGGCCAAATTGTATATTACGAACATTGAAATGATTAATAAAAGTAGTAATCACTGGCTGCGTTACGAGAGGGATGAGAACGAAGGGGGGGCTATGATTCCACAAGAGAGAGGGGTCCAAGGGGGAAATATTCATGGGTATTAATCCAACACACATTCTTGAAATTATTATCATTGTGTATAACCTTCTATTTGCTGTTGAGTGTTCCCAAAGCCAATCTTTTGTTTTATGTAAGAGGGTGGGTGTGAAGAGTCACATCCCATAGTTATTGGGGAGCATGGGGTTGAAGTACAATCAACATTGGGCAGAGTGAGCAGTTAACTGGCTTGAGAAAAAAAAAATCGTATGGCCAAAGGAGATAGTTTTTATAGGCAGATTTTGGACAAAAAGAGAGGAGCTGAGTGCTGGGAAGAGCACCAACCTTGGTATGCTTGAAGGCGGCCATTGTTTGGTTGTGTTTTATGCTAGAAATGTGGTTTGTGTGCCTGTAAAATAGGCTGTAAGCTTGTAGTGCATTTTCCTGTTGAGGAAATGGCTCAAGAGCCTTGTGAAGGTTGCCGTGAGCACTCCTGAAGCAGTTGAGAGTTCTTGAAGTCCCCGACAAAGAGATTCCTAGCCAACCGAGTGCACTGGAAGCCCTGATAAACGAATGGTGCAGCCCGAGGGACTGTGAGCAATGAAGGGGGTACATTCCTTGGGTTGTGCAGGTTGTGTGGAAGAGAGAGATGGTGGATTTGGAACTGCTGTAGGAGTAGAACTTGGGTTTTGGGTTGTTGAGTGTGGTGAGTGGACAACTAAAGGGCCAGATCTCCTTGTGGACTCATAGCCTCAGCTTAGGGGTGGCCTGTTGTTGAGAGAAAATGAACAACAATGCCTATGGCTGGGAGGTTCATCCCTAGTATGTAGCCAGTTGGATAACTATTCACCGATAAGTGTTATGTTGTTCTATTATGATTATTCCATTGTGTAAATGTTTTATCTGAATGCTGTGTGTTTGCTAGTTTAATTGAATAGTTGCATTCATGTTTTTAATATATGCTGTTAGATGCATGTTAAATTATGGGCATGTTGCCCTTTGGTTCATTTTATATGTATGGGGGTGTTTTTAAATTCGTTTTTAGCAGGCTAAGTCGTTTTCTGTAGAGACAGAACTCAGCTTGGAAGGCTAGGTACGTTACAGAGTGGTATTAGAGCCACAGGTTCAACACCGAGCTTGCATGGGCTAGAACTAGCATGCAGAAGATGGAATTGTAGGTTTAAAGTTTAGAGGATGTTTGCAATGTGTTTGTCAATTTTTTTTCTAGGAATTTTTTTGGGAAATTTCTTATAATTTCATGGGAAATTTGAGGAAATTGATCCCAGGGGTTAAAATCCCCAATTTTAACCTTTGTTTGAGCATTTTTGATCTTGTAATGGGCTGAATTTGGGAATTGTAGAGTAGCCATGGCGAAATTGGGTGAAATTGGGCAAAAGCCCCAATTTATGAAGTGAAATTTATTGAGAATTTGTTGTGGAAATGACAGATTGTTGGTGCAATGGTTGATTTGACATGCACATGGCCAAAATTGGCCATAGGAAACAAATTACAGACCTTCCATGGTAGTCGGGTAAGAAATTTCGAAACTATGCATTTTTGAATAAAATTGGGAAATTTGGGTAATTTTTCCATACCATGACGTCAACATGACGTGGAGGCCATGTGGCGGGTGATGTGGTAGTGATGTGGACTGCCATGGTGGCAGGGTCTGCAGTGCACAATGGCGGTCCAACAGGTGACGTGGGAGTCACGTGAGCATGGTGGTATAGCCCGATACCATAAGTGGTATCACATGGGCAGCGAAGTAGTTTTGCCCAAGGCCTTCAACGATGCGACACCACTAAAAATGCGCCACATATTAGGGTGATTTTGGAGTGTCGCACCGCGGAGGGGGTGTTAACCCTTGCACATGTTGGCAATGCAACAAGGCTTCTTCACTATTGATCTCCCTTGATATCCACCATTGGATCGTGGGGGAATGCAAGTTCGTCTGCCGAGGTAAAGGTGTGGGATGGGACCTGCCCATTCCCACAACCAATGAGAGTGTGCTAGGTGGAGGATTGATAGACAAGGTGGGACCTGTTATCCCCATTTTGTGGATAACTAAGGAGATTATGTCTCGAGGCCCTTAGGTTGCAGATATGGAGTACCGAGAGACTACATGGCCAGCAGTATCCTTTTGCATAGATGGAGACCCTTCTCACCACCACAGAGGTCGCATATTTTCAGATGGCATCCACCACGTCAGCTGACTTTCGGAAGGCAGTGGGCCTTGCTCCATGAGGTACAAGTTAGTATTATGGTGAGCATCATTTCAATATTTAAGGCATTTAAGTATGTTGTATCTTAGGTTGCTCTAGATTTCATGATATATGCTTGGAGTCTGGACATCATGCCTTTTGCAGAAGTGTGTTTTCTGAGCTAATTATTTCTCAGAATTGAAATTAAAACTGAATTTTCCTAAGCATAAGAGTCGTGATGAAGTATGCAATGTTGGAGTGTGATTCTAGAATTAAAAGTTCTTTGAAACAAGTCTGGTTTAGAGTGTGTGTCTGTTATTGAAATTGGGATAGTGGCAAGGCTGTAAATGATTGAGTCAGAATGGAAAATTCAGAGTCCAGTTTAAAGTGGGGCCCCAATTATTAGGATGTTTGGTGATGGAAAGATCGTGAGATGATTACTTATGTGGATTCCTGCTTCTATAAGAAGAGATGGCAAGATAATTTCTTAGGTGGATGTAGATGAATTCTACCTTCAAAATAGAAGATACACAGTCTAATGGAGCTATCAGATACCTTAAAAATAGTATTGTCATGTTGATTGGGAGTGTTGGAGTATTAACACTCCAATACTAATGTAATAAAGTGACATGATGATTACATGACTTTATAAAAGAGTCATTAGTTATAAGTTAATAAAGTGGTTAGGTCAATTATGTAGTGGGACTAGACCACATTCCCATGGGTGCAGATGAGGCCACGTGCAAGTCCAGGGTGATTTTGATGACATAGATGCGCCCCTCATAGCATGGCAGCTTAGCCAAAGGGACAACTGCAAGTTTCTATAAGCAGTATTTCCTCCCCCAATTTTTTTTTTGTAGCACTACTATCTGATAATTGGAATATAAGGGGATCTCTCTCATTGTATCAAACGACTCCATTGATAATATAATATCATATCATCTTGTCTTGTCTATTCATTTTTTATTGTGTATTCATTTTTAACATTTGGTATGTGGGAATTGCAGCCATCGGAGGCACAAACAACCATGGATCCATCTCGTGCTTTTGTCAAGAATGCCAAGCGAATTATAATCAAGGTAAGCTATTCTCCCACCCACAACATTCAACACAGTAGACAGTTTTTATATATATTTTTAGTATTCAATGGTTTATAGGGCTGTTGGAGCTAAAATTACCATTAGTTTTAAGCTGTGAAGATATATTTGATCCTATTTTAGTATTTGTAATGCATTTTAGCAGAGTTGTTGATGTAGTCTACTAGAATGTAAGAAGGGTTCTTGAATTTAATTAATTTGCAGTGGTTAATTCCCCCCCTGAGTAGAGCTTAGCTTCCCTGATCTGGGATGATTTATGAGCATGTGCAGAGTGGCTTATGCTGTCAAGTGATTTTCCCCATTAGTATCATTTGTGGATTTATACCAGAGTTATTTAAAGAGCCAGTACAATCTTGTTGCAAAATTAGCATTTATTTATTGCTATATTACAACAGTATCCAGTAGTGTTAGATTTTAGGGAAAAATAGAAAACAGTGATATCTTTTTAAATCTGTGCACTATTACAAATGTAGATCAGCACTCAAAACAATAACTGAAGCAGAATAGACAGTAAGATCTGAACATGTAGAAATAATTCTGAATATAAAACACAATTTCTGGATATAGATTAAGTGCAGATTTCAAATAATAATTCAGAACTTACCTTTAGCCAAAAGATGTACCTAACATATGGATGCTGTCCTCTTTTATATGCTCATAAATTAGCTTAATGATCATGGAACAAAACTCAAGGGTTTTGATCTCTACCATGATATTAGGTAGACTGTTTTGCCAAGTAGGACCACATACAGAGCTGATGCAAATACCCAAAAACAAACTGTCGAAAACTGAACTGTAAATTGCTACAGCAGCAAAACCCTTCAATGCAAGGAAGGCACCAACAACAGGGACAGCAAGGAGAAAGCACCAGTAAACAAGGAAGAGGAGCCAAAGGCTGCCTAGAAGACAGTGGCACCCTCAATACACACAGTGGCTGCAAGAAGAGGGGCAAAGGAGGCTGCTGCATCCTCAACACATACAACGGCAACAACTAGAATGACAATGGAGGCCACTGTAACTTCAATACACACAGCAGCAAACAAATGAAGAGGCCAAAGGAAGGCCACGGCACTCACAGCAGCACAAGGAAGGTCCACGGCTCCAACAAACAGCCAAGGAGAGGTCTGCAGCAGTCAAAGGAAGGTCTGTGGCAGTCAAGGGAAGATCCACGGCAGTCAAAGGGAGGTCCACGGAATGCACATACAGCCAAGGAGAGGTCTGTGGCACCTCACAACCAGCAAACAAAAACCAGACTGAAGCTGTCCAAACAATACTTCAAAACTGAGAGAGAAAGTTCACTAGGAGAGCCGTACCAAAACTAAGAAAATCAATCTGAGGTAGCTGCAGCCAAAAATCAGACTAAGAAGAATGAGAAGATAGAGTGTGTATGAGAGAAGGGTAGGCTCTTATTTATATCTTAGGTGGGTAGGTTAGGGTTTTCTATTTTAACCCTGTTATCCCCGATTTCTAGGGATAACTAGGAGATCATGTCTCGAGGCCCACAGGTCCTAGACATGGAGTACCGAGAGCAGGATTGACCTAAGCATGGCCCTGGAGGGCCCATCCTTCTCTTCTTTCATCAGATTTGTCTTGTCAGCAGCAACATCATCCATCACCATCGACCTGGTCTTGTATCGGAGAAGGCTCTTGCTCCATGAGGTAATTGGTCCAGGTATCATGGTATGTGTCACTTTTGATCATTATAACCTTTAGATATATGCATCTTACTCCTTTTATCTCTAACGACTGCTTGGATCTTACATTGACCCACTTGACCATGGTTGGGGAGATTGACTGGGTGCCCTAGCAAGCCTGTACCCATAGGTTTTGGTTTGCCACTGGGGGGATTTCTGAAGAGCCATCGTCCGCTCCCATCATATCATCACTTTTTCATCTTATCTCCTACTCATCTGTCCCATTCCCCTAGTCTGGGCATTAGGATGATCTGTTTGTGGGGTTGCATCTTATCTTGTGGGAAGAAGGGGCTAAAGGCCCAGAAGGTAAAAGCAGCTGGTAAAAGATAAAAGCCTAAAAAAATGAAACCTCGAGATGCCTCGCCCAGGGATCCCCGAGAAGGCAGTAAAAAGCCTCTCAGCAAGAAACAAGAGGGACCCGAAGAAAAATAACAAAACAAGACCTAGCCAAGAGGATAGGGGGTCTCATCACGAGCCAGC
>ML777373.1:23449-44326 GCA_009831015.1 Picea engelmannii | reverse complement strand
GATGCTGCACTGGCCCCAAAAAGGCCTAACGTCTCCCTCAGGAGGGCTTGACGTCTCACTTTCTACTCATTTAGGGTTTTAAAAGAACATTTAATGTAGAAACAATATGATTTTGGTTTAAATCCTTGTCGGCTAATTTTTATGACCTAAATTTAATTAAAGGTCGTGATACAGTATATATTGAGGAGTTTTATCCTCATTTTGACATAACACACAACTCACTCTCCTAGTGAGATCTAATTTTTTGCGCCCTACTTGGGTATTTGTTCTCTTTGAGTGAGGCGCACTTGTTGAAGGAAGGATTTTCTTGGCATTTCTCTTGAAGGAAGGTTTACAACTAGGGTTTGCAATGCTATTTCATCATGATATGTAAGTGTTTTTTCTGCAAAAATTCTTAATTGAATGGTTGTAGTCTTATATTCTTGCATTATTTATAAATTTTGTTGATTTTAAAACCCTAGGGGACAAACACACAAGTAGGTCGTTGTCTCATGTCCCCTAAAAGAGAAATTTTCAGCCATTAAAGAAGGAAGGAAGAGCCTAGCCATTGCTACACTCTCATTGCTTCTTCCCCTGTGCTAGCCGTGCCTTTTAAAAGTCAAGAAGGAGGAGACGTCCCAGGCCTAGGTTATCTACACCTAGGGCCGTCCTGCTTCTAGGGTTTGGTGATAGGGCCTTACCTTTGCAACACTCTCCCTCACCTCACTCTCGTGTCTTGATTTATCTTTTATGCTAGCCGTTTTGCCAAGATAGACCTAAGGAAGGAGGAAAGAGCACGAGGCCTTGCTTAAGCAACATCAGAGTGAGCCTCTTTCCCCTAGGGTTTTGTTTCTGGGGCCCTGCCATTGCAGCACTTCAGAACTCTTCCCTCTAGTCCTTAGCCTTTTTGCTTCAACCTTTGCATCCTCTCTTAATTTGACTCCATTTACCCTTAGGCACTGATCTTAGGTCTCCAACGTTGAAGTGATAGTGGCCAAACAAACTTTCAAACTCTTATAATTTGAAACCCTAACTAACAACTAACCTTAACAAGGCTGACGCCATTCTTGGTTATTCCATTTGGACGCAAAATTTTGTCTTTATAAGCAATTAGATGGTGTTTTGAAGCATTTATTGAGTAAGGGATTGATTGGATACACTGTTTGTTGCATCATCTCGATATTTATTGCTGAAGTGATATTATTTCATTGCTGTATTAACAAACATTGATCTCGTCAATATCTATTGTTATAATTGCTAATATATTGATATCAGATAGTTGTATGAAGTACTAACCCATTGAATCATAGCCTGCATGTATTGTTCTGCTGTTGCTTTGTTCCGGGCAGGTGTTCTCATTTGGGCCTACACTTCATTATTGGCTGTTTAGCCGAACTATCTGATCTTGGTGGTAACCTGTGAAGAGGGACTTTTACTTATACCTTTATACCTCAACCTCTTCAAAACCCCAGGTTACCGGGGACGTCTCCCCTGGGCCTAACCTCCCTAAAGAGAAGAACCTCCCCATTGTGGTGACATTGGGTGGGGCAGGTTCCTGTTACGCCAGTTTGGCCTCTATCTTCTAGCCATTTGACCTAGCTACAAACTGTGCGATAACAAACCCTATCTTTAGGATTAAGTCAAACCCTAATAAAAATAAAATAAATAAAAGATAATTAATAATTAATTAATATTTTTAATTAATAAAAATATTAATTAAAAGTCAATTAAGTCAAAGTGACTTATAAAATCCCAACACTACATTAAACAAGGAGGGAAACAAAAACAAGAAAAGGGGGGGACTATAAGACAAGGTCAAGGGGTTCCTCTTCAATGGCAAAACATGTCCAGATAAGTCTCATGATGGCTTATAAACTTTTATCATCACTACATAGGAGGAAACATCCATGATGTGGTCATGTCCATTTTCGTGGCTGCTCCTAGGTCTCATGGACCATCCCGGGAGAGAGGAACAAGATCACACATCATCACATCTTGGTACACAACCAAGAACTACCTGGTCCAAGACCAGGGTACCCCAAAACACATCTGGGGGCCCTAGAACATATCTACGGTCTTTCATCCACCAAGGTACAAGACCAAGGATTGACCCAAACGTTTAAGCAAGGATTCCTTGGAACACATCTAGGGACTTACATCATCAACCACCAAGGAACATATCCAAGGATCAATCCAAGCACCGAGCAAGGATTCCCTGGAACACATCTAGGGGCCCTAGAACACATCTAGGGACTTATATCATCAACCACCAAGGAACACATCCAAGGATCAATCCAAGCACCGAGCAAGGATTCCTTGGAACACATCCAGGGGCCCTAGAACACATCTAGGGACTTACCGCTTGGTCCTTGACCAAGAACCCCAAAAATATACTAGGGGCATTCACTAGGGTCTATTGCCATGGCTCTAACTGCTTGGTCCCAAACCAAGAAACCCCAGGAGTGCACTGGGGGCCCTAGATCTCAGCTAGGGTCTTAGCTATCCTCTGGAGAATGGCTCTTGCCGCTGCACTAATTTCAACAAGTAGGCACCACTTGGTGTAGTTGGATTGCTATGTTGTGGTAGTATTCAGTCGCTGATACTAGGTACCCATGGATGAGATCCAACAGTAACTATTGTGGATAATCACTAATTTCCTCTAAGCACAACATCCCAACCAAAGCTTCCTGATTCAAATTTTGAGAGTGACTCGGCAAGGCCAAAATGTAAGAGTTTACTAGACTCTGTAAAAATTCGGGAATTGACTTCGAAGAAAAAATAATATTACAGAAAAAATACGTTTCATTAATATGAAAGTTTAAAATGTGCACATAATGCAAAGTTTTAATAATAATTCGTTTCAAAGTACAGAGATGATATCATGATATTACATATTACAAAACACCATGGATTCTGGAAAATTGACAGGTCTGTGAAATTTGGTCAGAAAAACAAGTGAAATGAGTGTTCTTTTCATTTCGGACTCGTGAGTAAGACTTGCTGAATCAATCTGATTCGTGGTTGACTTTCATGTTCGAGCCATACTGGCAAGTCAAACTCACATGTATGACTCAGGGCTTAATCAGACTAAGAAGAGCTGACTTGACTCGGTTTCCTCTAAAGAGCAGAGTCAGACTTGGGATATGAAAGTTTAAAGTGTGCATATAATGCCAAATTTTGATAATAATTCATTTAAAAGTACATACATGATATCATGTTATTACATACTACAAAACACCGTGGATTCTGGAAAATCAACAGGTCTGCTGTGAAATTGGGTCAGAAAACAAGTGAAGTGAGTGCTTTTCTCATTCCTGTCTTTTATAGATATGTGATCAAGTCTGACTCGCGAGTAAGACTTGCTGAAGCAATCTGGCTCACAGTTGACTTTCATGTCCGAGTCATACTGGCAAGTCAAACTCATGATTATGAGTATGACTTGGTGCCAAATCAGACTCAGAAAAGCTGACTTGATACAGTTTCCTCTAAGAGTAGAGTCAGACTTGGGAGTTGAATCGACTTGGAAGAGTCTGGTAAAACTGATCCCAACAGTAGCCAGCCCAGTTAATGGCTACTGCAAGAGCATCGTTGTTGCCAGTGAGTATAGAATTTTGAAACTTATATCTGATGGAGTTAGAACACAAGCTAGAGTCAAGACAATCTACCTTGCATCTACATGTTATAGCTTTTGCATCAGCTTTGTCACCTCTTATTTATGCAGAGTCCAGACTAATGTTGATTAGGATGGTCACGACCCCAGCTTTTACATAGTTTAAGGAAATATCTGATGTTTCTGACTTCAAGAACAATGATTTCTGCAGGTTGGAACTGCTGTTGTCACTAGAGCTGATGGAGGGCTTGCCTTGGGTCGCCTTGGTTCCTTATGTGAACAGGTACTGTAGACAGATCAGCTTCATAAACTAGTAGTTTACTAACTTGTTTATATAATCAAGTATAATTGCCAAGATGTGCTATATAAGTGTGAATTTCAACAGCATTTATATGGCTTGCAAAAGTAAAGATAATCAATTCAGGTTCTACCAAACACACATTTATGTTTCAATTCAAAATTATCAATCTGATGGAGGAGGTAATCATGGTGTTCATATATTTTTTGAAATGCTACCTTTTCTGCAAAATGCAATGTCAAGAATGTAAAATGTGTGTATGTATTCTTTCATTGTACCACTGGACCAATGATGGAATTCATACAAAAGGCAAGCAATAGTTAGGCAGATAATTAGTAATAGTGGTAGGTCTTTGTCTTGACTATAACAAATATATCACACGATCGCTTAGACACATATAATTGATACAGCAATGTTGACTTATTTAAGTTTATATAAGATTGCAAGCATATGTAGATACTCAATATCTAAGCTTCCATCCAATTGTCTGAATTTGTGAACTAATCCTTTAATGGGTCATAATTCACTGACTACATTTTGTTTGGCTTTAAGACAATTCTGTAGCTCCAATTTTATTAGAACCACCTTCCTAGGCTCTCTCTTAGAATGTAAGCCATGTCCTGCATCAGTTTCACCATTTGGCCTCTAGGTGCATTATATTACCTTCTTCCTAAGGAGCTACTGCATTTAGTTAAGGCTATGTAGTGCAATTTTATTTTTATTCTTATTGTGAATAGAGTTCCCTTAACTCTTGTTTAGAGATACCACAAGAATGATTCAAGTTGAAGCGAGAACCTGAAAAGTTCAGCTTCCATACTGCAAACCAGTACTTTCAAGTTTCATCCACCATAATTCGCTGATCATGTTTATGAGGCTTTGAGTCAATTCAAATTCAAGTTCAATAAATTTCTCGTCCTAGACTCGGCTGCATTGGGAGCCAAGATGGAATCTGTTTCTGTACTGATTTTGACTGTCAGCCCATGGGCGCACCAGATCCCTTCTTCCCAAGAAACTACTGCATTTAGTTATGCATATGTAGGGTCATTTATGTTTTTCTTTTATCACAAATAGGGTATCTTCAACTATTGTCTAGACAAAACAAAATTGACTCAAATCAAAGCAAACCTTACAAATTTTGACTACATTACTGCCATTCAATCCCTGAAGAAATTTGAGGTTCTTGAAGCTGCTACAGGTGTGAACTTTTAGGACTGTTTAAAGGTCTCTAAACAGGTCTGTTTTGCCACTGTTTTGTGGCTGCCTTCAAGTTTGATTTGCTGCTCATTTAATGCTGTGTTTAAGGGTTAATTTGAAGGATAGTTTGCTGTCCATGGTTAGCTCTTTAAACATGCATTAAAACAGTAAATACACCTCTGATATTTTCCACTTCAAATGCTGATAATAAACATGCACACTACAGAAATATACTCAAGGATTTTTGGTCAACATGACCCTGGAAAAACCCCATGGGGAAAACTAGTGGAAGAGGAAATATATTATGGAGCTCTTAGAGAAATATTACAGAAAAGAAATGAACTTGAGGAACCTGATTTACAACAGCCAAATGATCTCAAGCTTGGCAGCTAGTTTCTCCTTGAAGTGCGCGCCCAAGTCCTTTGGATTTGTGCCCCTTCCTTGCTTCCCTCTTGCTTGGGTTGTGTGTCTGTTGTAGCTTGGTGCGCCCTCTTCTCAAGTGTGCCCCCTCCTCTTAGCTTGTGCGCCCTCCTACTCAAGTGCGCTCCTTCTCTTAGCTTTGTGTGCCCATCTACTCAAGTGCGCCCCTTCTCTTAGCTTTGCGTGCCCATCTACTCAAGTGCGCCCTCTCTCCAATCTTGTGCGCCCTTTTGCTCAAGTGCGCCCCTTTCTCCTCTCTTCTCCAAATCGCCTTCTCCTCCTCCTCTCTTCACTTCTCATGCAAGTGAACAATGAATCTCCCTTTTCATACTTTTCTTTAACCTCTTGATTAGGTTAACCTAGGAACCAATGGCTAGAATTAGATCTTCGCCAACCAAGATCAAGGGTGGAGATTAGATCTCCCCTTTACTTAAGTTCCCTAAGTCACTTTATGTTCATAAAGTCACTTTATGATTAATAGCTCATAAAGTCACTTTGACTTTATAACATAAAGTAAAGTGAGGGATGGGTACTTTTCCCCATTTAGTGTTAGGATATCAATAACACTAGGGGACCACTTCCCAAGGTACCAAAACTCAACACTCCCTCTTACCGAGGAAAGTGTACTTCACCACTCTCATCTTGTCTCTGAAGTAGACATGCTTGCCCCTTGGCAAAGACTTCGTGAGAATGTCTGCAATCTGCTCATCAGTAGATATGTACTCAAGTTGAACTGCTCCTCTCTGAACCCAATCACTGATGAAGTGGTATCTGATCTCTATGTGCTTGGACCTATCGTGAAAGATTGGATTCTCAAAGAGTTTGATACAATTCTGATTATCACAGTGAACCACAATAGGCCTCAACTCATGACCAAATAGGGCAATCAATAACTTGCGAAGCCAAATAGTCTCGCAGCTGGCCTGACTAACTACCATATACTCCGCCTTAGCATAACTCAGTGCCATTGACCTCTGTTTCCAACTGAACTAGGAAACAACTGCTGATCCCAACCCAAAACAACACCCTGAAGTGCTTTTCCTGTCAACTGCACATCCTGCCCAGTTTGAGTATGTATAGCCCATCAACCTAACCCCATCACCTTTGATGTAGTCCAAACCATACTCCACTAACCCTGCTATGTACCTTGTTATCGCACAATCTGTACTTGCCCAAAGCCCAAGGCAAGTGAGGAAGATTGGTGTAACAATGGGATATCCTATCACTATCACCTCAATAGGAAATCCCCTCTTTTAGGGAAGGATGCAAGTCCAACCCAAGGGAGGCATCCCCGGTGGCCTAAAGGGTTGGGTAGACTAAGGTTATGTCAAGAGATACCCCCCTCTCACTGGTCACCAAAGTCAACAAAGTTTACGTCTGAGAAATTGAGGCAAAGAAGTGTAATTTGTGTACCTGCCAAGAACAAGAACAATAGAGCATATATATGGCAATTTCATGTACAAAAATGATAGTAAAGCCTCCAAAGACGATAGACAATGCAATTATATGATGGCTGAAGCAAAATTACAGTTAGTTGAAAGTTTATAACAGCCAAAAGTCAATTGTAACAACCATAAGAGTTAGTTCTTAGAATTGCTAGAAAAGACAGTGAAAATGTAGCATACATCAAGTAGGTTCCTTAGCTATTGCCACAAGCAAGTTCTGAGTAAGTTAGCTATGAGTTAGCTTAGTGTATGCAGAAAATTTGCTGCAGTTAGATGACTGTAGCAAACATTTATAATAGCAGCAAGAAAGTTAGAGATCTGGGCTAAGTTAGTGTTAGACTTAGTTAGCATAGGATTGAGAGAATAAGATTTGAGTGTTTGATCAATCTTCCAACAACAGAGAAGTGAGAACTAGTGTCTTTTAGGGTTTATAGAGTCAATTATATCAGCACAATAACTTGGAGAAATAACAATGATTATACTTGTCTAAGAGATGAAAAGGTGGAAGCTTGAGGAGTAGCACCTTAAGTCCTCAAGTACCAAGCCTTTAAGAGAAGGTTCAACTAGGGTGTAGGCACTTCTAGGCCCTAGCGATTTCTCCTATCCTTAGACTCTTGAAATATATTTAATGCAATAAGAACTAGACAAAGCTTCTAAAGTGCTAGAACTTTAGGGCTCTAGAAGTTTGTCTAGACAAGATCTTCTTAGACAAGACTAGCAAGACAAAGAGCAAGAAAAAAACACCTTATGTTTCTTACTCGTAGGGTTTTTAAGCAAGCAACTTCATAATCTTAAATATGAACAAGTAAACATACCATAAACATTTATCATTAAATGAAAATTGCAGATTTACTTACTTCACCAAGAATAATCAAACATAAAAACCCTAGATTTGCCAAAATTCCACCAAGAAATGATCCAAAATGCATCCAAACAAGTCTCCAAGCAAGTGTGCCTCAAAATTTCAGCCAAGTACCCCAAAAAGGGCGCCAATTTCAGTCCCCCTCTTGTGAGAGGTGAGTTATGATGAAAAAATGAAATTAGCCAGCCATATTTATATGGGAAATCCTGGCCAATTTACCCAAAAGTTGTGTCTTTTCACAAAACAGAGCCTACATGTCAATTTTCTCTTAAAATTCCAAAAATAAATCATTTTTCACAAAATAAACCCTAAAGAGGGTGACATCATCCTTCCTAGGGTGACGTTAGGCCTCCTCCATGAGGCATTGAGATCATCTAGCAAAACGTTGGGCCTCCAAAGGCCCTCCTCCATGCCAGACGTGCCAAAACTACAACCCACCATCTCTCAATGTCAAACCCTAGCCCTGGGTGATGTCATGGGGCTATTAGGCTGATGTTCAAGGTCTCCAAAGCCAACGTCCAGGTGGGGAAGGGTGGCCCCTCATTGTCTAGGCCTACCAAGGTGCCTCCAAAGGCAACGTCCTCTTCCTTCACTATGCAAACTGGTCGTCACTGTCTTGCCCCAAGCCTGGGGTCTCTGCATCCATCCTTGGGCTTCAAGCCCTCACGAAGGTTCGAATCGATCATCTCCTCATGAATACCTGTCCACCGGGCAAGGTCCTGCAAAGACAAACATGTACGCCCTCCAGGGGTTCATGAGTCACAAGTATCATAACAAGTAAGCCACATCTAATAATCAAACCACCCGAACATGTGCATCAAACCCTCCTTTTCAAACCAAACAAATGCTCAAGGACGTTATACGATTTGTCAAATTTAGGTGTGGTAGGGGTCTCAAGGTGCCCTATTGGGTCAATCACTCCTTTGGTCTAGACTCCAGGGTGTTTCCGAAGTGGAACCTATCCTAGTCATGTGTGCATGTGAGATGGTGTGGGGTAAACTCTTGGGCATGGGGTTCATGACATACAAGGGTTTGTATTGTCTTACCTATGGGTGCCTTTGTAGAGGGTGAGCGGTCCTTTGTCCATGATGCAAATCTTTCCAAGCCCACTTATTGCCATTTTCTTAATCCTTTTTATTATTTTATGTTTCAAGGAACTAGGTGGAGGCCACTGTCTTGGCTTGGTGTCCAGGTATGACAATGTCATTCACAAATACTTTGAGGAAATGAGAAGGATGGCTCGTGACGAGACCCCCTTTCCCTCAGTCACGCAACTGAGAGCCACTACCCTGGTTTGGTGACTAGATGATGGTAATGTCATACCGCTAAGCACCCATGATCATGATAGGCCGGTTCGTGATGAGACCTCCTATCCCCCAACTAAAACCCCGAGTGATTATTTTTGCAGGTCCCCTATTTATTGTGGAGAAGCGTTTCACTGCTTTCTCGGGGATCCTTGGGCGAAGCATCTCAAAGGTGAATGATAGGATTTTGTCTTTTTCCTGCTACTTTTACCCTCTGGGCCTTCAACCCCTTCTTCCCAAGAGGTAAGGTACAATCCCTTCTTGGGTCTGTTGACCACCTATTTCAACTAGGGGTCAACTCCATGTTCCATGAAGGTATGTACCTAGTGGTACAACCATTTTGAAGATTTTTTCTCAAAAGGGCAAATTTTGCCCCCAGCACGCTTTTCTATGTAATCGGAATTTCCACTCCCCTGCGTGGGATAATATTGTAATATGCTAGCATGAGTCAATTTTTGTCTAGTTACCTAGGACTTTATCATTAGGGAAGTCCTTTCATCGAGTGTTTTTTTTCCTCAGGTAATTAACCTTGCTTAACTGCAATTTTAATTATCCTTGATTTTTTCACTCACAATAATTCTCCAAAGTGGTGAAAGACATTCTAATGATCGAGCCCAAGAGGTAACTAAGGTCTAGGAGTGTTGTAAATGACCATGGTAGACATTTCCTAGAGTCTTACGAAATTCCGTTAAGTTTTGATAGGATTTTTTAAATAATTAAAATTTCCGCAAATTGGGGATTTTTAATTATTTTGGATGTAAAATGTAAAAAAGTGGTCCTTGGGGATTTTGTATAGGGGTATGAGTACTCAAATCAAATGGTTCATGAACCCCTACACCCTTGGACCAAGTCTCAGCTCATTTGGACAAGTTTTGCTAGGCCATTGTCCATGAGGAGTCCAAGTCGGTCAAAAATCAACATGTAATTGGCTTAATTAGAATAGCCAAATTTTGTAAAAGTCACTAAAGTCATGAGAGAGAGTGGGAAAAGTATCCCAAATGTATTTCCTAAGTTGGGAAAATGATTTTCAACTTAGAAAACCCCTCCTTGCTAAGCCAACAACCCAAAGTGACCATTTCCTAAGAAGAGGGGCTCCCCCCTTGCTCACAAACTCCTCCCCCCTTGCTCACAAACTCATGAAAATTAAAAAATAAAGCAAGAGGGCCCCCAAAACTTTGGGTTTACCTCCATTTTACCCTAACTACCCTTTAGATGAGTGGGAAATGTGTTTTCCCCTTTCCCCACTCACCCCTCATCCCGCACTCACCTGACTAACCCTTGAAGAGACCCTCCCCCCATGGATGAATGACACTTGGAGCTCATCCAAGTGGGGTCTCTCCCCTTGCTCATCTATAAAAGAGACCCACTCCTCCTCATTTCTTCATCTATTTTCATAGCAAGTCTATTATGCCAAAATTTCTCCTTTCTTCTCTCTCTCATGCTCTCTCATTGTAAATCTTGCTACAAGTATTTGTAGCAACATTTTGTGGATAATAAAGGAAGCTTTGGAGAATTTATGGTGTGCATTGGGAGTCTTCTTGGTGCCTTTCATTGTGTTCTTGTGAGGTGATACAACTACATTTCATTTCTTGCATTTTTGCTTTCACTAGTTTTACTTGGAGACTCAAGCAAAGTATTTTGCTTGGGTGTGATTAGTTGTAGTATTGCTATTGATTTTGTGGTAGTTTCTTCTAAAGCTTGGAAAGTGTTTTGCAAGCTTTTTGGATGCTCTCACCTCCTTGTTTTCTTGTGTAGCAAAGGCATATTTGTTTGTAGATCACTAGAGGGTTGGAGGAGTGATCTTTAGAGTGGAAACTCACTCATTCAACCATCCAAAGTTTCCATCATTTATCTAATATTCTTTCCTTATTTTTTCTCATTTACAAGCATTGTTATGATCTTGAATAGACACTAAAAGTTTCACTATTATATTCAGAAATTTTACATTTAAATTGGTGTTTCATTGGGCTAACAAGATTCTTGGTTTTGTAGCATTTTCTAGAAAATATACCTTGCTGATTTTTATGCAGATTTCAACTACAAGGAGGAAATGCTACTTATTTCAGTCCCCAAGGCCTTCAAAAGGCACTCTAAAGTTGGGATATCAAATCCCCCTTCATCTTCTTCTTCTAAATCATTGTAAGCCACCCGAGAGAGTCTCTTGGGTGTGTCTTCTCTCAAGTTTATATCAAAAATCTAATATTGTAATAAGTTAAAAAATATTGCCCACACCTTGCAAAGAGAGTGGCCTAAGCCGTCCTTGCAAAATCGTGAAGGCTAGAATTAGATTTACTTTCTTGCATTTCCTTTTACACCCACCTTGGCCAAAACGGTAGGCTAAGTCCTCCACTTGTGCCATTGTTGTGGGGTTGCTCATTTATTTCCAAGTCTTTTAGTTTTCTTTCATTGTACCCAACTTGGCCAAAACGGTAGGCTAGTCCTCCACTTGTGCCATTGTTGAGGTTGCTTTATCTTTCAATTAATTATAATTCTTTCAATTATACCCACCTTGGCCAAAACGGTAGGTTAGTCCTCCACTTGTGCCATTGTTGTGGGGTTGCAATTTAATTTTCTAAGCAAACTACAAAGCATTTCAAATTATTTACTTTTGCCCCACCTTGTAAAGAGATTGGCATAAGCCATCCTTGCAATAACAGAAGACTTGTATACTTTTAAAAATTATTGCAAAAGTAATCATATTTGTGCTCCATCATTGCCCCGTATTCTCTCCCCTTGTCACTTTTTGGATCCCGAGTGACAAGAAAGGGCAAAGGTTATGAGTTTAGTAATTAGGCATCCAATCGTTATTGTTTTTGCCACCAAAAATGAGGCTTGAGGAAGATACTTGGGGTGCTAGGTCAGGGATGATCTCACGGCACTAGGTGTCCCCCTTGTTGAGTACACGATTTCTTTGGATTTGACTTGTGGAGCTAGGGTAAGGCCTTGTTTGCCTTGCTTATTGAGCACCCAACACTTCCTTTTGGTTGAGAGGATAACAATTTGGGGTAGTCACATAGTCTAGGCTTGTATCATTCACATTTAACCCCCCTAATCAAAGAGAGACTTAAAATTTATTAAAATCAACCTACACACTACATTCACAACATTTGCAATCTCACTTTCAAAGCAATTTACTTTTCAAATACTTTCACTTTCAAAGCATTTTCACTTTCAAAGCAACTTTACTTTTCAAGTCCTTTTCTAGCTATCTATCTCATTGTGAATATTTCATGTATTGATGCTTCATTGCTTTTTGAGTTAGAATATTTTCTATTTTTTTGGATATAGTTGTATAATCATCTAGTTGCTTATTTCATAGTATATATATATATATATATTTCATGTGGTATTTAAATTTGTAGATAACATTCATAATTGATTCAAAGAGTAAAGCAATTTCCTTTATTTATTGTGGATATCCCATAGCATTGTTTATTTCTTGTATAATTGTACTTAATTCTTTTGTTGTAACTTTAATTGACCCCTTGCCCAACCTTTAGGCACTAGTCTTAGTTGACCTTAGGGAAAGGGCTGATTTTCATTAAAGGTGTGCATTGCATTTGCTGCCTCTCATATAGGCTAGCTCCCCTTTACCTTTAACAAACTAAAATTAACTCCTAGAATTTATTTAATAATTCACATAATAACTAGTGTCTACCCCCCTTGGCTTCCCTAGGAGTAAGCCTAGACGGAAGAAGTTCAAGTCGAGGTGACAGTGGGTTTGAGCTTAGGCATTGTGCCTCTAAGGACACACCAAGTGGGTTGGAGACTTATCCACGTTAGTAGGTGTGTATAAGGACGACAACAGGGTCATTGCACCCGAAGATCCCAAAAGGCTGGGGAGATGGAGGGAAAGAAGTATGGAAAGTGACAAGTATGGTAGGGAACGGACGATGATTTTTTAAGGAACCACCCAGTAGCAACCTATTCCCGAGGGCAACCAACTTACCAGGACACAATGACACCCCCCTCAGGTTTGAATAGGGCAAAGAGCATAAATTCCAAGAAAATGTTCTGAAATCAAGAAAGATCCTTTGCAATATGTTCAAATGCTTTAAATATCAGAGTGATACGTACCATGATACCTGGACTCATTAACTCATGGAGCAAGACCCATTGCCTTGTGGGAACAAGGCCAGAGTGGTGGATGCTGTTGCTGGTGATGTGTAGGATGCATCAATGAAAAGAAGGGCCCCTCTAGGGATATGCTTTGTCCATCTGGCTCTCAACACTCCATGTCTACAACATGTGGGCCTCAAGACATAATCTCCTTAGTTACCCCTGGGTTTGGGGGTAACATACCTCAAAACATGTTTTGCTGCTATCAAGTGCACAATCCTACGCTCCAACATATATTGACTGAGAGTGTTCACAATAAAACAAATATCTGGTCTAGTGTTGACCAGATACATCAATGAACCAATCAACTAACGATATCTCGTGGCATCCACCAACTTGGACTCAGAAGCACTAAGATTCCTCTAGTGGGTGACCATAGGTGTCGACATGGGTTTGCAATCCTCCATCTGAAATCTGCTCAGAATATCCACTGCATACTTCCCCTGTCCCCGAAAGACATGCCCATCCTCCTGCCAAAACTCCATGTCTAAGAAATAGTGCATCCGTCCTATGTCCTTCATCTCAAACTTTGAAGCAAGACCTCTCTTGCAATCAACTATGAGCTCCTCCCTTCCAGTGATAAACAAGTCATCAACATATAGGATAAGAATGAGAGTATCCTGTTCACAAATAATGTAATAGAGATTCAGATCCGCCTCGCTCTTCTCAAATCCCATCTGCAGCAAGTAAGAGTCAATCCTGGAATACCAAGCCCGTGGAGCTTGCTTCAGACCATATAGTTCCTTTTTCAAGAGGCACACGTGGGACTCTCTCCCAAACAACTCAAACCCCTGTGGCTACTCAATGTATACCTCCTCCTCTATAACACCATTCAGAAATGTTGTTTTCACATCCATCTGATGGATCTTCCAACCCATCTTTGCTGTAATGGCCATAATACTCTTGATGGAAGTATATTTTGCAACTGGTGCGAATCTCTCATTATAGTCAATCCCCTCAACCCGAGAGAATCCTCTCGCCACAAATCGAGCCTTGTGTTTCTCAATGCTGCCATCTGCAACATACTTTATCTTGTACAGCCACCTGGAAGTCACCACTTCCCTTCTAGTCTAGGCACCACCTCCCACACATCATTCCGCATGATGGAATTATACTCCTCTTGCATGGCCTCTCTCCATACCTACTCGTCTGCTGCCTGCTCAAAAGTAGTGGGATCAGAATTTGTGATGCTAGTCACCGTGGCCAAGTACGAACCAAACCTCTTTGGTGCTCTGCTCTCTCTCGTCAACGTCAAGGGCTCACCAACTAGCTCCTTGGATTCCTTTAAGGTCTCCTGAAACCATCTCGGTTTCCTCTTCCTTGAAGTAACCTCCCGTGGAGCAGTACCCTCATGCCCCTTAGTCTCATCCATAGATCTCACCATAGATGTTTGAGATCCTAAAGCACGTGCACTTGTGGTCTGTGAACCAGACACTTGTGATCCTATAGTTGTACTAGGTGGATTAGTCAACCCTGAACTCGGTGTAATAGACACCTGAGGCTGTGTCCCCTATGATGTATCATTCCACATCTGTGGGACCTCCTCAACTCTATCTCTCAAGTTTCAACTCACAAGATCTTCGAAAGGCTCTATCCTCCTTGAATATAACATCTCTCCTCATAACAACTCTCCTCAGTGCTGGTATGTAGATCCGATAGGCCTTTGAGACCCCGCTGTATCCAATTAGGATCCCCTTCTTTGCTGTGGGATCCAACTTTGATCTCTTCTCAAAAGGGACATGAGAGAAAGTCAGACACCCAAATATGTGAAGGTTTCCAACATTTGGCCTCCTCCTAGTGAAGGCCTCCTCAGGAGTCTTGCTCCCCAAAGCTCTATGTGGACTCCTATTCTGTAGATACACTGCAGCACTGCAAGCCTCAACCCATAAGAAAAATGGTAACCCCTGATCATGCAACATAGATCTCGCTGCACCAACAATAGCTCTGTTCTTCCTCTCAACAACCCCATTCTGTTGGGGATTGTAAGGAACGGTCAACTGTCTCCTAATAACCTCCTGGGTGTAGAAGTCTCTGAACTCTATGGTGGTATACTCACCCCCATTGTCCGACCTCGAGACCTTGATCTTTCTCCCTGTCTGGTTCTCCACAAGAGCCTTAAACTCTTGGAACCTCTTGAAGACCTCACTCTTGATCTTCAGGAAATAGATCCAGTTCTTCCTGGAGTGGTCATCAATGAATGTCACATAGTACTCACATCCACCCAAGGAAACTGATGACATGGGCCCGCACAAATCAGAGTGTACCAAATCAAGTGTCCCAGCTGATCTAGTGTCACTGCTCGGAAAGACAGTCTTGGTGTACTTCCCAAGAGCACACCCCCTGCATACATCCTGATGCTCAATGTCGAATTGTGGTAATCCTGTTACAATCTCCCTCAACACCCTCAGAGCTCCATGATCCAAGTGAGCCATCCTCCTATGCCAAAACTCACAAAACTGACTGTTGTTGCTGCTAGCCAAAGCATGTAATGGCTGAAAACTGAGTCTGTATAGTTTCCCATCATGTGTCCCAATCACTCTAGTTGATGTGATACTAGACCCCTTAGGGTAAATGAGGACCTCGTCACCTCGGAATGACACCTCAAATCCCCTATCCTGAATGGTGGAAACTGATATCAGGTTCTTCTTCATCCCAGGGACATACAAGACATCCATGAACACCATGGGTGGCCTCAACTCCCTTTGAAAGGAAACTGTGCCACGCCCAACTGCCCTGACTATGGTGTTATTCCCAAGCATTATCTCCAACTTGATCCCAAACTCTGTAAGATCAGTAAAATGCTCTCTAACACCAGACATATGACTGGAAGCTCCATTGCCTATGTACCATACACTGGATGGTGTTTCAACCGTAGATAGAGTGACAAGCGAACTCATCCTCCTCAGCTGATGCTGCTGTACCACCCTGCTTCTTCTTTCTGTTGGGACACTGTCTAGCATAGTGCCCCATCTTGTTACAAGCAAAGCATTTAACTTTACTCATATCCCTTTACTGCTCACCTCCCTTTTGTTGCTGCTTGGCCCCACCCTTGGGACCCTTCTTGGTCTTCTTCTTTCCCTTTGTAGAAAGAGCAAGATCCTCATCATCATCCCCACCACGATGCTGACTAGTAGATCCTGAGCCAATCCTGAGTTCCTCTTGTACAAAGTCATCCCATGGCCTCTCCCAGCTAGGCATATGCTCTCTGGCTACACTGCATCGTACAAAGCTCTCCCAAGGTTTGGAGAAGCCATTTTAAGGTTGTCCTCACCAATTCCAATGGATCCACTATCTACCCCATAACTGCCAACTCATAACGAATCTGAGAAAACCTCGTGAGGAATGAGGCAACCGATTCAATCTTCGTCATCTTAGTGCCCCTCAATTTGTCTTGGAGTACCATCTTCCAGTTTTGGTTAGGGCTCTGGTAAAGGCTACACAAGGACTGCCACATCTGAAATGAAAAGTCCTTACCAGAGACATGAGGAATAATATGGTCTTTCCCTGCATCTAGGTTAGTCCTCTTGGCCTTGATGTTCCTCTTCCTGAACTCTGCCAAGAGCACTGCATCAGTAGGAGGGACCACAAGACTCTCCACAATGTCCCATAGCTCATCCTCCTCCAAGATCAAGACTATCCTAGCCTTCCATGGAGACCAATTGCCAGCCCCAGCTAGCCTATCCTCCACCCTCAATCCTGATATTGACATGGCTGCCAACTGATGATAAAATGACCAAAAAGCCTGCTGTCAAGGTGAGTGAAAATTTTGCCAACTGTTTGCAAATTATCAACCCTCTTTTGTGCCCTTAGGCTCTGATACCATGAAGAAATTTGAGGTTCTTGAAGCTGCTACAGGTTGGAACTTTTAGGACTGTTTAAAGGTCTCTAAACAGGTCTGTTTTGTGGCTGCCTTCAAGTTTGATTTGCTGCTCATTTAATGTTGTGTTTAAGGGTTAATTTGAAGGACAGTTTACTGTCCATGGTTAGCTCTTTAAACATGCATTAAAACAGTAAATACACCTCTGATCTTTTCCACATTAAATGCTGATAATCAACATGCACACTACAGAAATATACTCAAGGATTTTTGGTCAACATGACCCTGGAAAAACCTCATGGGGAAAACAGTGGAAGAGGAAATATATTATGGAGCTCTTAGAGAAATATTACAGCAAAGAAATGAACATGAGGAACCTGATTTACAACAGCCAAATGATCTCAAGCTTGGCAGCTAGTTTCTCCTTGAAGTGTGCACCCAAGTCCTTGGGATTTGCGCCCCTTCCTTGCTGCCCTCTTGCTTGGGATGTGTGCCTGCTGTAGCTTGGTGCGGCCCCTCCTCTTAGCTTGTGTGCCCTCCTACTCAAGTGCGCCCCTTCTCTTAGCTTTGTGTGCCCTTCTACTCAAGTGCGCCCTCTCTCCAAGCTTGTGCGCCCTTTTGCTCAAGTGTGCCCCTTTCTCCTCTCTTCATTTCTCATGCAAGTGAACAATGAATCTCCTTTCTCCTCATACTTTTCTTTAACCTCTTGATTAGGTTAACCTAGAAACCAATGGCTAGGATTAGATCTTAGCCAACCAAGATCAAGGGTGGAGATTAAATCTCCCCTTTTACTTAAATTCCCTAAGTCACTTTATGTTCATAAAGTCACTTTATGATTAATAGCTCATAAAGTCACTTTGACTTTATAACATAAATTAAAGCGAGGGAGGTGTACTTTTCTCCATTTAGTGTTAGGCACATCAATAACACTAGGGGACCACTTCCCAAGGTACCAAAACTCAACAATCCCCACTAATTGATAGTCACAGTAACTTTGAGTAATCTAGATTCTAAAGCACATCCAAAGAAGACCTATAAAGCATTCCTTCTGCAAAACCACAAAATATGTGTTCTATAATATGGTTGTGTAATAACATTTTGGGCATAAAAATGGGACAATGTGCCCTGTTTTTTCCCTTTTCAAAGGATACTTCTATTATTAATTTATTACATAGCAAATCTGCGAGCAATTTAACACTTTTTGCAGCTTATATTTTATAAAAGCACCTTCATGAAATATTTTATCGGCTTTTACAGGTTAAAGAACTGATGTCATTAGGCCTTGAGGTTATACTTGTTACCTCAGGTGCAGTAGGGGTTGGTCGGCAGAGGCTTCGCCACCAAAGGCTGATTAATAGCAGGTCAAAATTCTTTTAATTCCTCATCCTTAGGATTACCACAGTGCTTTGTTCCATTCTAGGATGGAACTTATTTGTGCTAAGAAAAGAATGAAGTGCATGCATGGTACCATTTAGAAAGCTTCAACTTTCTTGTCACATATCTATAATTTTGTATTCTTTCTGCATTAGTTGCATTCCTGTTGTGCTCAGAAAATAATGAGGTGTGTGCATGGTGTCATTTGGAATGTTTCAACTTTCTTGTCACAGCCATAATTTTTTATTCTATCTGCCGCAGTTGCATTCCTCTTGTTTACCATGATGCAGTTGTTAGATATTGCAATACAATGACATTCTTGTCTATGATATACAGTTTTGTAGACCTCCAGAAACCACAGGTTGAACTTGATGGAAAGCCATGTGCTGCTGTTGGCCAGAGTGGCCTGATGGCTCTGTACGACAGTCTATTTAGCCAGGTATACAAGAGGTTTATATATATGAAGTTTCTCTTCATTCTGTATAAATTAATCTCTCTAGCTATATTCAGTAAAATTCTATAGAATTATATGGGAAATGGAATTTGTTTCTTTACATTTGTACATCTTCCTAGTTTGTTAGTTTGCAAAGTGACATGTCTGTAATGCCGAGTAAAATAAATCTTTCTGGTAAGAACTATGCAAAATGGCATGCTTCTGCAGTTTTACCACTTATTTATTGTGTACTACTTGAATAGTTTATTACAACCATTGCAGCTGGATGTTGCATCATCCCAACTTCTTGTAACCGACAATGAATTCAAAGATCTAGAATTCAGAAGACAACTGAATAAGACTGTAACTTCTTTGCTAGAGCTCCGGGTAGTTCCGATTTTCAATGAAAATGATGCAGTTAGTACAAGGAAAGCTCCATACAAGGTATACTTTTGTTTTCACCGATCTAAGAACTGTGTACTTTAATTATAGAGTCCCGTGTTTCACTGTTCCATTCTTGGTTCATTTTGGTTCATCATTTAACCTTGCTATAGATGTCGCAGTTTAGTTCATAATTATATTGAAAAATTCCATTTTTTGATGTGTTGGGCCCCATTCTTGGTAAAGGGGCATTGTTGCCAATTGTTGTTAAAAGTCAGATGTGTATATACTGTTGGAAATATGTTGGTTAATCTTGACTTAGTGGACATTAATTGTCCCAATGGTTTGTCATTGATGTGGTGGTTGCCTTAGTAGTTCCTTATTCACATGGTGGTTATACTAGTCTCTACAACCCTAGTGTTGCAGTTTCATGCACTCCACAACTATTCCACAACATTGGGATTTTGTGAGTGTTGCCGTCTTTATACACACTTGCAAACGTGAGCTAAGTCCTGCTCACTTAGTGTGTCCTTAGAGGCACAATACCTAGGTTCAAAGCCCACACTGTCACTTTGACTTGAACCTCTTCCGTCTAGGCTTACTCCTAGGGAAGCCAAAGGGGGTAGACCCTAGTTACTATGTGAATTATTAGATAAATTCTAGGAGTTAATTTTAGTTTGTTAAAGGTGAGGGGAAACTAGCCTGTATGGCAAGCAAAAATGCAAATGCAAATCGTTAGAATGAGAATCAAGCCTTTTCCCTAAGTCAACTATGACTAGTGCTTAAGGTTGGGCAAGGGGTCAATTAGATTATACAATTAAAGGATTAAATACGACTTATACAAGAGACAAATAATGCTATAGGATACAACAAGAGTTACGTTACAATTGAGATATACAAATTGAAAAGATACAAACCAAATATTTGGAAAATAGCTTACAATGAACAAGATGAATTTAGATGATTACACCATACACATGAAAGAGATAATTAGATAAATGAAACATTCAACTCACAAAATGAAATGGTGAAATAGATCATACATAAAACTTTATGAACATGAATAAGCACATTAGATGATATTAGAAATGTACAAAAAGGGAAATTAGATTTTAGACCAATCACATAAGATGTCACAACGTAGATATTGCCTTGAAATGTTGATTGCTTTAAAAACCCAAATATATGAGAACTCAAATTGCCTTAAATGTGATTGTGAGACTTGAAATAAAAACTTGCTTGTAAATGAATCACACCACCATAAGATTGCTTGCAAAATGAAATTGAGATATTATGTTGTGAAATGAAAATGTGTTGCAAGTGTTATGAAATGTAGTGTATAACTTGATTTTAGTAAATTTTATGTGTCACTTCAATTAGGGGATTTAAGTGTGAATGATTGTGTCCTAGACTATATGACTACCCCAAAACCATTTATTGTTCACACCAAAAGAGAGTGTTGGATGCTCAAAAAGTATGGCAACGAGGCCTACCCTAACTTTGCAGGTCAAACCCAAAGTTTGCAAGGTACTCCACCCGGAGGACGCCGAGCGCCGTGAGATCGTCCCCGACCTAGCACCCCAAGCTTCTTCCCAAGTCTTTGTTTTGATGGTGCAAGAACAACAATTGGTTGTGGATGCC
>ML777372.1:1401360-1412672 GCA_009831015.1 Picea engelmannii | reverse complement strand
CGATTTTTACCTTAAAATAAATTACGGGCTAATAAAATAAGTTTAAAAAAATCACTCTAATACAAAAAATTCGTCCAATAAAAAATTAGAGGCCCCTTAATTTCGCCCATGGGCGAAATTTCGCCCCTAAAATCATCTATGATAAGGGACCCCTTTCGAGAGAATATGGAGGGCCTTAATTCATATTTGAATCTGATTGATTCCAGGAAGCACTAAGGTTGCGCCTGGTTATACTGCCAAGGGTAGGATGGCCAGGAAGGGGTCCAAAATGCAGGACGAATGCTCATGCAATAAGCTGAGATGAAGCAAAGTAAATTTCCAGGGATAAACACCCTCACTGGGAGAAAATGTCAGCCAACTACGCAATTTTTTAAAAAAAAAACAAACACAAGGGCTTAAGGAGAGAAATCGCTAGGCGGTGTTCTCAACACACAAATGTTCTAAACTGGAGTGTTATCACTGAAAAATTGTCCGCAAATGGTTACAGGAATCCAGCATCTCCAAACAACTATTAGTTCACCCATGGACCAAAATTACCAAAAATACATTTCCAAAAGGTCCAAAACTATACAATCAGTTATAATATCTACATGCGCTAAAGATATACAGGACGCACGTGCACATGCGTCAGTCGAAAACACTCGAAAAGCGCGCATGCGCCCGAGGCGCGACTGTGGATGCTAAAAGTCACGCACACCTCAGAACGTCGCATTTATTATGTTGGTCGACTTCCCACCCACTTCTGGTTCAGCTTCCAAGTCGACTTGACATCCAAATCTCGGCTGAATCCGGCTGGGTGGCTGGTCAAAGACCTAAGGGTGCCCTAAATGGCCCCTTGTTCACACTAAAGGCTGGTTGAATAATGCCTCAAATTATGCTATAAAAAGAGACCATGGGTGCACTACATTTTTAAGGAATTCATTTGTATTGTTATGTTGCCTATATTCTCTTGGAGGATCCTCTTTCCTTGTCAAGAGCATACAAGCAGTATTTCATTGGAGCCATTCGCATCACCTCTTGAGTGAATTCACTTCGGATTCTTTCAACATTTCCTTCAAGTTTTCAAGTTGTAAGAAGAGCTCAATCTTGGGGGTTCAAGAGCCCTCCCTTGGAGGAAGAGGGGACCCAAAGTCTCACTTTCTCTTCGGTGTTTTATTTCCACTAATACAATCATTTCCATTGGTGGCATGAGTTTTGTTTGTTTCTTGTTCTAATGTCCTTATGTACTCTAGTTTAATTTTTGTTATTGTTCTTAGCTTAGTTTTTTGTTTATCTTGCATGATTTATATTTTTAACCCTTTCCTTTATTGTTGTCTTGCCTAGATAACCCAACTAGGCTTTTAAACATCTCTAATTTGCTCACTCAAGTGACAAAAGAGACACAACAGATTGGTGACTCTGCTAGGGAAAGGTATCAATTTCCAACCCCATTTGGGTTATTTTAGCTCTTTTGTCTATTTGTTTAACTTGCAGGTACCATAACCGACCCAAGCTGACCTGCAAAAAGTCAAATTCAAAGCTGAGTTGAGAGAATTTCGTTCAAAATTTTCTTCACGGCTGTGTGTCAGACGTGCGTGGGTGTTTCAACCCACAGACGTGTCTTCAGCGCATGTGCGTCGAACCCACCATTCTGCACAACGCTCTTTGTGCACCCGCACCCATAAATCTCTTGTAATTCGCACAATGGTGCTCACAACGCCTCTGTCTACTCTGAGACCCGTGCACCTGTGCAAAAAAATACACATTGTAAGTCTTTTTGTGATTTGTGGAAGGCCCCTAGCCTCCTTAAAATTGATTTCATGCACATTGTAACCAACACCACACTTAGTTCCCTCTCCATATAAAGGGATTAGTCAAAACATAGGTACTTAGGAGGTTAAAATCATTATTTCCTCTTTTGCTTTCATTTTTGCACATGGATGGTTTGCTTTAACTAAGAGTATAAGTTGGAATCATTTTTAATCACATATAAAACTTGCATTGGGACCAGAAATTGGATATCAATCATTAAGTATGCTCTTCTCTCACTCTCCAAAGTGATCTTGAGAATCAGAAAGAGGTTGAGGGAAAATTTCATCTCCCTTAAAAAAGACAAAATATTTAAGAGAGGACAACACCCCCTCGGGACTCCTCTTAGTTTATTTTTCAAGCACACCTTAAACTTGTAAGGGCCCATACATGCCCACATGCTACAAAGTTAGGATAGTGTTGAAATTTAATTTCTTATATTAACTCACTAGGGAAGTTTAAAGGTTTTGTAATGGGCCCATACATGCCCACATGTGCACAAATCTAGGATAGTTTCAAAGCTTTCTTAGAAAAATCATAATAGGGAGTTAAAGGAATAGTAAGGACCCACATGTCCACATGCTAGTTTCCTAGGGACTTTAAAATTTCGCAAGGATGTACCAATGACACATAATAATTTAGGCAATCAACACTTGTAAGGACCAAGCGAAGTCCAACGAGATTCTGAAACGCCCCACCCTTTTTCTTGACAAGACTATCCACTCCCACTTAATTTCAACGAGGTTGGTTCACACCCCCAACCTCTCAAACAAACACACCTAAAAAACTCTAAAAGCTCACTAAGTTTTCCTCTATAGGAGGTGCCAAAATTTTTTTTTAGCCTGGGTAGGATTTTGGGGATAGGCATCCAAATAACTCCCCGTTATCTGGTTCTCACATTGTCAAAAATAGTAGAGGTTGACAAATAGGGAACTTTTAAATCCTCCAAGTGAAGTGTTCTACACCATAAGGCAAGGAGATAACCGTGAAGGGTTGAAGGTTGAGGTCTGGTTGTTCTGTGCATCCCCCCTTGAGGCACCCACCTATTGGACGAGATCCAGCCCGTGATCCATTTCTGAGGCTGAAACTCTAAATGTCACACTTTGACCGAGGTACCTAGTGACCAAATTTTAGGACATCTACCTAGGTAGAAATTGTGGGCTTCAATTTCACCTTGATCGGAATTTGTGTGGCTATTGGAAAATATCGCCAGTTCTTTCGGGATATGCACCCTCTACCCCTCATTATAACTGATTACTTCATCCTTCACTAGTTTCTCTTCTGGTGGCTTCAGACCCCACTGTTGAGTGCTATTGGAAGGTCCAATGCTATTTGAGAGGAAGGACATTACGTCTTTTAGGACACGAGCATTTTTTTTCTTTGTTCTCCCACGCAGGCAAAATCCACCTACCCACATATATGTTTCTCTATCAAAATGATTTGTGTATGACACCCTTGTGATTATATCTAATTGTGAAATATATTGTGAAGGTCCATAAATTACAACAAAAGATCTTGTTCATTTATTTTCTCTCATCACCATTTGCACACATCCACTTAGCTAGTCAGACATCATAGGGGACCCACAGAACCCCCGCCATTCTAGACGCTTGCTAAATCTCCCTCCTATTTTAGGAGGAGCTCCTAGTCTCGCCAACTCCTTGGCCCCACCTTCTCACACCCCTGTGAGTGCCATTGTCTTAGGATCAACTTTGCTTGGTTCCACTTTACTTGGGTCCACTTCCCAAGGTCAAAAACCCACCTGCTCTCCTTTACACAGAAGCAGGGGGCCAAATTTTTCTCAAGGGGGGGGTACAAACCCACCTAGTCCCCCTCAAGGGCCAGGTACACAAAACACTCCCACCATGGCTGAAACTAATCCTCCACCACCACTCCAGATGCCATATTTGGCCTCTCTCAACATATCAGATCTAAGAAAACTCACAAATGATCCTATATTGCATGACCCCACATGGCCTGCAATGCCTACCAAACTACCTTCAGACGTCCCCAAGTTTGAAGGAAAGGCAGGAGATGACCCTTCCAACCATGTCATGAATTTCCACTTATGGTGCTCTTCCAACAACATTATGGATGATTCCATCCGACTACGATTATTTCAACGCACACTCACTGGCCCATCAACTAAATGGTATGTAGACAAAAAATCAGGGTCCTGTGCGACTTTCGAGTCCTTGGCCAAAGCATTTTTTACCTTCTTCCAATTACCAATCCACCATGACAATGGTCTTGAACTACTCTCTGATTTTAAACAAACCTCAACCACACATATCACTGATCACATTCACGAGTGGCGTCGACGACGTAGTTTGTGCAAAGCAGAAACCACCAAACAACAATGTCTTGATTGGTTTCTCAGATCACTTGTCTCTCTCCTCAGTAAATATGTGGCTTCCACCTTCCCTCAATCATAAGAATAAGCCATCAGTAAGGCTCAACAATACGACCTCATCTATTCACAATCAGGATACTTGTACATAGTACTTCCTGATCTCCCAAGACCCATGACATTTGGCCATGACAAACCTGGATGTCTCACTCAGCAGACGGATTTATTGGTAACACCACACACCATAATCCACAACCCCAACAACCACCAATGTATGGCACACCTCAATATCCATCGGCGTATGGAGGACTCCCTTATTATCCTCTGCCCCCTTATCAACAACCATACCCTGTTGCCCTTCCTCCACCCATTAGTGGGCCACCATCGGCACCCACAATATGCCCACCTATCCAACCAAGCTATGGTACTCCATCTACCTCAGCTTATACCCTAAGTACTAGCGAAAGCGCCACGCCTTCCTATGTACCTTATGGATCATTACCACAACATAATCCATGCTTTCCATTTCCTGGCCCTCCATAGCCCATGGCTCCACCACAAGGACACCCTCATGCTGGGGTTAATTTTGTTCAACCCTCTCCCATTCAGAAATATCAAAATTTTGAACAACTGAACACGAAAAATCTGACCCATCAATCAAACAATGCCAAAAAAAAAGGAAAAAATCAGAACAATAATAACCTAGGCCAAGGTGGAAATCACCCCCAATAGAACCAACCTACTGGGGGCAACCAGAATCAAGGGACTCAGAACCCCCAGGGGGGAAACAACAACCGATGTCAAGGAAAAAATAACAATAATCTTCGAACCAACTTCCCCTGTGCCCTTTGCGGTGAGTTTGGTCACTATACTCATCATTTCCCCCAAATCGTTGACTTTAAATGGAAGAAAGACTCTGTGAATGGACCACATCCTCCAGCACTACCTACCCCTCAGCAAACCCCAAAACAATATGTGCAACACCCACCCCCAGCCGTGCTACAGAACCCCATTACACACCAAGGAGTGATGAACACCCAACAGGACATGCAGCCTACCCCACCACAGTTGGGACAATATCTCAATCCAAGTAATCCCGCAGATCATACTATCCTCCTCACTAGTGAGGAAGAAGTCCTTCTACAAACACACAATCATCAATATAGTGCACCCTCTGAGTCTCCTCCCATCCCCCCAGAAAAAATCCTAGTCCCAACAGGACACCCTTTGATGATCCCTCACCCTAACATGGAAACACCCCTTCGCATCCCTCACATCCCTTTACGCAGGAATGTCCACAACCCTCAGGCTAGGGCAGCTCATAATTATAGTTTGGTTGATGACTTGGCACAATCTCCTGCTACTATGTCAGTCTTAGAAGTCCTTCAAACTTGCCCCACTCAGTGGAAGTCATTACATTCCACCTTGGGGGCAGTCGACCCTACTGATACTCGACTCATCACATTCGATCTCGACAGCGGAGAACCTCGCCTCCCCGCTCTCATCGCTTTTCAAATACCAGTTAAAATTTGAAAAATTATAGTCCACCGATGCATCATTGATGAGGCTGCATCCACATGCATTATGTCAAAATATGTATGGCAGAAACTTGGTTCCCCCGAACTTATACCATCTGCCATTACCTTAAGAGCTTATGACGGACGACCATCTTCTCCCTAAGGACTCTTCTAAAATGTCCCTGTAGAACTCCAGGGAAAAACCATTCTCATTGACATTGAAGTTATAGATGCCCCACTCGATTACAATATCTTGTTCAGTCGTAGCTACATGTATGCTATGAAGGCAGTCGCCTCTTTCGTCTTTCGAACCATGATGTTCCCCCATAACGGGAAGATCATTACCATCGACCAAGTTTCACATTATGAGCCTAACCCTTCTGCCAACATCGATAACATTCTCCCTTTCATCCACACTAATCCCGAGGCATACCCACTCATTGAGATAGGCCCCAGAATTTTCAAAGACCCATCCTTGTTAGGAACTTACCATGGTGCACCACCGCTCATTCATCCTTCCAATCAGGTATGTGTCATCTCATCTAAGGGAACTGACATTGAGGATACCCTTCCTCCCAGTGAGGTTTCTCTTATATCTGATGTCCCACTAGTCGCAGAGATCCTCCCTCAAGAATCTCCTGAGAAATCGTCAACTCCACCAGTTCACAATTTCACCTCACCCCAGGGCCATATCCCAATTTGGGAGACATTTCCCCAAGCCATTACTCAAATCCCCTTCTTCTATCCCCCACCGGACGTCCATTCTTTTCAAGTAGATGCAATGCTTACCCTTCCCAATATGGTGCTAGAAATCCTAGTATGGTATCTACATCCACCAGCAATGGTTCCTCAACCACCCCTCCCTCCTCAAACCAAAGGAATTCTGATGCAGATTCCATTACCTACTCCCACAACACCACCAACATCCCCACTCACTACCACCACTGCTATAGCTGGGGGTAGATGTAAAAAGAAAGAGCCCACTGCTCCTTTACCCCCACGTGTCCAACCTCCTTGTGCACTATGTGAGAAAGATGTACACCCAACCAACAAATGCCCATCTCTACCCGAGTTATGTAACCTAATTCAACTCAATCAAACACCATCACCCCTCGTCGCTTCATCAAGCACTATCGCTACCTCCCCTAACATAAGTAGCAAAGGACTACGAACCAAATTTGCTTGTGACATATGTTCAGAATATGGCCATTATACACACCATTTCCCAGCACTACCTCAATTCCAACAGACGCTAACAGCAGTACGCCAGAGCTTCCAGCAAGAACCCAATCCATCCGCATCATCCTCACCAAACGTCACTGACATCCATTATGTCACGACTTCAGTCAATGAACGTATGAGATGCCCTTTCTCTCTCTACGAATCCTTAGATCATTTCACATATCAATTTCCTATGATCATTGAATACAGGAAACACCAAGTGACCCTGATTCAAACTCCTTCACCCCTCAAACTCCTTCACCCCCTACAAAATCGATGATTAACCCTACTCTATCACCAGAGGTTATTCATATTATTTCTCCTAAGCCTAAAGCACTCCCTACTCCTCCATGGTTCTTAGATGACTTATATGAGGATTTAACCCCAAATCCCCCCAATTTCCCCGTTCGTTTCCCCATGGAAATTTTACGCCCAACTACCATTTTTAACCCTCAGTATCTCGATATTTGGTTTATGTCGAGTGAACCATCGCAATATCCTTACGCTACTCCGCTTGCTTCTTCATCACCAGATGACAATCACATGGTGACAGTCACCGATATTACTCTTCTGGATCCTTGTATTCCCGCCAATTCCACTATGATGAGGACATACTCGAGGAATTAACCACCCCCGACTTCCCATGGGATGCATTACACCACAGAGTGCTCTTCCTTTCACAGGAAGCCTTCGCGCCTCCTAACCAACACCCCATATACGTATTCAAAACCAAGGATGTTGTCCCATCAGGGCATATCGATTGGTTCAACAACCCTATCCCTACACCTGATGCTTTTGAAGAACGCAATATGGCCAACATTTTCCCTACCATCAAAATCGATATTTCCATCAAAAATAGAGTCGTCGAGGAAATCGCCATTAGTGCCGCATGCACTTCTGAATAAATCACCGCTTACAAAGCCTTCTTCCAAGAATACCAGGATATTTTTGCATGGTCATACACAGAGATTCCTGGCCTTGATCCCTCTATTGTTGAACATTGTATAGACACCTGGCCTAATATCACACCAATTCGCCAAAAACAACGATGCTACACCCATCCAAAGCATCAGCCATCAAAGTTGATATTGACAAATTACGCGCTCTTGGGTTCATCTACCCCATCGCCTATACGTCATGGGTCTCCAACCCTATCCCCGTTAACAAAAAACAGGGAACCATCCATGTATGTACGGATTTTCATGATCTCAATCACGCCTGTCCCAAAGACAACTTTCCAACACCTTTCATCGATCAAATTATCGATGACTACACAGGCCACGAGGCTTTATCCTTCATGGATGATTTCTCTGGCTATAACCAAATCCAAATCCCTCCAGTCGATCAATACAATACCGCATTTACCACCCCTTGGGGTACTTTTTCATATCGTGTCATGTATTTTGGCCTCAAGAACGCTCGCACAACTTTCCAATGGGCTATGACATACATTTTTCATGATCTATCTCATATCATCCTTGCATACTTGGACAACCTCACAACGCGATCAAAGAAACGCACCCAACATCTTGTTGGTTTACGAATCATCTTTCAAAGGTGTTGTTAGTACAATATCTGTTTGAACCCCCTCAAGTGTGTATTCTGCGTCACTGCTGGCTGCCTTCTCGGGTTCATTGTTTCCCAAAGCAATATTACGGTGGATCCCCTCAAGGTCCAAGCCATCACGAAAATTCCACCTCCTTGGAATTTACACCAACTACAAAGCCTACAAGGCAAAGCTAACTTTTTACGGAAATTTGTCCCAGACTATGCCACTCAAGCACACGGTTTCCTTTGCTTACTACGCCATGACATCCCATTCCACTGGGATGAACATGCCCAACACTCTTTCGACGATATTAAAATGACACTCTACAATGCCCCTTTGATTAGTCCACCCGACTATAACCATGACTATATCCTCTACATATCAGCTTCAGTCGTCTCAGTAGCAAGAGTTCTCGTTCAAATAGGGGATGATGATCATGAGCATGTAATTTACTACATTAGTAAAAACCTCTCAGGGACACCCTTGAAATACAATCACAAAGAGAAACTAGCCCTTGCAGTCGTCCTCGCAGTCCAAAAATTGCGACATTACTTTCTGCTTCGAACAACCAAAGTCATAGCAGATTCCAACCCCATGCAATACTTGCTCAGTGGTCGACAAATTAACAGTAAATTTGCTCGATGGATCGTCATCCTCCAGGAGTACGATCTTTAATTTTCAACACCCAAGAGAAATAAATCTCTAGTCCTCGCTGAACTCATCATGACTTTCCCTTCCGATACTACCAGTTCCCCCGTCAATATCGACTTCCCTGATGAACATCTCTTTTACATCCCCTCGGCTGACCCTTGGTACGACGACCTCCTCGTCTACCTCCGAACCCAAAAGTTCGGTAACCACCTCTCACGAGACGATCATCGACGTATTCGCCATCAGGCCCCCTGCTACCTCCTCATTGGAGATATCTTATATCGGCGAGGGGTCGACACCATAGTCCATTGATGCTTGACTATTGACGAGGTCGATAGAGTCTTGAACAACTACCACGACAGTGCTTGTGGGGGCCACCTCTCAGGGATGTCCACCGCTCAGAAAATCATCAGCGCAGGTTACTTTTGGCCTACATTATTTCACGATTGCATTCATGTCGTGAAGGGATGTGATAAATGCCATATTTATGCCAACAAAGCACGAGCACCACCTTCTCTTCTACACCCAGTCATTACTGCAGGCCCCTTTTGTAAATGGGGCATCGACCTCATGACTTGCAACCCTTCATCCAGCAATGGACACAAATACATTGTCGTTGCAGTCGATTACTTCACAAAGTGGGCTGAAGCCATGCCTACCTTCAACAACATCGTTGACACAACAACGCATTTTTTCTTTAACCACGTCATATCCTAGTTTGGAGTACCACTCCAACTAGTCTCGGATCACGGGAAACATTTCGAGAATGAGATTTTCATCGAACTCTCATCCAGGTTAGGTTTCTCCCACGAGTTCATCTCACCATACTACCCTCAGTCCAACGGATAGGTCAAAGCAGTTAACAAGGTCCTCAATACCATGTTGCAATGCATGGTTAACAATCATAAGACCAATTGGCATCATATGTTATTTTCCGCACTATGGGATTACCGCACGACAATGAAAACTACCATTGGTTTCACACCATTTCATCTAGTCCATGGAATTGAGGCCACTCTTCCCATCGAGTGTGAAATTCCCACCTTACGCACCGCTATTGAGCTATTACCCGACACTGCTCCAATGGAGCAGCGTTTGCTGAACTTAGAGTCCCTGGATGAAGATTGTCGATCTTCATTACAGAACAATGAAGAAGCCAAAAAAGGTCAAAATCCACCTTTGATTGCCATATCAACCTTCGCTCATTTCAAGAAGGTGACCTCGTCCTTGCTTACAATATCACTCATGATACCCTCGACCATGGAAAATTTGAGTCACTATGGCATGGACCTTACATTATCCAACATTGCCTCACTAAAGGCGCATACATCTTGGCTTCCCCTGAGGGCCACCCTCTCAAAGAACCCATCAACGGGTTGTACTTAAATAAATTTTACGCCTGAGCGTAGCCATTCTACACTAGGTTATTTCTTTTGTAGTGCTTGTAATATTTTTTTCCATACCTCATGTCTAAACTATCATTTGTTTTATAGACAGATGCCTCCTCCGTCGGCCTACCACATCGGTTACGCCGACGGCACCAGTCGTTGGACACAGAATCTCGCTTGGGCTACTTGGGCCCTCTATTCCCCCTCACATTAACTGCTCCACTCCAGTGGCATATGTTTGGGCTTAGCAACTAACAACCAAGCAGAATACATCGTCGTCATTGGTCTCCTCACTGAGGCTAGCCATCATCATATTCGTCACCTTAGTGTCTTATTAGATTCCCAACTAGTCGTCCTCTAGCTCAACAATGTGTATCGTGTCCACCATCCTTGCCTCTTTCGCAAATACCTACAAGTTAGACTTTTATCTCGACATTTTGATTTCATTGCATTCACACATATTCCAAGACAATTTAATCAAATAGCAGATAACATGACTAACCTAGTGCTAGATTGGCATTTATCACATCAAAGTACCAGTATACATATGTAAATCATCAACCATATGTTACAACATATAAATTAGACATCATCAACAACACATAAAACACATCTGAACATCACAAGGATCCCAAAATGTATATCCATATATATATATATATCGGTCAAATGTGCCATCAAAATGTTTACAAAAAATAGAATACATAATGGGCCAGATGGTGGTGCTCTAGAGGTACCATGCATGTCTCTGTATGTATTTTTGTATTTTATATAGGCCGGTGAGCCCATTTTGTATAGTTGTGACATCCAATTTTGTATTGATAGGGATGAGGTGATTCACTAGCCTA
>ML777372.1:1379325-1401216 GCA_009831015.1 Picea engelmannii | reverse complement strand
ATATATATATATATATATATATATATATATATATATATCGGTCAAATGTGCCATCAAAATGTTTACAAAAAATAGAATACATAATGTACAAACATCCATAGGCTAGTGAATCACCTCATCCCTATCAATACAAAATTGGATGTCACAACTATACAAAATGGGCTCACCGGCCTATATAAAATACAAAAATACATACAGAGACATGCATGGTACCTCTAGAGCACCACCACCTGGCCCTCCCTTAGGAGGTGGTGCCCCACCCACTATCGGTCCCTCTGGACCTGGAGGTAGCCGCCCAATCATCGCATCACCTACTATTGCTACTCTCCGAACCATGGTCCACCACATCAATGGAACCCCCACACACTTCTCTAGGATTCCCTCATCCTAGATATGCGACCACATGCCCTCGGTCACTCCCTGTAGCATCGCCTCCAAGTAGCAGTGAGTATCCTCAAACTCTCCCCCAGCCTCGGTCGAAGGAGCATGTGATGGCCCTGCACCAGGGCCATCAAAACGACGTCTCCTAGCCGCTCTCTCATCATCAACAGGCCTCACCCTACCATCCTCCCGTCGTCATCTTTCTTCTGCCCGTGGCTCTCCCCGCAGAGGTCTCACCAGCCCTTAACGAGCTGGTGCTCTAACCAACTCAACCTCGCTCCTGCGAGGTCCCACATATGCACATACAAAAAACAAATGATAGCATCAGCATCCATCTATACATAATACACATGCTATACTATCTACAAATCAAAACATCAAAAATCACATCATTCCTCGGCGGTCGAACACCTCTGTTGGAGGTAACGCCATCTTTGGATCATCCCGGAAGTCCACCCCATAGTATAGATACTACAGTATGATCTGCAGCATATGCTGCCACACCTGTGCAGCCTTGGCCATGAAATAATGGCCACCCTCCCCACCATCGTGACAAATCAAGATCCTAGACCATCGCTTCAGTCGCGGCTCTCACCCACCAGGTGCGCCCAATAGCACTCTAGGGCACAAAATCAACACCCTCTCCAAAAACCATGCAACCAAGATGGACCCAAAAGCAAACTCCCCTGAGTCTGCAACCCGACACCTGTCTAGCTGCCCTACCATCTTGGCATGTAGCATCAAGCCCCAGGAAAAATGGTCTCCTGCCAGCACCCTCCCCATAATCCTCAGCTGACCACCACTGATCTGCTAAGTCGCGAGGGACCCATATACCCTCACAACCATCGCTGTATCACTGCCACACAGCGATGAACCAGGGCATCTATCACCTTGATACTCACCACGGAGCCTGACATAAAGTCACCCCTCGTACAGTACCTCCGGCCTAAGGTAGCCAATTACCCATCCCCAGGTAATACAGGCTCCATCGGTAAGGGCGTTCCCTGAAAAGGGAGCCCAGTCAAAAAATATACATCCTCCATAGCAGTGAAGGTCAGCTGCTCTCCTCGCACCATAAAACAATGCAGATCTGGAATCCACATCCGAATCAAGAACTGCAGGAGGTACTCCTGGGCCCGTACCAAGGGGCACTCAAAGAACTTCAGCAGCCCACAAGTTGCCAAAGTGTCACGAACCGTCGGCTCCTCATTGGTCATGACCTCTCTAAGTTGTGACCAATCTCTCTCTCCAATGAACTAGCATAGTCCAAATGATCACCTACATCCACATAATCCAGTTCTCGATCAACCATCTCAACCATAAACACATCAACATCTCCAAAAAAGATAAATTTTGCACCCTTCAGCATTGCCTCCAAGGCGCAGTTGTTTAACCCCACAGGTGCTCACACATGTGCACTTATTCATCCCACAAGCGCGCCCGCATGCGCACCAGTTGGCCATACAGAGGCGCCTTCATGCGCCCCTATCACATATACAGGTGCGCATCATAGCACGCTTGTTCACTACACAGCTGCGCACGCATGCGCAACTATTAAGCTTACAGGAGCGCATACCATGCACGCATGTTTCCCCCATTAGGGCACCCCCACGCGTGGATATCCACATTCCAGGCGCGTAGATTTCTCGATCTTCCACGCACTAGGGGTCCCACACACACAAAACCCCCTGTACGACCCTCCATACAGACCCTGCCCAAAAATAGAAACCCTAATTTTATGAAGGACGATAAGACAACTAACCTGAAGCTCACTGGTCCTGAATCAGCTGCCTCATTCTCCCAGAATCTCCAAATCTCCACCGAATATCTCTCGTCCAATCACTCTGACAGCAGGTACAAATGAGGTGGCATTGTGGGCCCTACAGCTATATATAGTCCTTTTTTCCAAACTTCCAGACTCCATTCCGGGAGCTCCAAACGTCCGTTTTTCGATCCATCTTTAGCCACAGGATCAACATCTCGTCCACTACACCATTCCATTCCCCGGGCCACTTTCCATCCTTAGCCCCCGGGCAACATTTTTCTCCTATTACGCTCAGGTACGGATGCTTACATTATTAAATAACTACTCTATGATCTTTCTCTTCAGATATCGTTCACATCGGGTATTCATTTTTCATGTGTGCAGGTATTTCTCATCATATCTCAGTAGTCTCCCTTCAGGTATATTATCGACACTGGCATGTAGTCTTTCCCTCTAAATATCACAATGAATTTTCTAGTTACATTCTCCAATCTTTGCCTTTAGGATCCCTACATCCGGCTCTACAGTACTATTACCCCCATTACATTTCGGTACTGTCACCCAGTAGCATTCTCACCCAAATGAGTTGTCTCATTCACAATCCCCTTGGGCACTTTGACACTCATGCTGTTTTCACCTTTTAGGAATGGGAGTTCCGATAGTCTTACATCGTGTCGAGAATCAGCCACATACTCCTTCTCTTCATTTTTCTAACCTACCCAATGGACTCCCAGGTTACTTCATCATGGTTCTATTTTAACTGCACCACCACAGTATCATTAACCATCCATTTCATCCACTGCCAGTTTTCCCATCTGCAGATTGTCCCCCATGCATTGCCCTAAATACACCAACTCACCTATGGGGCCTTAACCCTCCACTTGTTTTCCAAGTAACTTGCGTTGTCATCAGGCCAAGCCATCTTACACTAGGGCACCCGTTTCTGTATCTAAACACTCATCCCAAATTATTCTTTATTCGTTTGGTAATTGTAAAAAGCCTTTGTTTCCAGCATTTACATAGCTTTTTGTCATCTCCTTTGGAGACCTTCTTTTCCTGGCAAAGAAACCCATGTCACCCTTGGCTGAGGAATTCCTTATCCTCTACTCCTGTTGACATCGTTCATAAACGCTGAGTATCCCACAGTCCATATACATCTGATCTCTGATTTTGCCTACTTTGTCACGCCTTTGGCACAATTTAACCCACGTTTAGTCGTGCCCCTGACGCTAGATTCAGTTTCACAGTTGTTGCCACTTTGCATATCTCCCCAACCAAGGATAGTCTTGAGTCTCACCACTCTTGGAATTTGTTTATGTTACTCATCAGTGTTAGAAAAACGGGACCGTGGAGCAATAAAATAAAACAAATGCGGAAACAAAACACTGAAGATACACAATACAAGAGAGACACGAATTTACGTGGTTCACCCAGTGTGGGCTACGTCCACCAGAGAAATTGCCAGGTCCTTCCTTTATTATTATCTAGCAAATGAAGTGATACAACCTACAGCAAAACCCGTTGTAACTTCCTCTTTCTTTCTCTCACAGTCTCCTCTCTCAGAATACAATATTCACAATCAACCATAGCTGCAATACATTTCCCTCATAAAAGAAGGTTGCCTTCTAGGGAAAAAAACCCTAACATAATCTCTACCGTTAGATCTGCGACCTTATAATGAACGGTCCAGATTTACAATGAAATTACAATATACATTTACAACGCAATTTTTCCTTTGGGGGCTTTTCCCCTGAACCCTCGTTGGGGGCCCACTTGCCCCCAGACCCCCCAGCCGGGGGGATAGCCCCCCCGGACCCTGCAGAGGGGGTACCCCCCCTCTGCACTCCCCTGGGTGGAAGAGTGTACATACTTCTAGGGTGTAAATACTTCATGGGGTATAAACACAGCTGAAAATAAAAGACCTCTGAATCAGGAAGATAATCAGGCTCCACAACCAACAATCAGTTCCTGATTTTGTCCAAATAGAATTCATGAAGCCCTCTGCTTCTCGAAGTCGTGTCTCCCCTTTTGTTAGCATCAACACAGTTTCCAGCAAGGTGACAGTATCTTGACTCTCATTACATTTACCATGAGGAGTCTCAGATGGCACAGAGAGAACCACCATTTCTCTTTGATGTCGTTGACCCCCACCACATTCGACTTCAACACTTTCTCATGTTGCGGTGGGTCTTACTTTGTGACTATTTCAGTTGTTTCTATATTTTATGAAGACCTCTGAATTTTGTTAGGCCATCAATCCCTGTAGACCAGCGACACTCCTTAGGTGTCATCGCCTCCTTTCAGAGTATTGTTGACCATCAAAATTGTCCTCTTCTCGTATAAACACGCCCCTGAGGGCGCTACAGTCATCTACACCAATACACAGCTTCAGTTACTGTATCACACATCTTTTTGAGTTACAAAAACACGAGCATGGGGCATGCCCACCTCATTTGTACACAGTTTATTTTTGCACCTTGTGAAAGGTTCGGTCTGACAGGTTCCCCTCTCCCTCCAATGAGTCGCTCTGGATACTCCCTTTATTTCTCTTTCTTACAATGGTACTCTCAGTAGAAGAAACATTGATGAATTTCGGCTATACGTATGCTCCTAACCTCATCCATCAGGGGGCATCTTTTATCACTGAAAAATCATCCGCAAATGGTTACAGGAATCCAGCATCTCCAAACAGCTATTATTTCAACCATGGAACAAAATTACCAAAAATGCATTTCCAAAAGGTCCAAAACTATACAACTAGTTATAAAATCTGCATGTGCTAAAGATATACAGGACACGCACGCACATGCGCCAGTCGAAAACACCCGAAAAGGGTGCATGCGCTCGAGGCGGGACTGTGGACACTAAAAGCCACACACACCTCAGAACGATGCATTTATGATGTTGGTCATCTTCCCACCCACTTTTGGTTCAACTTCCAAGTCGATTTGACATCCAAATCTTGGCTGAATTCGGCTAGGTGGCTGGTCAAAGACCTAAGGGTGCCCTAAATGGCCCCTTTTTCACACTAAAGGTTGGTTGAATAATGCCTCAAAGTTATGCTATAAAAAGAGGCCATGGGTGCACTACATTTTTAAGGAATTCATTTGTATTGGTATGCTGCCTATATTCTCTTGGAGGATCCTCTTTCCTTGTCAAGAGCATACAAGCAGTATTTCATTGGAGCCATTCACATCACCTCTTGAGTGAATTGGCTTCAGATTCTTTCACCATTTCCTTCAATTTTTCAATTTGTAAGAAGAGCTCAATCTTGGGGGTTCAAGAGCCCTCCCTTGGAGGAAGAGGGGACCCAAAGTCTCACTTTCTCTTCGGTGTTTTATTTCCACTAATACAATCCTTTCCATTGGTGGCATGAGTTTTGTTTGTTTCTTGTTCTAATGTCCTTATGCACTCTAGTTTAATTTTTGTTATTGTTCTTAGCTTAGTTTTTTGTTTATCTTGCATGATTTATATTTATAACCCTTTCCTTTACTGCTATCTTGCCTAGCTAACCCAACTGGACTTGTAAACATCTCTAATTTTCTCACTCAAGTGACAAAAGAGACGCAACATGGAGAAAACACATAGGAAAAACAAATGGAAATGCAGGGGTAAACTTGGTTAATTCGTTGGGTAACGAAAGTGACGCAAGTATGCGAGAGATTGGATGCGAGGGGGGGGGGGATCTCCATGGATGGGCAACAAGAAACATAAAATGCAGCGATTCTATGCCATAAAATGCTGATAATACCTCACATAAATACAAAACAACTCGATCATGGCAACTTCCATTAAATTTTCAATAAACAGAATACATAGAATAATTCACATACACTTCTATTCAATATCAGATCAAGAATACACTCACCCAATCCCACTTCAAGAACCCATTAAAATTTTCATCAATGCATAAATTCACTTTAAAAAAAAAAAAAAACTAATTTCAAATAAAAACTAACATGCATACCGTATTAGAAGGCGCAGAATCTGAAGTGGTTGTCCCACGCTTGCGCTCCGTCCCGCTCCTTCTTTCCAACCACTGAGACCTCACCGGTACCTCCTGGCCAATGCTCGGGGTACTCTTCTTCCCCTTGAGCCCTCCAAGCTGCAAAGGGTCCACGCGCAATACCAGAGAATAAGTTATCTCCAAGCTCGCCTCGCAAGGTCGATCTACCACTCGTTAACAGAGATGGATATCCCAACTCTCACAAGAAAAATTTAGTCAAGATTGAAATCCAGCAGCGTAACCTTACGCATACCAGACGTGATCCATAGTCCTCCTCCGCCATCCTTTTTATAGATTTTTCTTAGTGATTAGTTTCCCAAACCCTCATTAGATTCTTTTGATTAATTTAAATATGATAAACATCCCTTGTACACATGTCACCCGATCCCTTAGTTGCACCGGAAATTAATTAATTAATTAATTAATTCAATTTTGCCTATTTCCATCACCCACCTAAAAGCGTTCCTAAAAACGCTCCCCGATGTCCCTTTATTCCCTTACATTTATTAAATGACTGACACCTTACTTAAAGCCTAGTTGAGTTCACAAATAGAAAGTTCCAAAGGCTAGATCCCCTACTAAGTTAGACATTCCCCTTTTTCTTTAAGTTTCCCCTTTTCTTTAAGTTCCCCTTTTTATCTAAATTCAGAATTAGCAAGTTTATACATAACAACAATTTACCCTTTAATAATTTAAGCCTTCATTAAAATTTTACTTTAATTATTAATGTTTGAATTTTCTTTACCACCTTCTTGTCAAATGTCCATTTAGTTTTTTTTTGTTCACAAGTTCTACTTAGACCTAGATTTTAAATTCACTAGGCTTGGCGACAATTTTAAGGGAAAATTTTAGTTATTAAACTTTACTCATACCATCATTCATTTTAAGGATGACCAGGTCCTAAGAAGGCATAGTTTTCTAGGTACTAGGTTTATTAACTTGCCAGAGTTAAAATCGTGATGTGCCCTTCAAGACGCACTACGTGCTCCAAGGGTGTCACTCTCTTGCATTCTTGTTTTAATTACGCGAGGTGCCCTTCACTACGTGCTCCAAGAGTGCTACTCGCCTTTTGATTGATTTTGGTAGACGTCAAACCCCTGGAGTCAATACTCCATCAAGTGACCTTGTGGGAGACTAAGGGCTTCTAAGGAATAAGGACCCTGTCTTATTACGTTCCCCTTAGAATCATCGTCAGTGACTATCACAGTCTTCCCTCACAACATCGTGGGTATTCTCTAACTAGGTAATCGTTAACCTACAGTTTGAGCCATGGAGAGAGTGCTAGTAGGTTGTGGTAGGGTTGCTGCCACACCTCTTCCTCAATGTCTATGGTTGTCATGCATGACCCCTCTACTCCAAATGTGAGTCTGATTAGCAAGCTATCGTCAGCCTGCATCCATCAACAACATGTCAGCGATCCATAAACAACATCATATTATATCAGTCATATGTCACATATGCAATAACAGAAATATGAAAACCATAAACAATCCACTCCCTGACTCAATCTGGATTCCAAGGAATTCCATCGATGCCTTCGGTATCCTCAACCTATCAAGAGTCCTGCACACTTAGGAGAAGCTAGTCAATAGCACTTGTCTATACATAATAACATAACATAACATCATAAATCACAATCTCATCATCAAAATCCATAAGCGAATCAATCACTCATATAATGAACCAGATCACTTGCACGCAAGTGTCCTTAAAGAATAAGTCACCTTAGAAGTCCATGCAAGAGCGGGATGTTACAATATTAAGGATGGGTCTTAGAGCCTTGACCATAATCAAGGGAGGAAAATAAGGGCCTTACACCATAAATGGATATCTAAGGCTCATTATCCGTGAACATGAACTCAAACTACAACAAAAACACTTTATAGGTATCTTTTTGCCTCTAATAAGAATGTGGGTACTATTAGAGGTTATTATGCATAGGAGATGGGTTTCTTAAGGAACTTTATATGGTCAAGTGGGGGGAATAAATCATGCATATCAATCATATACCATGTGTCAACGTTGAAAGTTTTTCAATTTTTCCTTTTTTCCTAAACTCATTACCATCAAGTGTGTGAAGAATGAGGTCTTGATCATTTCCATCAATTACAACACTTTGCGGAAATGTGCATTATATTTTAACATATGTGCAATGCCCTGTCTCTACCCCATGAAATAAGTAAAATAATGTTAAAATTAGTGGTATTTCACTTGCACTAAAAACAACTCCCACTTATTCTACACCTCTTGAGTCATTTCAGAAATTCGGACTAGAGTCAAGCTCAACAAGGTCTTCTTTCCCCGCTAAATTTTCCAATCTCGTTGCCTTGGTTGTGGTTTCTCTAGATAGTAGCTTGGGATTGTTAGAGAAAGATTTGCCTCACCCTATGCAATCTTGTAGAGAGGGCCTTATTCCATTTCCCTATGTAGACTTGTCTTCCCTATTACTAAATTCCAGAGACAAAAATATAAATTTTTTCCACTTGTACACATCTTGCACCCTATACAACAAGCGTATATGCAGTCTGCTCCACTACAACCCGCGTCCATCAGGATTTGTGCCAGAATATCAAAATTAAATGTCGGGTTTCCATGTCATGATAGGAGATCTTTGATCCTTGGCCTTCCATATACTGGAAATGTTCCAACTCGGCCCTTCAGTTGCATTTTGAAGGCTATAAAGAAGCCAATTCGAGGCTATGGAAAAGGAGAAAGAATTCAACTTTGAGAGCAAAGTTACTATGGAGAAATTATTTACTTCATATTCAGTCTGCATCCCTTTGTCCTTTAAGTTTGAACACAGTGTTCATCCTCCAAGCTCTTCCCTTATTGTTGGAGAACCTCATTCTCTCCCTTATATGAGCTTGCCTTTGGTGGAGGATTGAAGTGGTGGAGGCCCAGTTGGAAGGAACTCGGTTTCTTGGTTCTGAACCGTGCCGACACTGAAGTCTGTAATATTTTCACTTTTGTTGATCATTTATTAATAGAAATACCCCTTTCCCATCCAATTTATATCTTGCAAATATATGTATTATTATCCATGGGCGTATTTGTTATGTATATTGATGGATTATGCTATCTAATGTGCTAACCTTTTATGTTTCCACCATATGATTTCTTTCGCTTGTTTGTTGAGAACTTGTTGCAGGTATATAGCTTTGGGTCAAAGTGCTCAACGGTGGACATCATCGAACATCTAGACGAGGTAGGCCTCTTTCTTATCTTGCTTGCACATTGGTTATAGCATGTTTTTGGGATAGAGTTGATTTCTGCAGTCATTTCCGTCTGTTGTGGTTCACCCTAGCCATAGAGATATTCTCCTCGTAACAGAATTGGCGACTCCACTGGGAAATGAATATTCTTTCTTAGGGTTTGAAATACTTTTCTCCTTAGATTTCTCTCGTTTCTATTGTGGTTCTTGTCGTATCATTGCTTGACAGCTCCTGTTCACTCTGGGTCTGAGTTTTCATCCTTTCTCCCTTGTCTGGCCTTGTTTCGAAGCATATACGTGCCTTTTTCCTTGACAATCACGTATACACGCAGGCTGTCTCATTGCAAGCTGTGTATATATGCTCTGTTTGCTTGAACAATCATGTACACTGCTTTTCCTTGCATGTTTTCTTGTTATGGTGTTTGTTGGGTGGGATTTGATGCTTGTTGAGCCTTCTTAGGTCTCTGTAGTGCCTATTGAGTGCCCATGGGATGACAGGAAACCCTCTTTTGGTTGAATTTCTGGGTGAAGTCTTCTCTTCATCTTTTAATTTTTATTGTCGTTGTACATTGGGTTGGGTGTTTTGTTGCTTGATATCCTGCTTGAGTTATCTCTTTTTTATACACAGTAGGGCTATATATCAAGTTACTTTTCAGTCCATGCATTTTCAGTTTCAATATATTGAAAATACAAAAAAATAGGCATTTTGCATTTCTTGGCATTTTTGTCCTTTGAGTTTTTATCATTTTGTTAGTGCATACAGTGAAAGATTGCATTTTACTTTTGAATTGCAGAGTTGAATTTGAAAATTGCATTGTTTTTAGAGGCATATCATTCATTGAAAGTTAAAGTTAGGACTTTGCATCATTTTCATATTTACTTTTCTGGCAGAGTCATAATACTATGAGTTTCATCACCATACCTTTTTGAGTAATCATGGCCATAAAATCAACGCTATAATTTAAAAATTTATTAGTAACGATTTTATTTTCTAGGGTGCACAAAATAGCCTAGGATTTAGTGCCTTAGAATAGGATTTTGTGAGTAAACTTCTCCAAGGCAATTAAATCAACATATGTGTCTGAGTCAGGGAGTGGAGAAATCCATTGTATAATTGGTAATATCAGGAGGCTCTACTCACACCGAAGTTAATCACGAGGTCACGTGAATTCATTTGAAGGGATATCCCCCTGATACCTTCCTAGCATCAGAGATATTTCTGGGGATCTTTTTGTATCTAGGGATCTTGTTAGTACCTTTACCTCCGTGAGAGGTGGTGCTTTCAAGGTTTCGGGCTTTGCTACCCTGCCCATACGGTGGACCTAACTTACGACTGCTCACCTATGCATTGATTATACAGTGGTTTATTAGTTTCTTGACTTAGGTGTCTCATAGGTTACTTGCAGGGGTTATTCTGCAGGTACCCTGGGTCAGATAACGGTCGGAAAACACACAGCCTTTATGGAGGATTACCTCTCTGGGGAGATCTGACCGACTGGTTGTTAAGCCCACGAGGGCCCTTATAACTGATTCTGTTACCTATGATCTTTAGCAAGGAGTCTCAGACCCCTCTTGGGTGAGACATACCTTCTTTAGGGAGGGAGGCCACTCAGCCACTTTACCCTGTTTGCATGCATATTGGTTGTTTGAATTTTGGTGTGCTCTTTGATTACTAGTTGGCCTTAGGATATATTATTTATCTTTAGAGTCTTAAGTCATCATGGAGTCAGACCAGCCTCCCCATCGGTCTCATTGCTTGTTACAGTTATCATCGGATTCTGTTTCCTTTCCTTCTAAAAGGTGTAGAGTTATTATATGTGGTACACACACTTCCACCATTTAGACTTGTAATTATACAAGGATGAGTATTGAACCTGGTCTTCAGAATTTTGGGAGCCCTTCGACTCCCATACCCACTATAGTTAATGGCACTCCTTCGACTCATGAAACCTCTATGGTTGTAGTGCCATAGGTACCTATCATTACTATGGCCTGGACTATAGTTAATGCTTAAGGTACAGTCTTTAACCCCTTTGGGTCTCTTGGCCACTCACCGGGATACAATGTTCAGTCCATCCCTATGGCTTCTAGTCCCTTTTCTTATGGTATTCCCAACTTCACTTTGCAGTTTTCGAACTCCATCCCAGCTGTTGGCCCTAATGCTAGCATTGGGCTTGGGGGCAATACACCTCCCTACACTCCTTTTTCATTTGGTGGATCTCAAATCCCTCAAATGACTCCTAATATGGGAGGTATCCCCGCTTTTAAACCTGGGTCCAATCCTCCTACTTCTAGGTGGAATAGTCATCCTTGTGAACAAGCTTTGGCTCAAGTTCCATCCTACAATCCTACCTCCTCAGTGCAGATTCTGAACAATACTTTTGGCATGACGAATCTGCCGCTATCCTCCATATTTCAACCCAGAGGAGGTATGTTACACACTTTGGGCAACCCCTAACCTAGATCTAATCTGGCTGGGGGAAATTTCTATAACCCTCAATAGAACATTCCAGCTGGAATGATGCCCAACCAACAGAACCCTCAATGGCCTGCAAATCCACAAGCGTAATCTTTCCCGAGAGGTTGGGGCCAGATGTCGCAACCTCGTCTCCCTTTTCTGGCCAAGCTTAATCTAGATTTGGCTAAGTTAATGAACGACCCTATGATTCACGATCCTACATGGCCCCTGTCCCCACCAAAATTCCTTCAAGCATCCCGAAGTTTTAAGGTAAGAATGGAGAGGATCCCAGTGATCACGTCACTACCTTTCACCTTTGGTGCTAATCAAACTCTCTTAATGATGAGTCTATTTGTTTGAGATTATTTCAATGCACCCTCATCAAGGTTGCTTCAAAATGGTATATTGAGCTACCCAAGGGGGCATATGGGACTTTTAGTCAGTTGGTGATGGTCTTTCTTAACCACTTCCATTTGCCAATCCATTATGATGCTGGCTTAGAATTGTTTTCTACTTTACTCCAGGACACCGCCACTCATATCTTAGACCATATCTAGGAGTGGAGAAGGAAGAAGAGGTTGATTAAGACTCCTATACCCCTGGCCTTTCTTTTAGAATGGTTTCTTAAGTCTTTTCACCCTCCCATCTCGAAGGACGTTGCTATTTTCGGGTTTACCACTGAATAATAAGTAATGTTTAGAGCCTAGCAGTTAGATTTGATATATGCTCAGTCTAGGATGTTATACCACCTTCTTCATGATGCACCGTGGTCTACTTATGACCCTAGGAAAAATCCCGGATCTCATTCTGATGGCATTGTAGGTTCCACCAATGTAAAGACCGTAGAATCGGTGACAAACCAGTTGAAAGAGTTGTCTTTAAGCCAGTCTGCAGGAAGACCAACCTTGTCTGTGTCTTCCAACCCTATTCAGTCGGAAGATGTACACTATGTGCAATCATTGACCAACCCGAATGGTAACCAGCAACTAGGAGGGAATAAGAAGAAAGGACGTAACAAACGTAAGATTGGGAAAAATGGTAATAAACCCAAGGACAATAATAATAATGAGAATATGGGTAGTAATGCTGGAGAGGGAAAACAAGAAATACGTAAGGTGAAGTTTCCCTGTAATCTTTGCACAGATGATCACCTTACACATTTATGCCCCAAACTTGAAGAAGTTGTGAGGCTATTATCTCAATCTCCCATCATGCTAACAAATCCATTCCCACATAATCAACACTTAGCCTCGAGCTCCTCAAACGTCGGAAATGCGGCTGGTGGAGGTCAAAACCAACAGTCACAAGATGGCGACCGTTTATGTATCAATATGGTCGATGCGAAAATCGATGTAGCCACTCGATCTCGAGACTATAGTTCTAAACAAACTATTCCTGGTATAGAATCTCCTCCTCCTCCTCTGGAGACGACTTTACAGATTGAGAAAATAGAGCCACTTCCTCGTATTCCAAAAGGAGTACTCAAGCGCTCTACCCATAATCCAAATGCTAGAGCCGCCCAGAACTACTCTATTATTGAGGACCTGGGTCAAACCCCTTGTGCAATGTCAGCTTTGGAGGTACTCCAGACGTGTCCTTCACAGACGAATGCCTTACCCTCTGCTTTAGGAGCTCTAGAACCCAGTGGCTCAAAGGTTATTAAGTTTAACGTCACAGATGCTAAGCTTTGCTTTCCTTACCATGTGGCTTTCCAAATCCATGTGGAGTATTCTAAGTATACCATCAAACATGTGATTGTTGATGAAGGCGCTGTTATGTGTGTGATGTCCCTGGTTTGTTGGAAAGATCTCGGCTCTCTGACCCTTTCCAAGTCATAAAACATGTTGACTTCTTTCGACAGTCATTCCTTCTGCCCTCACGGTATTCTCCCTGCCTTTTCGGTCCAGTTAGGTGGCAAGATGGTAGAGGTGGAAGTAGAGGTAGTTGATGGGCCTCTTGATTACAACCTATTACTAGGTCAAAATTGGGCTTATGATATGATCGCCGTCATGTCGTTTGTCTTATGTACTCTTTGCTTTCCTCATGAAGGGAATATTGTGATGATCGATCAATTATCCTTTGCGTGCTCTAGTCCTAATGCATCCCTCGGACAGTCGATCCCTGTGATTGAAAATTCTCAGCTGGCAACTAAGAATATCGGTGTCAGAATGTATTCTTCCATTATGGGTACTTTCAAATTCTTGGCACCGAGCCATCATGTTTATGCCATGTCTAGCAGGCCCGTCTTGACAAGGAGGTCCATTCCTTTCTACACTTCTTATTTTAGTGACTTGTGGACCCTACCTTCCCCGACTTCATCTTGTGAATTTCAGTCGCATGCTAGAATGGCCATGCCACTATCAGAACCTGATATTGCATATCAAGTTGTTCTCAACTCTTCTGTCGTTCTCGATCTTGTTCCCTCACCGACGGACAAGGAGGATCCCATGTCTAGGCCCATGTGGGCCACTTCGTTGTCCTATTCACAGGATTTCCTCGATGGGAATTTGCCTTCAGATGAAGCCATCATCGAAGCCATAAATGGTTCTGACAAACCCTGGGATGATATGCATCACCTCTCTTATTTTATCCCAGATCTTGAAAGAATCGAACAAGATGACTTTTGATCTACTTTGAGTGAGATAGTCGGTCACGCCGTAGTTCCGGTTGATATGCATGGAATTTATGCTGAAGGAAATATGGAAATAATTTCTCCTATCATCATGATCGACATCTCTTGTACCCCTGGTAAGGTTGAAAATGTAAATATTGGTGCAGATTGTTCGCCAGAAGAAATCCTAATCTACAGTGATCTCTTCAAGGAATTATGAGACATATTTGCTTTCTCCTATGAAGAGATGCCAGGGATCAACCCTCCTATTGTCGAACATGATATTAAAACTTTTCTGGATGCTAAACTTGTTTGACAATGTCTTAGAGCTATCAACCCTCGAAAGGCCCCTGCTATTAAGGCAGAAGTGGAGAAGCTACTTAATGTTGTCTTCATCTACCCAGTTCCCTTGACCGAATGGGTATCCAACCCCATTCCTGTAGATAAGAAGAAAGGAACCATCCGTGTATGTATGGATTTTCGTGACCTGAAAAAGGCTTGTCCCAAAGATAACTTTCCCACACCTTTCATCGATCAGATTCTCGACGAGTGTGCGGGAAGCGAAGTATTTTATTTTATGGATGGATTTTTAGGATATAATCAAATTCAAATCAAACCCGAGGATCAACACAAGATGGATTTTATTTGTCCTTGGGGTACTTTTGCATATTGAAAAATGTCTTTTAAAAACACCGGAGCAACCTTTCAGTGTGCCATGACTTTCTATTTTCATGATCTTAAGCACAGAGTCAAAGCTTACCTTGATGATATTGCTTCTCACTCTCGTAAGAGAGAGGATCACGTTACTCACCGTTGGCTTGTTTTTGAAATATGTCATTACTGATGGGTGTTCTATATGCACTAAAAACACACTAAAAACCCTCAATTAAATTGTCAACCCGGGGTAAGTAAACTTAGAGTTGTAGAAAAATATATGCCAAGGTAGAAGGGCTAGTAGTAGTATAGTCTAACTAAGGAAATGGCTATCTAAGGTCTAATATATTCAAGAAAAGCTATCTAATGAGAAAACCCTACTAAGCAACTTTAAACTATGTAACCTAAGTACTTTTGAACCAAGGATCGATGGACAGTTCTAGGAAAACAAGTGAAAACCCTACTTGAAGCAAACTAGTTCAATCATAACAATAAGAAAAAGAAACTATTTAAGCATAACAATAAACAAATAGAAAAAGCAAACTACTTTAACTAGCCTACCTAAATTCAATAAACAACTATCCTGTGAGAGCAAGTAAATAAACAAGCAATTGTACTATCAAAGCAGGAATAAACAAGTAAGCAATTAAGCTATTAAAGCAAGTGTTAGCGTTAGAAGTCACTCCTGGATTGCAGCAGGAGCAAAGCCTGATGCCCATCAGTTTATGCCACAAATTGGTTTAATGGGGGGTTATCGAATGGGGGTAAACTCAGGAGAATATCGCTTTAAATCATAATCCTAGGCCAAGCTATGCATAAGCAGGTGAGGTCTCAATCTAAATTTCATTAGTAAGATGAGATTAAAATGAGCAGAGGGAAGAATTAATAAGAAAGATGAACAAGACTTCTATGGGCATCAAGCCTTCGAACAGTTTGGGGAAGAAACAACAAGACACTCAAAATGTGCGTAAGTGACACAGTTACAACAACATGGTGATAGCTCGACTGGATCCTCCAATTCAAAGCGTCATGATGCTACTGTAACAGATTGACTGGATCCTCTAATTCCAAGCTATTTCAATGTGAGAGGGAAAAGACAACACAGGAAAACCAATTAAAATAGGTGCAAATGTTGTAGTGATCAACCGTACATCATCCTACAACATCACAACCCTCGAATGGATCCTCCAATTCCGAGTGTTCTAACACAGGTGTTTACAGAGATGTGAAAGAGGCTGACTTTCATTAAACAAAAAGTCTCAAATGCCAATACATAACAGAGAAAACCAGTTCTTTATCAAAACTTTACAGTTCGAAGCTTAGCTCTACCATCGATCCCTTACAAAAATGGAAAAAATCCCTACATATACTCAGAGAAAAACCCAGCAGCAGGTTTGAGTCACTGCATTAAAGGAATTACATCTACATGTTTACTGGAAGACTACGGATGTAGTCTCTGGACAATCGTGCACTTCAGTCAGACGCAACCCTGTTCTAAACGGGCCTGCAAGGAGTTGACAAGCTGAGAGTCCCTTTCTGGACCTTCCATTTATGGTGGAGACGACGTTCAACCGCCACCACCTACTATAATAACTGCTTTCTCGGGATCAGAACTAGTGTGAGTCAAACTTGGTGCCTACAAGACGTGGCGGTCTCCCTTTGGCTATTGCTGCAAGGGGGCCTAGATAGCAGACGTGGATGGAGCTGACAAGGCTAAGGCGATGGGAGCGACAGGCAGGCTACTAGGTAGTGTGATGGCCAAGAGGAGGGGACATGGAGGCTGGGAAGAAGCTGCAGGGGGCTAAGGGGTGATGAGACAGAGGTGATGTGGCAGAAGAGAAGGACGTGGAGACGGAGGAGTGGATATGGTAGCAGGGCAGAGCGAGGATAATTAATATAGGTGGATGTGATAGGGGGGACACACGTTGGGAGATGAGAGGGTGAATGCAGAAAAATATATGACATGGGAGTGAGTGGAGGATAGATGGCAGCACGAGGCGAGGGCGGTAAATGGAGGTAGGAAGTGGTTTAGCGCAGAGGAGGGTATGGCATCACGAGGGGGCACCACGACAGGAGAGGGGCCCGCTTTAAAAAACGCCTTGTTTTGGACCCCCCCCCCTTTTTAAAGGCATAATGGCGAGGGAGGTTTGGAATCGAACCTCAACCACAGATCTAAGCGTTGTGATCCCGACCGTTCAAACTTGCGCTACACATTCCGGACCCCCCCCCTGCACTAAAGGCATAATGGCAAGGGGGGTCTGGAATCCATCCTCAGCTGTAGATCCAGACACCTCAATCTCAGCCATTCATATCTGAGTGCTCCTTACTTCTCATTCCAGACCCCCCCCCATTAAAGGCAGAACGACGAGGGGGGTCCGGAATTGGATCATGTCTGTAGATCTGGGTGTGCAAATCCTGGCCACCCAGATTTGCATGCATCTTAGCACAATGTGCCTATGTGTTTTTTATGGTTGGACGACTGAGATCCTCAATTGATCAATGATCCTGGTCCTTTCGGGACTTCTTGCATCGGGGATTCATGATGCATCTCTTCCCCAATTTCCCGATGACTAAACTGCAAAACTGCGGATTTGCACCACGCATACTTTGGTTGGACGACCCAGATGAATTTGACGGAAAAAAGGCGTTATTTCAATTCCTGGGCCCGCTTAACGTGACCTAGCGCTAGGACCGTTGGCCCAACCCCCCGGGGGCTTAACACTTCGCAATTCAGGGTTTCCAATTGCAATGGAGGAGTGACCCCGACCTTCAAAATCCTGATAGACAAAACCCCAACGGTACTTAATCACGCACCGTGTGTCCCTTAAATGGATGGTTCAGATTACTTTGGCACTTTCATATTGACTATCCCGATACCACCTATCCCCCTTCTTTGGGCCCTGCCTTTCCATAGAACCTTGGGCTATGACCGTGGGCCAGGCTCCCAGGGCATCAGATTTCATGTTTTGGTGTTTTGAAACCCAAGGGAGAACCGTGTCCTCCCAACTCGCAATCCATGAAATGCCGACCGCTGAAACGCCGACTAGCTGCCACCTGTTCCCGCAGGATTGGACGGCCCAGATCATTCTCGTGACTTTGGCCATAAGGGATGAGCCCAGGCGCTAATCTTTGTGCAACTGTGTGGCTCCGACTTACCTGATGACCAACGATCCTACCCCAGTGCTAGATCCCTGTCGTTGGAAAATGCACTTGGCCCACTCACTTGATTTGAAGCTCGAAAGGAGATTTTTCTGAGATTTTCTCTTGGGCGCTTCGGGCTGCGACCTTTGAATAAAATACATTTGATAGGCTTTTAAGCCCCGTTTTTTCTAATTTTACACCAAGGGCCTGAATCCAGAGAGGAAACACCCCATTACAAGAATTAGTGATAACATTAGGCTCCATGGGGGATAGAGTCACCCCTGTGATGCTCTAAGAACTCCTTCTATAGTTCTAGTTTCCTTCTGTTGGGATATGGAGTCGAGCTCAAAACACCCTGCTGACAATATAGGCCAAAAAGTAAAAACAAACAAAAATAAATTCTCCAAGGAGCTTATTTATGTACAGTCCTAAACTAATCTACTTTGTACATGGGGCTAGGTGAAAGAAAATTTCCACCATAGCCAATCAAGAAACTTCCTGAATGGAAGCACTCCTATTCTGTCAATGATCACTGGCAGATGATGTAACCATGACAACAGAATGGTTACATCCTTCAGCTTCCATCCTAAGGCTGAGGTTAGGATGAAGTTGGGCAACTGTAAATCATGAAGGAAATACAACACTATGTATTCCTTCACAGGATCATAGGACCAATGGAAAACTCTAGAGAATGGGTGATGGGAAGCCTCCTCTGCTACACAAATGCTCGCATGTGGCTGAATATCTCTGGTAGGCCCATGGGTTTGAAAGGCAGGTGGAGGCTGACTAATCTCAAGCGGTGGTTGCTCGCTTATAGGCTCTGAGTAGTCTGTAAAATGCATCTTCTGCTACTCCTCTGGCTCTTCCTCTTGGCTTTCCGATAGGTCAGAATCATAATCATCATAAACAGGACCTGTGGGAAAGCTCTGCTCCTCAATATGTTGCTCAGGAAGGTTGATTTCCTCGTAATGTCCTTCATTTGTGAATAGAGGAAAAGACTCTACAGTTTTCTCTTGGAAATCCTACATGTCCAGCTCAGAATTGGATTCGTAGTTGTCATACACAGGCTGGATGCTCCTCTAGTCAGCAAAATGTGATGAGGGGCTCTACTACTCCTCATCCGAATAATCATCAAAGGCTGAAAGAACAGGCACCTCAGAAGCAGGAAACAATGCCTCTACGACAACAAAATCCTCAACATCAACCTCATCAGTGTTGCCAAGAACGTCTACCTCAAGTACCGAAAAATCCTCTGCACTTTCTTCAGAAAAGTAGCATTCATGGTCTTCCTTCAACTTGTCTATCTCTGCAGAAAGATATTTTACCAGCTCCATCAACTCACTCAGAGCATCATCCTCATCATGGTCCTCATCCTCACAGGCTCTATCACAATCGGCCAAATCTGGATCACTGTCTTCATATTCCTCACGGCAATCATGACAAATAAACTCAGAGGAATAAAACCCTTGACAGTGCCTAGTGAAGGCCGCATGAAATTCTCCCAGTGAAGAAATACTAGCAGGGGGTAAAGAATGATACCACTCACGAGCATCCCCTGCTAACAAGAACATGAACATTTTTAATAATACATCCTCATGATGTATCTCCCATTGATGCATGAGTTCATGGAAATCATGGAGATGTTGAGCAGGGTTGTCCTCTACATGCCCTCTAAATATGGGAAAATATTCACCCCATTCATACAAAGTAGGAACAACATTAGGAAAACGAGAAAAAACAAAAAAATCAAAAGGGGCAAACCTTTGAGCCAGGATTTTGTCCATTTCGAACCAGTGGAGTTGTCGATCGATCCTTGAATCATGGAGTCGTCAGGTGAAAGATTCACAGCTTTGAATGTGACTGGTCTTTGTTCACAATCAAAGGCCAAATCATAACGTTGTGTCCTCCCAGGAAACTTCTCAGGCTGAGAAAGCAGCTGTTGAAACCTTCTCAAGAAAGCTCCTCTGGGTCAACTTTCAGGTGTGCTAAAAGTAGCCACAACTAAAACAGTGAAGTGGAAACATTGGAGTCGCCAAAGTGGAGTCACCAGGTGCACATTAGCAATCTTCAAGGGCTCTGATGCCTGATGCACCTATAGAATCAGAGGCTTAATGTCGTTCAATCCCAGGGAAAATCTTCAACTTCGTCCCCGGCAACGACGCCAGAAATGTTAGCACTAGAAGTCACTCCTGGATTGCAGCAGGAGAAGAGCCCGACGCCCATCAGTTTATGTCATGAATTGGTTTAATGGGGGGTTATCGAATGGGGGTAAACTGGGGAGAATATCGCTTTAACTCATAATCCTGGGCCAAGCTATGCATGAGCAGGTGAGGTCTCGATCTAACTTTCGTCAGTAAGCTGAGATTAAAATGAGTAGAGGGAAGACTTAATAAGAAAGATGAAAAATACTTCTATGGGCATCAGGCCTTCCAACATCTTGGGGAAGAAACAACAAGACACTGAAAATGTGCCTAAGTGACACAGTTACAACAACGTGGTGATAGCTCGACTAGATCGTCCAATTCTGAGCATCATGATGCTATTGTAACAGCTTTACTAGATCCTCCAATTGCAAGCTATTTCAGTGTGAGAGGGAAAAGATAACACAGGAAAACTGATTAAAACAGGTGCAAATGTTGCAATAATCAACCATACATCATCCTACAACATCACAACCCTCGACTGGATCCTCCAATTTCGAGTGTTCTAACATAGGTGTTTACAGAGATGTGAAAGAGGTTGACTTTCATTAAACAAGAAGTCTCAAATGCCAATACATAACAGAGAAAACCAATGCTTTATCAAAACTTTATAGTTAGAAGCTTATCTCTACCATCAATCCCTTACAAAAATGGCAAAAATGCCTACATATACTCAGAGAAAAACAAAGCAGCAGGTTCGAATCACTGCATTAAAGGAATTATGTCTTCATGTTTACTGGCAGGCTGCGCATGCAATCCTTGGACAATCATGCACTTCAGTCAGACGCAACTGTGTTCTAGAATGGGCCTGCAAGGAGTTGGCAAGCTGATAGTCCCTTTCTAGACCTTCCATTTATGGTGGAGACAACATTCAACTACCACCACCTGCTGCAATAACTGCTTTCCTGGGATCAGAACTTGCGTGAGTCAAACTTGGTGCCTATAGGACATGGCGGTCTCCCTTTGGCTGCTCCTACTTCGTTGGACTGCTACGAGGGGACCCAGATGGTGGACATGGATGGAGCTTATGAGGCTGAGGCAATGGGCGTGACAGGTAGGATACTAGGTAGTGCGATGGCCAAGAGGAGGGGACACGGAGGCTGAGAAGAAGCTGCGGGGGGCTAAGGGGTGATGAGATGGAGGTGATGTGGTCAAAGAGAAGGACGTAGAGATGGAGGAGTGGATATGGTAGCAGGGCAGAGTGGGGATAATTAATACAGGTGGAGGTGACAGGGGGACACACATAGGGAGATGAGAGGGTGAATGTAGAAAAAGATATGACATGGGAGTGAGTGGAGGAAAGATGGCAGTGGGAGGTGAGGGCGGTAAATGGAGGCAGGAAGTGGTTTAGCACAGAGGATGGTCTGGCATCATGAGGGGGCTCCACGACAGGAGGGGGGCTCACTTTCAAAACCACCTCATTCCGGACCCCCCCCCCTTGTTAAAGGAAAAATGGCGAGGGG
>ML777372.1:1358715-1379203 GCA_009831015.1 Picea engelmannii | reverse complement strand
AGGGGGGTCTGGAATCCATCGTCAGTCGCAGATCTGGGCACCTCAATTTCAGTCGTTCATATCTGAGCACTCCTTACTATTCATTCCAGACCCCCCCCCCCAATTAAAGGTAGAAAGACGAGGGGGGTCCATAATTGGATCATGTCCATAGATCTGGGTGCGTAGGTCCTGGCCACCTATATTTGCGCACATCTTAGCACAATGTACCCGTGTGTTGTATATGGTTGGACGGATGAGATCCTTAGTTCATCAACGATCCTGGTCCTTTCGGGACTTCTTGCATCGGGGATTCATGATGCATCTCTTCCCCAATTTCCCGATGACTAAACTATGAAATTGCGGATTTGTGCCATCCGTCCTTTGGTTGGATGACCCAGATGGGTTTGATGGTAAAAAGGTGCTATTTCCATTTGTGAGCCTGTTTAACGTGACCTGGCGCTAGGACCGTGGGCCCAACCCCCCAAGGGCTTAACACTTCACATTTCGAGGTTTCCAACTACAATGGAGGAGTGACCCCGGCCTTAAAAATCTTGATAGAAAAAACCTCGATGGTGCTTAATCACACGTTTCATGTCTCTTAAATGGACAGTTCAGATTACTTTGGTGCTTTCATATTGACTATCCTGATCCCACCTACCCCCCTTCTTTGGGTCCTGCCTTTCCATAGAACCCTGGGCTATGACCGTGGGCCAGGTTCCTGGGGCATCGCATTTCGCATTTTGGGGTTTGAAACCCAAGGGAGAACCGTGTCCTCCCAAATCACGATCCCCAAAATGCCGATCGTCGAAACGCCGACTCACTGCCACCTGTTCCCGCAAGATTGGACAGCCCAGATCATTCTCATGACTTTGGCCATAAGGGATGAGCCCAGGTGCTAATCCTCATGCAACTGCCTGGCTCCGACTTACCCGATGACCAACGATCCCACCCCAGTTCTATATCCCTGCCATTGAAAAATGCGCTTGGCCCGCTCGCTTGATTTGAAGCCCGAAAGGAGAATTTTCTGAGATTTGCGCTTGGGCGCTTCGGGCTGCAACCGTTGAATAAAATACATTTGATAGGCTTTTAAGTCCCATTTTCTCTCATTTTCCACCAAGGGCCTGAATATGGAGAGGAAACACCCCATTACAAGAATTAGTGATAATGGCAATTAAACAGCTAACTAACTTAGGATAACTTCTACAACAAGTAAACCAAATAAGACTACTCAATAAGCAACCAACTAAGAGACAAGTGAACTCTATTCTTAATACAACTATTTATAATTTATAAAAAGGAAATCTACTTAATTGAAAGAAGAAGAATTAACAACTAACCTTTAATATATGATAAGCAAACTGCTCTTTAATCTACCAAAGAAAAAGACTATCTATCCTACAACAACAATAAAACTATCTTCTGATCTATGTAAGCAAGAAACTATCTTTTAACCTATGAAAACTTAAATATAGTGTTGATGGTTGTGTGAATGTCTCTGGTGTCTTATAATATCATGATGGCACTTGACAACAAAAGGTAATTCAAGAGATATAAGCTCGATATTGATTTCAATAGCAAAGTGAAAGGTGTGGATTAAGCAATCCAGTGAGAACTTAACCATTATGGAAACAACGTTAATTACCCTACATATTCATGTGATTATTACTCATGCATTAACCATCAACAGTATAACAAGATTATAATTGTACTCTATGCTATGTAAGAAAACTCATAATTAAATTTAATCATTAACTAAAAATTGGAATTGCAACCTAAATCTAGGAAAGAAATTGCATAAAGTAAAACTAAGCTAGACCTATTTCAACAACTCAAATTGCAAAAAGGAAAATTCTTATAAACATAAATTAAACATGATTCTTAGCATATAAAAAGTAAACTAATGAGAAAATTAATTAACAACTAGTTAAGCAAAATCTAGATAACAATTGAATAGGCAATCTACAAATAAAAACTGAAGCTAACCCTATCCATCCACCGAAGCCTTGTTAAAGAAAACATAAATTAAAATGTTGTTCTACTCTGTTTCAAACTTTATTTTGAACTTGATTTTAAGAGCATAAATAACATATAATTTAATATTTAATCACACACGGGGTTACTGTATAAGTTTGAAAACTTGTTCCTAATAACTAAAGAATCAATGCATATTAACAAAAGTCTTCATACTAACCTACAAAAGGGAATTAAAACAGTTAAACTATAACAACAAATTATATAACAAAGAAATAAAAGAATACTTCATGTACAGGAAATAAAATAAAAGACATCTAAGCTATGGAATTCATAAATAAAATCATAGATAGTTACCAGACTGTTGGTGGGCCCCCCATCAAGTCGTAGTCACTTCTCAAATGCACACCACGAACTCAACAAAGCGATTTCACCATTAAAACTCAAAAACGCATTTTTATATAATTCTGGCAACTGAAAATGGCAAAACAAAGGAAAATCGTATTTGTCTCTAACACACTACTTCTTCAACTACTTAACTATTGTATGACCACCATGGTGGTATTTATAAGCTTTACGGACCAAGAGGTCGACCACTGGATGGTCGAACCTCTTCTAAAAATAGTAAATTACATTAATGGTGCCCTAACTGCCGAAATGGAGTGATCCAATAATCGCCCTGCTCAACAACACAAACTGAGTTGTTAGGAGTTCAGTAGCTGGAGGGGGAAAGCACGAGCAAAACCCATGTTCCTGATTCACCCATCACTGGACGCCAATACCATAACCGCCAAATCACCCATCGTTTTTGTGCAAGATGGAGTGTCGGACCAGGTACCGGATTGAGTACCGGATGGAGTGTCGGACTGAGTGTCGGAAGCAAAAACATGCTACAATTTTTTCCTGTAACACCAAAAAATGTGAATTAGATCTCTGGAAACATAAATTCAGACTGAATCATACTCAAGATCATCATAAAACATGAATTATGCATACTTGGTGTGGATCATAGCATTTTGGCACAAAATCCCTTCAAAAACTTCTCCAAAACATGAAAACGCATATACACATTTGGTAAAAGTATCTAATAAACGTCATAAAACTGATCATTTCTCGGGCCCAACATTACCCCCACACTTAGGATTTTGCAGGTCCCACTGCAAACAAAATGAAATTACCCCTCGTGACTAAGCTTGCTAAGGAGGATTAGCCTTGGAAGCTTCTCCTTCATGCTGTGAAGACTTTGCCTTATGCCTCTTGTGTTGCTTTAGTTGTGCTTTGAGGCTGTGATTGGATTTGGTCATCTCATCAACCAACCGTTAAAGGGAGTTTACCTTTGCTTGGAGGACTACATTATCATGATGAAGGTGTGTGTCTGTTGTCTTCCTTTCTTCCAACTATTGGAGGAGATGAGAATTCTCTTTTTGTAGCTTCTCAATGGCTGGGGCAGAATCAATGATCTCGGAGGAAGGCTTAGATCCTTTGAGAGTTGTGGACAATCTATCATTCTTAGGATATAGAGTGGGCATGGGTGAAGTAGGAGTAATAGGGGATTGATAAGGAGAGGTAGGTTCTGATTTTGTCTTTCTTTGTGGCTCTAATCCATTCGCAAAACTTCCCTAAGTCTCTTGTGAGGGCTCTCAAGATTGGAGGACACTTGGATAGGATCCGAAGCAGGCAGGGGTTTTGCATAAGATTTTTTTCTTATGCTCTGGGTACTCTTTCAAAAGGGTCCTTTACCAAATTGATTGGTTCCCCTCCTATTTTGGGGAACGATGGGAAAGTCTTGTTGAATCACTTCTTGGAGATTTTTAGGTGTGGGATCAAGAGAGATTGAAGGCATCGAGGGATTAGCAATAGGCTTTTTTTGATCGTTATTCTTCGTATTTTTACCCGATGAGGAAGCAGGGATGTGAACAAGATTTTTGTATTGTTCCAGTAAAGATATGGTTTGTGCAAGGGGGTTTGGAGTTCTTGGAGATCAAGGCTTGGATGTAGAGATAGTCCTTAGGCCAAGTGGATTTTTGTCGATCTTAATTGTCAAGTGAGGGTTTGCAAATTGATAGATAAATGCATCCCAATTTTGCCCCTATTTCTCTAATTTGGCTAAAACAAGGAGTTTGATTAAGCCATGGTGAAAGAGGTTGTTGTGGGGGTTATTTACGTTCTTCCTCACTTGAGAGGACATCTTCTCCAACCTCTTTAGAAAGTAGAAGGGAAAATGAAAAGGTTTGTTGAACTGAAAATGAGCTAGCAATCTGAAATGACAGGCTTTGAAAGTGGAATATCTACCTTCGCATGTGATCAACCTCATGATGATGATGAGAGGGTTGATCAATTCCTCCTTTATCCATTCCTTAGAATATCCTTTTTCTCCTGAAATGTTCTGGAATTCGGGCTTAAAAACCCTGTTATAACTTGAGCGCAACAGCTGGTGGTTTTTGAACCATCTATCTCCCATTCTTGGAAGCTTTGTCGCTGCAACAATGGACTCTTCTGGGACTCCAAAGGTAAGAGACCCCATGTGCATTTTCTTCCCATCGAAAACAAGGGAAAATTGCACGGATATGCCATCATCTTCGCCCTGCAAGTTAGATAAAAATGACCCCCAACCTGCGCACAAAAACACCTCTCTGCATTGTGAAAATTCAGGAATGGAAAAAAGATATGCATAAGAAGAGGGTTCATACCTCTTGGGCATTATGATGAGGTGGAGAGATTCACCAAGAGAGGGTGTGATCAGGCCAAGGGATGGCACAAATTGAGCACAGGCTGAACACGATTTGAACAGGGGAAGAAATGCCAGAGGCTGAGTACGATTTCTTAGAATGGGGCAAGGAAAATGGCAAGGTGAATTGGGATAATAGTTTACCCATCCCGTATTTGAATGCACTTATGGTGGACTTGGTTTCACACATGTGCGTGCGAGCTGCCATGTGTGGGAAATTTCAAATTCGAAGGCACATTTTTGGGGGCAAGTTTAATGATGCACAGTTAGATCAATGTCCAAGTATTTTGACTTGGACATTTGATCATGAATCATTTCTAAAGTTTGCATCCTCACTCTTAATTGCATGCAACCAATTTAATTAAATGTCATTGATTCCTAGTTCCCTGGAATTGTGGACAGTTACTGGTGTGTAATTCATATGGCACTTCGTTCAGCACCTCATACGACATTTCATACGACACCTCATACGACACCTCTATGTTAAATACATTTTTACCTCCTGCAATGGATAGCCTACAATATTGAAATGTTCTTGACAATCACAATGGTTAATGAGTAGAAGTAGAATGCTCCCTTGTTGTTGATTTTTCCATCATGATCACTCAATCCTCTTGCATAGGACATGTAATGTCAAACCTACAATTAAGAGGTTATAGCAAGCATAAGACATGTAATGTCAATCCTATAATGTATAGCTTGTAATGAGAAATAAACTGATAAAGTGGTCTGTTAAGTATATGTTCATTAATTTATAGAACACGGGAGTTTAGCACTTCAAAAATAAAATGAATATTAATGTAATAACCTGTATCATGGAAATAATAGAAAAATTCTTGCAAAGATTTATTTCTCTAGGAAATGATGATTTGTCAGCTCATGAACCCCTCCCCCTCACCTAAGTATTGTGACACCTCACAATCAAAAGTATAGGAAACCAGTCAGTTCCCCCAATAGCTAAATATTTATAGTATGTCAAGTGTAAAGATAAATTTCACAGATTGGTTTGATGAGACGGTTAGAAGATGGCCCCACCTATAGGATAAGAGATCCTATATATAGATAAGAAGAGGTAGGAAAGAGAGTTTCAAGATAGTCTTAGAGTTAGTTCCCAATGGCAAGTTTATGGAGTTCATTAACCTTAGCTTAACCATACATACTTCATGTCAGATTTGTCTGCAAGTAATGTCGTACATCAGGACAATTTTAAATTTATTATTTATTTTTGTCAGATTACCATCCTCGCTAGGCAGAATGCCCCGCTACCAGCAAGCTCGTTCAGTACTCCAGTAGGTTTACCTATTCATACCACAGGCCGGTACCCACTACCAGCAGACCTGTTCAGTATCCCGATGGGTTAGCCTCTTACACCCTCAGAGACTGGCCCTCCATCTTTTAATATTTTAGTATAAGATTGCTTTAATTAAGAAGATGGGGGAACATATCTAAAAATAACTTTTTCTTTCTTTTTTAATTTGGATGGTATTTATGTTAGAGGATGACTTTCTTTTATATTGCTTAGTGATTGTCTCGATGTAAGGGGTACTTAAGCGGACATGGCCTATCTAAAGATATGATATAATCAAGCTATTTAGTGTGTAGTGGATGGTACCATTGAGAAAGAACAGAAAGGTATCTCTAGGCTCAACTCACTTTCTTCTTTTGTAGTTATTGTGATGTTTCCATGACCAACCGCTAATTAGACCTCCTTGTTACTCTTTAATAAAGACACTTTACTCACTTACTTAGGTTTCTTAGAAAAAAATTGTACGAGAGACCTCTAGGCTTGATAGTTATGGTATCCCTTCCTTATACAGTGGTGAAGAGTTTCAAGAGAAACTATTTTAGAATGCCTTAAAAAATGAAAAATTTTGCAAAAATATGGCTAATTACAGTAAGTCAATGTGCATTTGATGCTTAGCAGACACAAAATTCAAGTGTAACAATGTTTTGAAGAAAAATCCTTCTTTTATATTTCCTTGAAACTGTCTACTCCTGGTGAAATAAATACTCATAGAAATCTCTAGAATTGCCTTATTAACAAAATTCAAAAATTATTTACATATGTACAGTAGAAAATTCAGAAAATTTTTCAAGAACAAGGGGGGACTTCCCCATATACTAAGGCCAATTCCTTGTCAATTGACATGACTTGTACAAAATCCTCTTTGGAAATGGGCTTATGATAAAATTTGAGTCGGTGTCCATTTACTACAAAGGAGACTTGTCCATCGTCCATTGTTTTAATTTTTATAGCTCCATTGTCATATACAGTGTCTATCTCGTAAGGGCCCAACCAATGGGTGGTGATTTTTCCTTTGAAGGTTTTGAATCGAGAGTCAAACAACAAAGCCCAATCACCAGGTTGAAAGTGTTTCTTCTTAATAAACTTGTCATGCCACTTGCTCCTCTGGTTTTGGACTAATATCGTCCGTTGGATGGCATCTTGCCTGATCTCATCCAACTCATTCAATTGTAGGGCTCGTTACTTCTGAGCCTCATCTAAGTTCAATCCTAATTCTGCGGCAATACGGAAGGTCCTTACTTGGAATTCTTTTGGTATAAGTACTTGTTTCCCGTACACTAGCTCATAATGGGTATGCCCGATGGTATTTCTCTAGGTGGTACGGTATGCCCACAAAGCCTCTTGGATCCTATCAGCTCAATCTTGGTGATGTAATTGAACAGTCTTGGTCAAGATGGCTTCCATAACTTTGTTTGTGGATTCTACCTGACCATTTGCTTGTGGGTGGTATGGAGAAGATTTACGGTGTTTAATCCCATATTTCTCTATTAGCTCTCTCATCAGCTTGGAAGTGAATTGAGTGCCTTGGTCTGTAACAATTTCACGAGGGACACCAAAGCGGGTAAAGATGTCTTCATAGATGAATTCAACAACAGACTTCTCTGTAGCCCTGAATAGGGATTTTTCCTCTACCCACTTGGTGACATAGTCCGTACAAACCAAAATATAGTTCTTCTTATGGGACATGGGTGAAATTGGTCCTACAAAGTCAAGGGCCCATTTTTCGAAGGGTTCTATCATAACTTGGGCACGCAAGAGAATTTTGTCAACTAACGTAGGTCTTCCTATTCTTTGGAAACTATCACAACTTCTCACATACTTGGAAGCATCTTTGAAAATGCTAGGCCAATAGTAACCCGAATGTAACACCTTATATGTTGTGTGTTTGTCAGAAAAATGACCACCACATGGTCCATCATGACAACTTCGTAGTATTTCAGGTACCTTGTCTTCTTGAACACATCTATGAATAATGAAATCAGGACCTGTGTGAAAAAGGTCATGACCAACCCAAGAGTAATTAGCACTCTGTGTAATAATTTTACGTTTTTCATGAGGTGACAAATGAGATGGTAACTTCCTAGTAGCCAGATAGTTTTCCATATCTGCAAACCATGGGGTATTGATAGAGAGGGAAAAAAGACGCTCGTTTGGGAAACTATCATCTACAGGGATATCATCATCCTCATTTTTTATTAGTAAAAGAAAATTAGCTACTACATTATCCTTTCCAAGTCGGTCAAGCACAGTGATATTAAATTCTTCCGATAACAGGAGCCACCTAGTCACTCAACCATTAGTTATAGGTTTATTCATGAAAAATCTAATGGCAGAATGATCTGTATGTACGAATACTTCGTAACCTGTAATGTAATGATGAAACTTGTTAATAGCATGAACAACTGCCAATAATTCATTCTCAGTGACTGTGTAGTTTAACTCGGTAGGGGACAAGTTCTTTCTCACAAAATAAATGGCATAGCACTGTTGGTCCTCTTTCTTCCCTAATACTCCTCCTATTGCGGTGTCGGAGGCATTAGTAGATATGTGAAATGGGAGAGTCCAATTAGGCCCTCTAAGAACTGGTGCCACAAATAACCTAGCTTTCATGGTTTCAAAGGCAATTTGACACTACTCAGTCTAAACAAAATCAACATCTTTTATTAATAATCCAAACATAGGTGCAACAATCTTTGTAAAATTTTCAATAAACCATCGGTAATATCCAGCATGTCCAAGAAAGCTTCTCACCTCTTTCTGAGTCTTGAGGGTGGAATTCTTATGATGACCTCAATCTTTGCAGGATCAACTTTTATCCCTTCAGATGAAACATGATGTCCTAGAACCACTCCCTCAATCAACAACATTTTACATTTTTCATGACTTAGAGATAGGTTCATTTCTTGGCATCTGATAAGGACTTTTTATAAGTTGTCTAAGGCTTCCTGGTAAGTGTTTCCATAAACTGTGAATTCATCCATGTAGACCTCCACACAATCATGAATAAGATCGGCAAATATCCCTAATACTGCTCGTTGAAATGTGGCAGGAGCATTACACAATCCAAATGGTAAGACCCTATAGGCATAGGTTCCCCAAGGACAAGTAAAGGTAGTCTTTTCCTGGTCCTCGGGTGCTATAAGAATCTGATTGTACCCATTGTACCCATCTAAAAAGGAAAAATACTTCTTTCCAGACAAGGCATCTAGAACTTGGTCAATGAAAGGGAGAGGAAAGTAATCTTTCAGAGTGGCTTTGTTGAGTTCCCAAAAATCAACACAAATTCTCCATTTCTCAGTCACTTTCTTTGGAACCACTACAAGCGTGAATACCCACTTACTATCGGAGATGGGATAAATAAATCTGACATTTAAAAACTTTTGGATCTCCTCCTTGACTATATCTTTGAGTGTTGGGTTCATCCTTCTCTGGGGTTTCCTAATAGGTGTTACTTCCTCCTGGGTATATATGTGATGGATGCATGTGTCGGGGTGTATACCTTCATGTTAGTGTATTCCCAGGAAAATGCTCCCGACTATTCTTTAAGGATACTTACTAACTATTTCTGTTGGTTTTCATCTAGCCCAGAGTTTATATGTAAAAATTTCCTTGGACTGATCTCATAGGGCATAGTATAAGACATGGAAGACTCATATATCTCGAAGATAAATATGTCGAAGACAAAATGGATGGATCCAATTGTTCCTTAAATTATTCCCCAAACATGTACTCAAATTGTGGAAAAGACTGTGGAAAATCCACACATGTGATAGCAAAAATAAACTGGTTTAGCACATTTTCTGTTGTGTGCTCCTAAAGTGAGCAGGCATGGTCACTTGGAAATATGGGTTCTTCCCAGTCGTCGTTCTCATATGGACATTCAAGACACCATAGATTCTCCATAATAGGTTGATTTGGAGGATAAATGGTGAGCTTCTAGATAGAGAGACTATTTGAGATTGTCATTTCCCCTTCTCTACAGCCAATAAATGCATTGGTTGTGGCTAGTCAAGGTCTTCCCAAAATGACGAGATGGCCTTTGGTAGGATCCTTTGAGTGAATGAAAAGAAAATATACTAGGTACTCCCACGAGGCTAAAGTAACCATGATATCATCTAAAATTCCTTCAGGTATAACCCTAGTCTTATCTGGTAATTCCAAAATGGTTGGGGTAGGACAATGAAGAGGTTGTAACTGTAATTGTTCCAAGGTAGTAGTGGTCATAAAATTTATGGCTGCCCCTAGGTCTATGAGAGTGTTTCCAATGGAGACCTCATTAATGGTTATGGTCACTACGGGGTTTCTTGGGTTCCCATATTTTGCTAGTTTTGGCTGCTCTGATATGTACTCAGAAAGCCCTCCCACCAAATGTACTATAGGAGGATCCTTTTTCTTCCTACCTAGCTTCTTAATACACAATTCTTTGACTACCTTACTGTAGATTGGAATGCCTTTAATGGCTTGAAGCATGGGAATCTTGACACAAATATTCTTCAATTCATTCAATATGTCAAATTCTGGTCGGGTGGTAGGTTTCTCGATTACCAATCGGTCTGGATAAGGAGGGACCTTCGTAATTTGTGAAGGTTCATTTTGGGGAAGCTTGGGTTCTTGGTTGTTCGGGATAATAACATCTTCCCACGTAGTCTCATCTGTGGGTTGTTTGTTGGTTTCTTCTTCTTTTTCTTCCTGGATGACTACTGAAGGTCTCCGCCTATCCATAAATTTTCCCGATCTTAGTTGAATTTCTTGTAATGGAACATGAGTAATAGCATATGTTAGGAAGGCCTGCATCTCAACATTATGAAGAGGTTGAGTGGGATTATGATTGGGATTCAACACTGGTTGTGTCGGTAATAGTGTTTGTCTCAGGGAGCTTTCATTTTGATATTGTAGCGGTTTTTGTTGTGGAATAGGAGGTAAAGGTGGTGGAACAAAACCTGGCAGAAGTTGCGGAGTGTTTGGTGGGAACTGAGGATAAGGATGGTTGGACATAGGGGTAGGTGGAGCTTGAGGGTTTCCTTGGTTATGTCCTCCTTTCCATCCTTGAAGCCAAGGATGTTGGTACTAATTAGACCATTTTTTCCAACCTGGTGAGTTCCACTGTTGTTGTTGTTGATAATAGGGTGGAACTTGAGATTGTAGATCTCAGTATGTGGGTTGGTTCCTAGGCTGCCATGGCCTCCTAGGTGCATAAGAAGACTCCCCATAATCTCCACTCCTATAGATGGCTAATAAATTGAGCAATGATGGACATTTCTCAGTTGAATGGTCTTATGTACAGAAGCCAAAAACTAAAATGTTATCTAATGGACATTCCCTTGAGGAATGCTTCCTCCTACATCTTGGGCAATATATGCTCATTGTTTCATTTTCCTCCTCCTGTTTCCTTTTTATTTTTAGGGTGTCCAACTAGGAACCTATTGTGCTTAAGATATCTATCTTGAAGTTTTATAAGAGGTTCCTTATCTCTGCTCTCATGATACCACTTGAACTAAATGGTTTTAAGTTTCTATTATAAGGGTCTCGAACATTTTTCCCTGTTTTGGCTCTACTCCTTGAGTAATTTTTACTCATTTCACATATTTCAGAAAATGGTTTATGGGATATGTCACCTGATGCCATTAGGTTAAGAATCTATAGATATTCTTATGAAATTCCCTCAAGGAAAAGATCCCTAATTGCATCCTCTGGGGGGTCATGGTATTTTGACTTCTGGTAGATATAACCAAATCGTTCCATATAATCTTCAAGGGTCTCGTCTTCTAACTGTTGGATTTTAAAGATGTCATTATGAGAATCCTTGATCTTCCAGTAGTATTGGTACTTTTTAATAAAGGTATCCTTCATGGCTTCCCAAGACCTAATACTGTATTCTCCCAACCCCATGAACCATCTTAGTGCAGAGTCTTTGAGGGTGGTAGGAAAGAGTTTTAGTTTCTAGGCATCTTGTACGTAGTTGTAGCTCCTACACAAGATGTCAAATTCAAATAGGAAGGTGCCTGGATCTTCACTGTTCTTACCATAAAAGGTAGGCAGTGTTGAGAGAGGAATATTCTTCATGTTGACATTTGGAGTGGTGTCCAAAATTGGAAACCCGAAGGTAGTTTCGGTTTGGTTTCCAGTTTCTTCTTCCTCCCCATGTCTTACATTGTTATGGTCCTCCTGATCATCCATATTGGTTTGGTTTCCAAAAAGAGAGTACCTAGGTGGTTTTATCTTTGAAGAGAACAAGGTTTCCCTTTGATGGAAAGGTCTTCCTATGGATTGGATGTCTAGGACTCTACTCAAGCCGGTTGAGACTATTGGTTCCAAAGTTTCTGTGTCAGTTTGAGAGATAATTACATTGGTTGAACTACCAAAAAAAATATTCACCTGTTCAAGGTTTATGATGTCCTCAAAATTATGATCTCCTGGTGGTGGTGTAAAAGCAAAGGTTGTATTGTTTGGTTCTACGGAAGGCTCGAGTGGTCTTGCCTCTTGTCCCAATATGATTGATGCTTCAATTTCTTGTTCTATAATGCTCCCTGTATTAGTCTCTTCATAGACTACTTTAGCTCTTTGATTTGAGCTAGCTCCTATTTTTCAGTATCGGTCTACAGATTTTATAAGTGGAACGTCCCTTCCCCCCAAAAATGTCGGAAGGAACCTTGGTTGAAAGGTTTGATTTAGATTTAATGTATCTACCTTTTGGATCTCTAGGTCTATTCATGAAAGAAAACAAAAACAAAGAGAAAAACTACCATTGGGTTTGGGGGAGCCTGCAATAGCAGATGCGCAGGTTCTTATCTCTCTTCTTAAAGTTCCCCTGCCACCAATCTAATGCTAAGGTCTAGAAACGATCTATTTCCTAACTATTTCATACCTTGAGACAACTCCTCGGCAACGATGCCAAAAATTATGGGTGTCCTATATGCACTAAAAACACACTAAAAACCCTCAATTAAATTGTCAACCCTGGGTAAGTAAACTTAGAGTTGTAGAAAAATATATGCCAAGGTAGAAGGGCTGGTAGTAGTATAGTCTAACTAAGGAAATGGCTATCTAAGGGCTAATCTATTCAAGCAAAGCTATCTAAAGAGAAAACCCTACTAAGAAACGTTAAACTATGTAACCTAAGTACTTTTGAACCAAGGATCGATGGATAGTTCTAGGAAAACAAGCGAAAACCCTACTTGAAGCAAACTAGTTCAATCATAACAATAAGCAAAAGAAACTATTTAAGCATAATAATAAACAAATAGAAAAAGAAAACTACTTTAACTAGCCTACCTAAATTCAATAAACAACTATCCTGTGAGAGCAAGTAAATAAACAAGCAACTATACTATCAAAGCAAGAATAGACAAGTAAGCAATTAACCTATTAAACCAAGTAAACAGATAACTAACTTAGGATAACTTCTACAACAAGTAAACCAAGTAAGACTACTCAATAAGAAACAAACTAAGAGACAAGTGAACTCTATTCTTAATACAACTATTTCTAATTTATAAAAGGGAAATCTACTTAATTGAAAGAACAAGAATTAACAACTAACCTTTAATCTATGATAAGCAAACTGCTCTTTAATCTACCAAAGCAAAAGACTATCTATCCTACAACAACAATAAAACTATCTTCTGATCAATGTAAGCAAGAAACTATTTTTTAACCTATGAAAACTTAAATATAATGTTGATGGTTGTGTGAATGTCTACAATGTCTTATAATATCATGATGGCACTTGACAACGAAAGATAATTCAAGAGATATAAGCTCGATATTGATTTCAATAGAAAAGTGAAAGGTGTGGATTAAGCAATTCAGTGAGAACTTAGCCATTACGGAAACAATGTTAATTGCCCTGCATATTCATGTGATTATTACTCATGCATTAACCATCAACAATATAACGAGCTTTTAAATGTACTCTATGCTATGTAAGCAAACTCATATTTAAATTTAATCATTAACTAAAAAATGGAATTGCAACCTAAATCTAGGAAAGAAATTGCATAAAGTAAAACTAAGCTAGACCTATTTCAACAACTCAAATTGCAAAAAGGAAAATGCTTACAAATAGAAATTAAACATGATTCTTAGCATATAAAAAGTAAACTAATGAGAAAATTAATTAATAATTGGTTAAGCAAAATCTAGATAACAATTGAATAGGCAATCTACAAATAAAAACTGAAGCTAACCCTATCCATCCACCAAAGCCTTGTTAAAGAAAACATAAACTAAAATTTTGTTCTACTCTGTTTCAAACTCTGTTTTGAACTTGATTTTAAAAGCATAAATAACATATAATATAATATTTAATCACACAGGGAGTTAGTGTATAAGTTTGAAAACTTGTTCCTACTAACTACAAAATCAATGCATATTAACAAAAGCCTTCATACTAACCTGCAAAAGGGAATTAAAACAGTTAAACTATAACAACAAATTATATAACAAAGAAATAAAAGAATAGTTCATGTACAGGAAATAAAATAAAAGACATCTAAGCTATGGAATTCATAAATAAACTCATAGACAGTTACCAGAATGTTGGTGGGCCCCCCAGTAAGTCTTGGTCACTTCTCAAATGCACACCACGAACTCAGCAAAGCAATTTCACCAATAAAACTGAAAAACACAGTTTTATATAATTTTGGCAACTGAAAATGGAAAAACAGAGGAAAATTGTATTTGTCTCTAACACACTACTTCTTTGACTGCTTAACTATTGTATGACCACCACGGTGGTATTTATAAGCTTTACATACCAAGATATGGACCATTGGAGGGTCGAACCTCTTCTAAAAATAGTAAATTACATTAATGGTGCCCTAACTGCCAAAATGGAGTGAGCCAATAATCTCCCTGCTCAACAACCCAAATCGAATTTTCAAGAGTTTAGTAGCTGGAGGGGGAAAGCACGAGCAAAACCCATGTTCCTAATTCGCCCATCACTGGACACCAATACCATAACTATCAAATCGCCCATCATTTTTGTGCAGGACAGAGTGTCGGACCGGGTACCGGATTGAGTACCAAATGGAGTGTCGGACTGAGTGCCGAAAGCAAAAACATGCTGCGATTTTTCCCTGTAACACCAAAAAATGTGAATTAGATCTCTGGAAACATAAAATCAAACTAAATCATACACAAGATCATCATAAAATATGAATTATGCATACCTGGTGTGGATCATAGCATTTTGGCACAAAATCCCTTCAAAAACTTCTCCAAAACATGAAAACACATGTATACATTCGGCAAAAGTATCTAATAAACGTCATAAAACTAATCATATCTTGGGCCCAATAGTTACTATAGAATCTGGTTGAACCCTCACAAGTGCATATTTTTCATTAAGTTTGGTCGTCTTTTAGGTTTTCTAGTTTATGAGACTGGGATCATGGTAGATCCACTGAAGGTTGAGGTAATACTTCGGTTGCCTCCCCTGCGCACGATTAGACAACTTCAGGGTTTACAAGGGAAAGCTAACTTTCTTCGTAGGTTTATAGTGAACTATGACACTATCACTAAGGGCTTCATGTGTCTTTTGAAGAAGGACACCCCTTTTATTTGGGATGAGCGAGCCCAGGAGTCCTTCAATGCTTTAAAGAATTGCTTTGGTGTCAGCACCTCTGCTGAAGCTGCTTGACTAGAGTAGAGATTACTTGTTTTATATCGCCACATATGAGGATATGATTGCTATGGTTCTGTTTCAGGAAGATGATGAGCTCCACAAGCACGTCATCTGCTATCTTAGTCGAACTTTACTCGGTCCTGAACTCAATTACACTCACGTTGAAAATCTAGCATTGGATGACATTCACACAGTCTAGCATTTGAGTCATTATATATTACTTTGCAAGACTATGGTGGTTGTTGATGTCAATCCATTTCAATACGTCCTTACCTGACGTATCATAGGGGAAAATATAATAAGGGGATTGTCATTTTACAAGAGTTTGATCTCGATTTCGCTTCCACAAAATCCAAGAAATCCCTAGTCTTTGTGGAGTTGATATCCAATTTTCCACAATTGGATGAGGACATTATCCATATTGATTCGGTTGTGGATGAACACATTTTTCTTGTCTCATCGTCTGACCCCTGGTATGGAGACATAGTTCTCTATCTTTAGACCTTGAATTTCCCTCAGCATCTCTCACGAGATGACCGATGACGTATAAGATACCAAGCTAAGAAATATACTATCGTCGGTGACACTTTGTATCATCGAGGAATAGATGATATCTTGCATCATTTTTTAACTCACGGAGAAGTTGAGTCTGTTCTAAACGATTTCCATAGTGGGGCATGTGGTGGTCATCTATCCGATCTTGTGACAGCCCAAAAAAATTTGCAAGTTGGTTATTTCTGGCCTACTATCTTTAAAGATTGTATTGAAGTAGTTAAGAAGTGTCACCCCTGCCAGGTGTTCACTCGGAAAATGTGCACGCATCCATCCCCTATTCATCCAATCGTTAACGTTGGTCCCTTGACCAAGTGCGGGGTGGACTTCGTTGATTGCAACCGAACCTCGGTTGGGGGGCATTGGAAAATTATTGTGGTCGTCGAATACTTTAGTAAGTGGGTCGAAGCCATGTCTACAGTTAAGTCTGATGGGAAGATTGCAACCTTCTTCGTATTCAATCAGATTATCGCCTCGTTTGGTATCCCGAGTGATATTTTCACTGACCATGGTAGTCACTTTTAGAATGAGATGATGGAAGAACTAGCAGCTAATTTGGGGTTTAGACATGGTCATTCTTCTCTTTATGATCCCCAGGAAAATGGAAAAGTAAAGGCCGTCAACAAGTCTCTCAAGACCATTTTGCAAAAAACCGCCAATTGGAGTAAATCTGACTGGCACATCATGCTATATACTGCACTCTGGGCATACCAAACCTCAGTCAAGACTGCCACTGGATTTTCCCCTTTTTAGTTAGTACATGATGTGGAGTCGATTTTACCTATTGAATGTGAAATCCCTTCTCTTAATTTGGCAGTCGCACTCCTACCTGACACTTCTGATCTCGAGCGTCGCCTTGTACACCTAGAGAGTCTCGATGAGCAACGTTGAGATGCATATACGGCTATTGAGGTTAACAAATGACGTATCAAGGTCTAGTACAATAAGTTTTTCTGTCCTCGGTTGTATGCTAAGGGTGACTTGGTCCTCTTGTATGATCAAGCCAAAGAATCGCTGGGGGCAGGCAAGTTTAAACCCATGTGGCACGATCCTTACATCGTGCGACGTGTTCTAGAAAAAGGAGCCTATGAGTTAGAATATTATGAAGGGAATAAGTTGTTCGAGCCCATAAATGGGCTCTACTTGAAAAGATATTACACTTGAGCCCCAGGCTTGGGTGGAAATCTTTGTATACTAATGTAATTTAGTGTATATATCTCTTTTCTTTTTCATCTTCGGGTTGCTTATCAAGTTTTCATTTGGTTGACAGATGTCAATGGAGTCATCAGTCTACTTAGTATTCGCAGATGGGGCCAGTCGTCATACATGAAACTTGGCATCCACCGCTTGGGTGGTTTACTCGCCCAAGGGTCTACTGGTGTCTTCAGGTGGCATATGCCTAGGGCCATCCACAAACAATGTGGCTGAATATAGCATTGTTTTAGAACTTTTGCGCTATGCTATCTCACATGGTATTCGTTCATTAGAAGTTCACCTGGATTCCCAATTAGTAGTACGTCAGTTGAACGACCGTTATCGCATGCGTGATCCTATGTTACTCCGACGATTCCTACGGGTACGTCTTTTAGAATGACAATTTGATTTTATTACATATTATCATATTCCTAGGAGTTCTAATCATGTATCTGATTCTTATGCTAAATTTGTTTTAGATTGGCATTTGTCACATAATTAAAAGCAAAGAAAACCATCTAATCGATGTACACTTTGTAAAATATAAGTAAAGCCGAAGATCCTTTTTATATATTTCAAAAAATATGGTGTTTATAGTACAAAATGGGGCTAACACCCTCAATACACATATACATCTGGTATTACAATATCTCATGACATCTACGCCCGTGGTGCCGGATGTGTGTCATGATAGCAAACCACGTCATTTGTGAGACGTCGAAAGAGTCGTACCCATGCCCTGGGTACACCAACAACCTATCATTGCATGGGTTCAAGCAGATCCTCTACCTAAACCATGGGTATCCTGTGAGTCAAACGCGACAGGTTTCCTTGCACATTTTGTAGGACCCTCTCGGCCTCTCCTCCCACCGCCTCGTCTCCCCAGTTCCTCCCTCGATGTCAAGGGAAACCCTCTGGCCATCACGGACCCACGTCTGCAGTACATAAATGTATAGTCAATACTTAAACACCATCCAAAAATATTTTTTTCCTAATTATAAAAAAATACAAAAAAAAATAAAAATGAAATATGTAAAAACATTTTGATGTACCTATATCACCGTAGGTGGCCCCTGGTGGGAGTGGCATGTCTAGATCTCCTTTGAAGTCGATCCCCTCGTAGGGATAGTCATCCAAAGCGATGACCTATCATCGCCACCATTATAAGAAGTCCTCATTATAGGGTGTTGGAACCCTACCTCCCCCCTGCCACCTCATCACCTTGGTCCACCGTGCCATGGATGGATCGTGAGGTCCTCTCGGGAGAATCTCAACTCTAGGTCCCAAACCTGGAACCCGCTCGAAAAAGAAACTGCATAGGATGGAGGCAAACCCAAAATTTCTTTTATCCCCCTATTTTCACTCCATCAAATGGCTCCTCATATTTTCCAGTAGTGAGGAACACCAGTCATACATTGTGGGTCTCGCACACTGCACTGCATAGAACACAAGTGGCCTCGATGCTTGATGCAACGAGGCTGAACCTATGACCCTGGTCAATACTAGGACAATGATCTTCAAACTGAGGTGGTTTATTGACCGTATACGGACTTGACTCCCTACCTTAGGAGTCCCTGCTACACAATGGGTGTCAATATATTCCTCTATCTTCATCTTGCTACCTACTCCCCGTGATTTGAGGTTCACAACCTCCCCCTAGAATGATAGACCAGTCAGAAAGTAAATGTCCTCTACTTCAATTCTCAATGGTTTCCCATCGAGATTGAATCTCTCACTATCAAGGTCCCAGTAACCCATCAGCATCTCCAACAACCTCGCTTGGGATCTCATTCCTTTGAGCGCCCAAAACTTATACAAGCCACATCACTTTAAGGCCATTTGGGCCCCCATATCTCGGTCTACAATGGCATCGACCTCCTCATGTTCCCTCTCTCACCATTCAAGAACCATCCTGTAAAAAAAAAATAGAGTTTTGAGTTAGAACCCTTAGAATTGATCATTTGCGTGCCTGTACGCAGCTTCCTTTACACACAGTCGCATGTGGGACTCAATATACGCCCCCTGTAGTTCACACATGAGCGTATACCTTGTCGTATATGTGACCTAATCAAGGTCAGCCTGCGTACACCGAAATATATACTTTGTGCCTTCAATAACTAAAAATTTAAGACCTAATTCAAAATTTTAAACCATTGAAATTGAATAGGAAGAGAACAAGAATTACCTGATCCAGACGACTCATGATTTTGTTTCCTGATGCTCCCACAATCGTTGTATGAATCTTGGAGGAATTTTGGTCCAATTTGCACTAGTTGGGTAAACAATCAAAATGGTATAGTAATTTTTTATTTTGTTACTATCTATAAATTAGTTTTACCCACTTTCTATAGTTTTAAGCTATTTTTGCACCTAATGGACTAATACAAAAGTGGATCGAGTTGGTTTTTGCAGTTTTACCTTGGGATTCTTGTAGATTTCAGTATTATGTCGACTGTTTATCACCTCAGGCAGGTATGTTCATTACCCAACATATAGGATAGGTATCCATTTCGTTATGCATTTTCACATTATCCTATAACTTCTGCTCTTTATTCCCTAGGTACGAACCCATTTGTTGCGACACCGAACCTTCCATCTGCTATAAAGTTGTGTCATCATCAAGTGGTAGAGACTTACCAAACATGGGTGCCCTAGTTATATCCCCTGCTGCATTTGGTGCCCATGCAGAGATTTTTTCATAGGACCAGGAGTCCCTCACGACTCGTACTTGACTTTATGTTGAACCTCATTTCTCATTCATAAACATGCGACCTTATACCCAGTGGACTCCCAAACGAGTCTTAGTTAAGTTCTTTTCCGACTCACCTAAAAAGAGAAAAGATTGCCAAGTGATTTGTCCCTTTCACACTCGTTAAATTGGATTTGAAAGGTCATGAGTCTTATTTAAGATTTTTTTTACCAAAAAGTGAAAAGATCACCGAGTGAACTTGTCTCTTTCACACTTGTAAAATTGGTTTTGAAAAGACGTCTATTGTTAAGAACCAAATATCAATATAGCATAGAAAAACCTCAGAAAAAGTACTCAATGCCTTGAAAAAGAGATAATTTCAGATAATAAGCCTCTTCGAGGGGGCAACCTCCTTTTACCCCACTTAAATGTTCAAGTACAAGA
>ML777372.1:1332649-1349909 GCA_009831015.1 Picea engelmannii | reverse complement strand
TATATATATATATAAATTAAATTAAAAACAAAAATAATAAAACATTAAAAAAAAAATCAAAAAACAAAACAAATGTCAAACTTATAATCAACCTGCGTTGATCAGGCACCCACTGTAGCTGAACAAAATCCGTAGAAAAACCCAGTCCAAGGATCAAGGAGAAAAAACAGTCTTGATTCCCCAACATACATCGTTTGCTGCCTAGGGCAGGTTAAGAGAGAAAAACTCCATCTTACATAGGCTGAGGACTAAAACCCCGTCCGACAGAGGTAGAGCAGTGGAGATATTCAAGGGTCTAGGATTTCAATTGGACATTGACATAGGAAGAGGAGCCTAGCTATCCGGCCAAACCCGTGGAGATGTCACTAAAATCGGTAATCTCTCTCCTCTTGCTGCTAAAATTGTCTCTACGAAATCGGTAATCCTTTGTGAAATGTAGTTAAAACCCTAGTTTCAACATTGGCATCATTGTCATTATGAGAACAGTCTTAGGATGAAAAGAATATTGGTGTGGATTTCTTCCTAGTGGGTGCCAACTCCTACCTAAATCCATTGTTTATTTCTGACGAAAACCCTAGTGCCTTCGATTCTACACTTTATGTCAATGGGAAAAACTTTCCTTTCCAAAAACTATGACCTCTATTGACTATTTTCAAATCCCAAGGGTTTATGAGATGGATGAAAGAGAGGGATTAAGGACTAGTTTCCTCTACATGTAGGATGTCGTTGGTTAATGCAATATGGACATGATTTCTAGTCATGAACACTCACATGGAAACCATGGCCACACAGTGGAGATACTTGCAATAGATACCACTGACATACCTTTCGTAGGGATAACTTTGGACGATTTTCAAGCGTTTTCAGGGTATATATTTGGGTTTTATTTAGTAGCAAGCATGTCGTGAACTTAGATTCCATCAAATTTGTATTACACAGGATTCTAGAATAACATTATCTGTTCCTCCAAACATGCTCCAACCACTCTCATTTATTTCTACAGGTATCTTAGGATGGTCCACACATAGTCAAGAGAATAATGACCTGGTTTTTTGTTCTCAATTATGAACTTATTGGTTTGAAAATCCTTTTGAAATACTAGCACCAGCACAAATGTCTAGAGGTATATATTGATGTTACTAAGTGCCATAGAACCCATAGCAGCACAATGTTCTTGTTGTTTTCATTTTTCCAGTATCTTTAAACCAACAAGGCCACCAACGAAGAAAACGGTACTTCCACCAAAAGTGTTGAATTGAATATGTTCTTCTATAACACTTGCAATTTTAGGAGTTGCTACAAATTCTTCTAGGGGAAGCCCATTTCCAGTACCTTTCTCCATAATCATTTTATCAGGGACAACCCCTTGTGTCTCAAAACCTTAGTAATGACCTCCTCTATGGGAAAACATGTTTATACTTCACCTATTATGTAAACACATCCAACATTTTGAACAAATTTATACACAGCTGGTAAGTAGCTAGGAGCCAATTCCACCGCTCCACCTACACCCTGTATATACTCTGCAATAAAACCAACAATACGTCTTGAACTTCCAAGATCAATATGATCTTTGACATCCTCATCATATTTCTCTCCATCAAATCCGAACACCCAATGGTATGGGTTTGGATTGACAAGATGATTGGATCCACCTTGAGCTATCTTGTACTTCCAGTTATTCAGAACTGTCAGTTCCACTTTTCCAACACTCCCACCATGGTATCTATTTCTGAGTGAAATCATGTCATGATTACCACCATTTAATCGAGCCATCAAGGTAGCTATTGCATTTTCTTATGAGGCTAACAAAGTAAACAACCTTGATAATTCTAATCATTTTGGAATCTAGTGCTTCTGCGAAATATCTTATTGCATGAAGAAGGTATGTAGCATGTTGTTGTGTTTCATTTTGAGTCATGATGGCATATGAAATATCTAGATGGAAATGCCCATAGGAAACAGTCACAATACCTTCAAAAATACCAATATATTGATGTCCATTCTCACCAAATAGGCATTGCAACTTCCCTTCAACACTCTTCATTTGTTCTTTGTCTTGATCTCATGGTTACCAGTGGATAACATCCATCTCCTACTTGGGGATGTGTGCTCCTCAGAGGAGTGCATGAGAATATAGAATATACATATTTCAACATGCATAATATTAGGGTAGACATCGCCCATACTTGCAAGACCCTTAGATAAATTTTGCTATAAGTTGATTTTGTTTATTGTAAGATGCACTTGCATTCATGCAATAAATTATGATCGACAAACATTGTGATTGGTGTGTACTTATTATATCAATATTTTGAAAATATCATTTTTACAAAATGTTTTGATGTGTTCATTAAAAGTTACAAGTTTATGAATTGATTTATTTTGAGGTATTTTAGCCCAAAATCTAGTAATGTCAATAAGAAGTTGGTATAATTGATTTAGAGATAGTGCCTTTGACCATTTATCACTCAGAGTAGGGTCTAAGAAATGCATGATAACCCCAACACGAACCTACTAGAATTTGGAAAGGCCCAAGAAGATAGAGATGTCTTCACTTCGCATATACTTGACAATATTCCTTGTAATGACATGTGCCTTGTAATGACATGTGCCAAGAGTTAAATCTATGTCTAATACCCAACCTAGACATTAGTTTCATTATATGTAGTATGATTATTCTTAATGTAATATACATGGATACAAATTAGCACATTACCTATGTTAATATATTTGTGATATAAATTATATGCAAAAATAGAATAGATGGAAGCCTAAAATAACATAAATAAAAGAAAATGATATTCAAGCAGTGCACATAGATCACAAAAGTAGTATACAAACCCAATGGTGGATTACACATAGAATTCTCGATTGTTGGAGAAAGCGTTCTTCAAGATTATCTCTATTAAAAGATAAAAGTGGTTTTAGTTGATAAATAGTATTGATTACAAAAAAAAAAGGGGTAAACCCCTATTTATATAAGGAGAAAGTGAGAGAAGTCCTACCTTGTGGTTAAGATATATGTAATGGGTAATAGGTACTTGTTAACAATAATCACTTCAATTTTATATTTTATGCCTTGTTTAATATAAAATACCTTGTATAATATTATAATGAATATTTGTTAAGGGCTCGGTGTGTTAACCTTTTTACTTTTCATTACAAAATAATGAGCTTGCATAAAAATTATTTCATTTGCATATGAAAATAAATTGTATGTTTAGGCACACAATATGCCATTCTCCTTGAGAATCTTGGACATGATCATTTGCAACAAAACATGGGTTTGAGGAGGTCGAGAGATAATTCTATAAATTGATTTGAAATTATGGATTAAATAGTGGTTTTCATAAATCATCTTGATGAAACAAATGTTGTGCTTCGATGAAATAATAAAATGGGTGATATAGATCCATGTGTTGTTAACACATTTGGTCAACCATTTAATTTTAAAATGTGCGTGCAAATCTATTTGAAGTGAGAAGAAGTAACCTTTTTTAATCGTTTTCGCTTCATAATTGGTCTCAATAATTTCATCATTATCCTTATTCAAACAATGCATTGGTCCTCTAGCCCTATCCAAATATATTTTTCTTCATATAACTTTTGCATATTTTTCCAACATTATCTTTCTTCACATTTTCTCTCCATTCTCTTAGTACATTTTCAATTCTTTTTCTTCTTATTATTTATGTTTTCTTTTATTGAATCCTTGGTATTTTTCATATTGTTCTCTTGATTAAATTCCTAGAAACACCCTTTAAATCACCCAAATCAAAGGCCTAAGAAAAGAGTTATTCCTCATGGAAATCATTCGATCGTTTCTATATTTTGCAAGTTATAACTTTCTTGATTGTTTGTAGAATTTGTATTCTTGTTCTTCATAATCATTTTGTACTATATTTGAAGATAAAGTGGAGGTGCCTATGGAGGTTGTTGAGAATGATTGCATGACGACTCTCAATTAAACATCATGCTTGGCATTTTTTAGTAGAATTGGTCTAGGATGAGTTCAAAGATTGACCAAGCCCATGATAGTTTGGATTCACATTGAGGAGAAGTTTCACAAGACTTTGATGGTATTCTAACTTGATATTGAGCTTACTAAGGAACACAAAACCATTTCATATAATATATCATTAATGACAGGAATAGGAAACTTCTCCTTGATGGTGATTTTATGAAGTTCTCTATAATCTATGCATAACCTCGAGGAGTTTTCCTTCTTACTTACCATTATGATTGAGGTTGAGAATGAGCTCCTACATTCTCTTATGACTCCAACATTCAACGAATCTTAGACAAGGTGATTAGTGTCACTCTTTTATGAGTATAGATATTTATATGGTTGAATATAAGGAAGGTCACTCCTAGAATAAACTCGATAGCATGGTCATGATCATGAGATGGAAGGAGTCCACACATAATATTGTTAAAAATTTGACAATTTCAATCAAGAAAATACCTTTTTTATGTCAAGTGAATCATCTTGTCCTTCTTTTCCTTCAAATATGGAATATGTGAGTGACTATCCCACTTGGCCACTTCTTGAACAAACTTTACCATTCTATAGGAGATAATGATAAAAGATATAGGCACATAAAGAAAGTTCCTTATTGATAAAAGATGTTAATGATGCTTGTGCTAAAGCTCTTGGAATAGTAGGCATGTTCCCCACTATTTTATCTGAAGTATATAATAACATTTTAGTCCTATTGGATCCAAAATATTTGAAAATGGGTTCTCTACAAGGTATAACATTTAAATGAATTTAACTTTATGCAACTATGCAACTATGCAAATTTATGCAAGTATTGAAACTTTATGCAACTTTATGAAACTTTATGCAACTTTATGCAACTCGAATTTTACAACTTGAGTTTAACAAATCTATGTTGTGGCCTCTTCGGATGAGTTGGACCGACTCTATGTTGTGGTCTCTTGGGATGAGTTGGACCAACTGTATGTTGTGACCTCTTGGCTTATACCTTTTGGGATGAGTTTGACCAACTCTGTGTTGTGTCCTCTTGTTGTATCCCTAGAACACTCTACATCGAACATAGTGTGTTGATAACTTGGCAAGTGATCTATACATTTAATGTGGGATATCTTCCTAGTAGACCAATTGGGATAGTAAACCCTAGGGGATATCTTAAAATATATCCCTTGTATAATCCACATAGATATGTGGGATAGTACCTACCATGAACAACTGTATAGAGACCAATTTTTAAGTCAGCGTAGAGAAAAACACAAAATTTGCTTGCCATTACCCTTACCCTGGAAAAAATGGAGGAAAATCATTTGATGTGAGATGATGTTGGACCAAGGTTGGATGTTGTTGAAAAGTTAATTGGATTCTAAGCATGCCTTCAAATACTACTTGGATTTGCATATGATTAAAACTTGAATCTGACCTTTGTTATCCTTCAAAATCTGGAGTAGACCAAAACTACTCGAAAAGTTGGTTGAAGAAGAAGTCTCCAACAGAAAAATTGGTGGGATTGGAGGCAAGTATTAATTTTGAATCTAAACATCAGGAGTAGGCTGCATACAAATTTTATACACCATGCTTGATTTGATTCTCATATTTGTTTTTTCATATCTAATTAAACCATGCTTGTTGAATGCAATTCACATTTCACGACTTTCAAGTAAACAATCATCATCTCTTCCAAAATACTTAGCTCGCTAACTTATCTTCTCATTTTATTGAGTGTAGGTACCACGGTACCTGTCAGATCTATCTTCCTCGATTGAGGATAAAGATATACTAGGAGAGGTTGAAAGTGAGACGTATTGTACTAGATCTAACAGTTCTAGATCAACTAGAGATGAAAAGGTAAGGATAAGATTTTGTAGACGCATGAAATTTTTATTGTTGAAGGAGGGTCATGTGATTATGATGATGAGAGCATAGGTAATTTTGAGTTTCCCTTCAGGTATATACATCTATTGCAATGATGGGTACCTAAGGAGCTACCTCAATTGGACACAAATTTATTCATCAATGGGAGGATGTATCTCATTTCTCCATCGTCCATACATGGATTGGGGCTATTTTCCATGGATGGCATAAAGGTCAAATATGGAATTGTAATTGAATTAATGGAGTATGTTATACCATGCTACAAACACAATCACTAGTTGATATTGGTTCGATATACGCAAAGTATTTGGAGATACAGAGTTGCTGCAAATTATATACAACTAGTAGACAGCAATCAAAACAAAAGGGGCAACTATGTATATTGATGGAAGGCCAAAAGCTTCTGGAAGCATTGCGGGATTTATAAATAGTACATGACCAGGGACAACAACTAAGCAATTGAATTGCATATTTGAGGGACGTGAAGGAAATCGTATATTCGTATGTGAAACAAAATCAATAGTTGCAGGTGAAGAGTTGTTGATAGATTACAATTTGAATCAAATAGATGGAGGGGGTGATACTATGGGGGTAAATATCTTATATACCATTTAACTAAACCTTTGATCAATCACTCTTATTATTTAATTTTTTTCATTAATTATCTTATATACCAGTTAACTAAACCATTTGCATTAATTGTCTTACTTCTTGTATTGTGGAAAAGTGATCATGCTCGGATTCCTTCACGGTTTGGAGGCAGCTCCGAATAGGTAAACTTCGATGTAATAACAATTTTTTATTATTATATAATAGTTGTTAATATGATTACAATATTAATTCTTTTTAATGTTACAATTATTTTCATAAATTTTATTGATTGATTTATTGTGTCAGGTTGATCGTGGAAAGTCACTTGCAACTACATCCGTCAAGGGTGACCATGGGAAGTCACCTGCATCTACATCCGTCCAGGGTGACCATGGAAATTCACCCGCTGTGTCGCATAAGGTAAATGTTAATAGTAACTAAATATGATTACAATAACTAAATTTATTTAATGTTAAAATTAATTTCCTTAATTTTATTGTTTGATGTTTGTAGTCCACACTCGATGTGGATGATGAGGTGTTTGAGGAAGAAATATTTTATTCGACAAACCCAATGGAAACTATTAGGAAAGCCCTGAAAAGGGAAAACATAGAATTACTTTGTTTGATTAGCATAAGACTCATGATGGAGGAGATCAACACAAGAATTAATTAGTTGAAAGCTCAAATACATTCTTATGGGGTAAGTGGCATCTTTACATAATTTTATCAGCTATGACATATATTCATTTATGATTTTTAGTTTTAGATTTTTTATATGATCTGATAAAGTCAAGTATTCTTTTTGTAGAAGTTTTTAAAACATGAGAGTGGACAACCTACAGAGACTGTTATTGGTACCAATGATTCTCCAGTGTGGCCAGAACATCGACATAGCATACCAGCGAGAATTTTTTATTCTCTTGAGGTTGGCCTCGAATCAAATGATGAGCATACTAATTTTGAGCAGCATGACATGCCCGAGTAGGTCCATACAGACACTGGGACTCCACATGATGTTGGAGATGAACCTAGTGTCGATTACGAGGAAGCTTATCCTAGAGCAGCACGGGTGAAAGGCACAGGAACATTAGATGTCACCTTTCTAGTGGATGACGGCTGTGTTCCAATAAAGATACAAAAGATTGCAGTTATTTATTAATTAATTGATTGATTTTTATCATGTAATTGAAAAGCACATATGTCAAAATTATTTTAAATTAATGATCATAACATTTTTGCAGGAAATATTGTATTCTATAGGAACTTGAATGACAAGGCATTGGAAATTTTTGGCCCCACCATTCGCACAAGGTGGAATGGACAAGATAGCAATTTGAAATATGAATTGATAATCTATATGGTAAACTTGTTTGGAAATACATTCAACAAAAAATTGGTCACCCATTTAGCTGGTGAGAGTTTGAAATATACTAGGGGCCAGTATAGGTAAAGATTGGAAGAAAACCTCAAGTATGAGTGCCCTCCCATGGTTTTATAAAAAGAGTGGAAGGCACTGATAGAGGATGGAAAGGAGAATTTGCTAAAAAGACAAGGAAAAGAACCACAACCTGGTAAAGCAAGGTACAACACATATCATATTTTTAGTGAAATATGCTCAATTTTATTTTTTTTGTTTCAAATAACAATTGTGACATCTAACATATTTCAAAATTTTCATAGGCTTCCTGACACCTCCAAAGAAACAAATGCTAGAATGGAAAAGAACGAGAGACATAAACTAGGCCAGGGTGGCTACACAAAAATAAGGGCACGAATTGTAAGAATTAAATGATTAATTGTGGCGAATATTTATTTAACAGTAGCAAACAAATAACTATTTTATTACAAGCAATTTTAATGATGTTATGCATTGTAGGGAAATACGTTCAAATTTGTTGCCACCGAGGAAGACCTAAAGCTTGGTTTCAAGTTTGGTTTTCAAATGGTGGTTGAATATAGAAAAATCTTGGAGAAAACGCCAATCTCCACAATTATGCAAATTCAGGTAAATAAAATAAATAAGGCCATCATTGTAGTATACTTGTAAACTCTATTCATGATTGATTATATCACCAATAACTAAATGTTTATGTTTTTTTTAAGCAGGAGAGAAGCTGAAGCAGTGAGGGTAGCGGTACTCAACAACTACTAGTTGATAGTGGGGAGCGTCTGTCACATGATATTGGGGAGAAGACTAGCCATTTGAGTATGTATGCTTTAGAAATAGAAGTATCTATTATGATTATAGATATTTATTTGCTGATGTGTACTTATGAAGTTTCTTCTTTCAATGGAAGAAAATGTAACTCATGAGGGTGAACTGGAAGAGGAAGAAACGATGCAAGCAATGAACACACCATTTTTCACAGCTAGACAGACATGTAAAGAGAAATATTGTAATGTTATTCGAAATAATGAAATATTTCTTTCAATAATATTTTAGCATATAAATATGACCATTTTCGTTGTTGCAATTGACGCCCATTTGCAACTGCCTCCATGCCCTTCTCATAGATGCACTAGAAGTATGGTACGTGAGGGCATGGAAACACAATCAACACAACTAGGACAGGGTGCAAGAAATATATTGCCAAATGAGGATGATGATATCCCACTCGTGGGGTCTTTTAGAAAAAAACAAAAAACAAAAAATAATTGATTCTATAAATTTATGACTTGTATTTTGATGACTATCGTTAGTAATATGAATGAATGTTTATATGACTTTCCTCCTTATGCATGAATGTTTATATGTTTATATGTCTTGATGACTTGCCTACTTATGCATGAATGTTTATATGTTTTTTATGTAAAAGAAATCATTTATTGGGTATGGGGAATTGAGGGAAATGTGAGGGGGGGTAGGAGATATATGAGCTTCCACCTTCACGTGGTTGGCCCTGTTCAGTAGATAATAACCTATTCTCGAAACAAAGAGAAGATAATTAAGGTATTCCACTTTAGTATTTCTACATCCTTTTACATGTTTAAATGTCTTTTTATTTGCTTATATATTATTTACTCATATAAAAAAAAAATCTTTGATGATTTCTATAGGTCTTGGTGATGGAAATGCAACTCATGGACAAATCTTATCAATATGTATGGGAAGATGGACCTGGCGAAAGGACATTGATAAGGTAATGGTTTTTACGTTTTTTTTATAGTCTAGTTAGCCCATTGGTTTTATTCTATTAGTAATTGATAATTGGGTGCCTATTTTACAGTTGCATGTTTTTATAGTCTTTTACATTATATCATAGTTGTCTCGGGGGTGCATATTTTATACATGCATCGAATATTTGGATGAGAAGAAAGTTACAGGATAAGAATAAAACATAAATTGTAATAAACACGAGACTAATCGAATACGATCATATAGTATTTTTTCTTCACACTCATCCAAGTTACAATAATTGATCACCTACATTGTCATCATAGTATGTGTGTAGAATTTTAGATAGGGGTGCCCATCAATTTCTCCCAATATGGAAAAAATTGAAGGGTGGTTGTTGCAGTCACAACACAATCTACTTTTTATAATTTCTATTATGACCCAATTTATAAATGGCATGGACACTCTACTTCAAACAGTAGTGGTGCAACTACTATCTGTTTAATATGTTGAGAGAAAAAACTACCATGAGAAAATATGCAAAAAGAAAAAAAATCTTCCCCTTGGCCCAAGAAAGTGTTTTGGTAACACTTGTAATGTTCTTTAGTGGATGAAATATATGCTTTAGAATATCCAGTAAACCATCAATACAATAAACCCCAATATTGTAGAGAAAACACTTAAGGTAGGGTAACACCATCAATTACTCTTTACGAATGGAATCACTCCACAAGCTATGCTTGTTACAATACACAACCCAACATGCTTAATGCAATAATATTCATGTTTATATATACTCTCTCACAAATATTTATAGGAGCATAATCCAACTACCCTTCATTATTATATTCCGTAAATTATTATCAACCAACTATTTAATGATCCTTATTCAATGAGTATGGTTCATTATTTTAATTAATGAATTCACACACCAACAACTTAGTGGGCATGATTCCATTTAGATTTTCAAAAGGAAATCCCTTATGATTTGAACAATACAAATATCCAAGTTATGTTTGATCCTTCAATCAAATTCTAAAATGATATAACCCAATCTCCTATCCTCTCGTCATGTGGTCCACCTTATTATGGAATATATCTTATTCGTTAAACTCGTATCCGTACAATAAATCAACAACTTAAAAGTTTGATGTAAAGTGGTAATCATTAACATCACTTTTGTTCATCTAATGTAGGCATTCCCCTTTTGACTTTATATAAACTGGTTGTGGCAATTGAGAACCCATTGTAACATTTTCTCCAGTACCATATTGAATGAGATCTTCATATGTATCTATTGGAGGTTCATCAAATCCATCCTTAAACTCATTGTGATAATTACTCTCAAATTGAGCATATTACATTAGTACATATGGGCGGGAAAATCGACGTTGTACTCTGATAGTACTGATAAAATCGGTTGTACTGTCGTATTTTATTTGCAATTTTTGTATTTTTTTAAAAGTGCCCAACATTCGTCGGTTATCCGATGAAAGGGACATACATGTCGAATAAACGACAGTAATGTGTCTTTCCTCATATATCTGACATCCAAAGGCACCGTCACATATCTGACGATTGACTAGGTCAAATATCCCCTTATCAAGGTTTGACAAAGTCAATATTTTTGAACATTAAGAAACGTCTCTCCGGTCATCAATTGTCGGAAGTCTAACGAAAAAAGGATATATATTTAAAAAAATTCTAAATTTTAGAGACGTTCAAAGTTGTTTCTATACTTGCAACGGTTTGCAAAGGTTAATATATATAGTGGATATTTTTTGGTCAGAATAGAAAACGTTTTTATTTTGTTAACTGCATTAAAAATAGTTAAACTATTAGGTTGATTTTTGAAGATAATCATCATTGAATGTTTGGTAAGGGAAAATGTCACATAACATTCCTCCAAGAGGACAAGAAGATGTGAGATCTGCATTGGAGGCTTTGGGTGATTGAAAATGTTATTTCTCTTGTAAAAAGTGCAAGAGCTATAATAAAAGGATACTTTTAGTAAAACAACTAAAAGACAGTGTACCGAGTATGGACACCTTGAAGACAGGCATGAATATCGTCCCTTGGTAAGTTATTCATTATATGTCTTTATATTGCATCTTGTTTTTGTAAACATTTATATGTTAAATGTAGAAGAAAAATAATGATTTTTTTTCTTTATGGATATATTCTATGTACACAACAAATTGAGAGTAAGTTAAGAATAGAAGAAGTAGACATAAGATGTATATTTTAATTAGGGTTTAGGGTAGGATTTAGTGGTTAAGGGGTTTAAGGTTTAGGGGTATAGGGTGTAAGGGGTTAGGGGTTAATAATTTAGTGGTTTAAGGGTTAATAAGGACATTCAGGCTCAGTGGTTAAGGGGTTAGGGTTTAAGGTATGTTTAGGGGGTTTAGGTCCTATGGGATCTAGAGGTTAATGGTGTTTTAGGGAGTAAGGGTTAGGGGTTTAGAGTTAGGGATTAAGGGGTTAGGTAGGGTTAGGGGTTAATATTTTATGGCATTAAGGGTTAGGGGTTATTGGTTACGGGTTTAGGGCTTAGGGGTTTAGGGCTTAGGGGTTAGGGAGAATGGGGTTAAGGTGTTAAGGATTAGGGGGATAGGATATAAGGGGTTAGGGGATAGGGATTAAAGGTTTAGGGATTAATGGTTTAAAGGTTAGGGTTTGGTTAAGGGTTAGGGATAACAGGGTTATATAATATGATCTCAACTCCTTATAAACTGTGGTCTCCAAGTCATGGGAAACTTGTTATTGACTTAAAAGTCATGGTCACCAAGTGAAATCAAGGAAGAATATGACATAATGATGAAGATGAAATAAGAATAGGTTCTCTTTGTTGATTGTGACTATATATATCACAAAGTGTCTCTCTTTCTACATGTCAAGAGAAATAACATTTTTCCTATATTTGTTCAACATATTCATAAACATCTTGATAAGTTTCACAAGTTTCATCCTTGATTTGTTGTCTTTGTTTCTCACTCTCACCTAAGAAGATTGATCCATATAGATTACCAACTCCTAAATAACCCTAACCATTGGATGACTAATAACATGTTAACCCCTAATACCTTATCCCTTGACCCCTTATAAATCCCTAAATCATTAAGTACATGTTGGCAGAAATAATACAATTGACATTTTTATTAAATAATCTACATAGCTGCCTACACAGGGTCATGAAATTTCATTACCCTTCATGAACAGTTTCTGAGATGACAGTTGCAAATCATCACTTCTCCCTATTGTCTTTTCGATTTTTGTTTTCATGACTGTAAGCATGAAAACTCGCAGCTAGAATTGACATTTGGTTTTGATTTTTGAATAAAGGAAAACTGCTCATGTGGTTTATTATAGAATCGCGATTTCTTTCTATGAGCATGTGCTCTCATTGTTTGTAACTCTTTTTCGGTTCTAAGAATGCCTAAAATATTTATGGTTGTATCAACGAAATACCCCCATAAATGGATATTTGATTCTTTATATCGATTTTGGTTGATATTTGATCATATTTATCAAACTTTGAATTATTTGATTCACCTATCTTTGCAATCAAACTTGAATGCACGCACTATGTTTTCAACTACTCTGTCATAGCATGTACCCAATGCCAAGGTGGCATATGAAGTACAACATGCCTTTACTCTTCTGCATGGTCTTGGGCTTCACGAAGTCGCTCACACACTTAATGATTAACACCCTGCCCGTCGTTTCAATTATCATAGCAAGCATTGGTAAGGCTCAGGGTTATGGCTCCGTGGCTTTCTTCCAAACCCTACCTGTGTATTCTTTGTTAATTATCAGTCTGTTCGATGGCTCTAGTGGTAAGGATCGAGCCGAATGGCATCCAAACCTTGCTATCATATGATAATGCCAAGGACAATTTAGAAAGGAACAGTTGGCATTTGTTCATCGAAAAATTTAAGGATTTCAATTTGAGAGTTGCCCAAGAATTTTCCTTGACCTTCGATGGCTGCAGGACAAAGATAGGTGATGTGCAGTTAGAAGTAACAAAAGAATTTTTAAGCCAAGCCACGGGTTTTCTAGCTGCAGGGAAAAAATGGTTCAAGAATGCGAAAGTTGAAGAGGTCCCCTGGACTTTGATGCTCACCTCATGAAAAATTACTATTTGCGATCGAGGTATGCCAGTCTCATCCTTAAAACCTAGGTGGCATGATCTACTTGCTATTGTAAAGCAATTCATTACGTGTGAAGGAATATTTGGATTAGTTTTCCTGTATCATATGGGCTTGCTTATGAGTTTCATTGGCTTCTCGTTGAATATGCCCTACTTCCTACTTAGAAGTCTGTATAAGATGGGTAAATGGTTTAGGAAGCAGAGGTCTGATTCGAGTTTATTTCACCATGGGCTCATAAAAATTATCCTTGTGCACCAGTTGCAATTACAAAATGATTGTTGGGATGCATTTATTTTATGAAATGGTTTCGGACAGGTTGATAAGCCGGTTATTGTAGAAACCCTTGTGAAACCTACCGCCTCTCCTCCACCGCTCCTGCCCTGTGATCTTACCGCTAATAATGAACCCTAGACCTACCCTGATGTTACTCAACCGGACAATCAACCGGGTTCACACCTAAAGATTTTCACTAAAACTGTTAAAAAAACCACAGGGAAGAAGCTAAAGGGTAGCGTCAATGTTAATTTCAAGAATAAAAGGGCTGGTCATTTGATTTCACGAAGTGTTCGGAATAAAATCAAACCCTGTGCAGACACAAACAACACAATTGAAGTAAGTGAAGACACAGATTCAGAAATTGAGAGGTTTTTGGCTGAAGAAGACCCTGTGTCATACGGGCTCTATCCTAACACACCCTATGACTATGTAAACAACCTACCTCCATGTCTAAAAGGTAACCCAAAATTCTCGGGCATTCAACTCTGTGATAAACCTACCTTTCACGTGAACGATTCTCCAACCTTTAATGCTGTCAGTGCCAATGCACAATCCCTACAGACACAGTATGATGAGTGTCGATCCTGGATCGACAGGTATTATACGGATGTGCCTTTGCTACAGTCCTGGCTTAAATATTTAAAAGACCAAGTGGATTTGTTGACAAATGAAAACAGTAGACTCCAATCCATAACCTAAGGAAAGTAGAAATGACTAAAAACTATAGGATCTGTCATTTTCAAGAATGTAGAGGAAGCAACAACAATCGTAAACTCCAAGATTGCTTGATATGTTTTAATTCCATGATTTGAGGTATGATCTTTTTAAATTTTAGCATGATTTTGTCACTCTCAAGTTAGTATATACGATTTGATTGAATAGATTATATTTCTTATAAAGATTAGTTTCTTTTGTTTATTAAATAAGATATGATTGTAGTTGCTATTATAACTAGCTACAAAATCGTAAGATTCTATAGCCAGTTAGAAAAATTCAAATTGCTTGATTTGACAATTGAAAACATATCTAAAATCTTCCCATTTTCATTTGTTTTTAGGAACCCATGATTTCCAAGGAGATATGAGGCACTGTTGACATATCCCAGCCATATCAACTTTGTGTTTTTAGTAAATAGATTAGACTCTTGATAGTTTTGATATCTAGTAAAATCAGGGAGGTTGCATCCCCCATATTTTTGGGAACATATTTGATATTATCAACAGGAAACATTTTTGTTCCTGGAACCTATATAAGCATTCTATTTTGTAAACATGGCATCATCTTAGCCTGGGGAAAGACTATGGATTTTTCATTTACAGACTTGAATGGAATATAATACTCGTCATAGCTTTAGCTTTTCCGTATTATGGTTTTATTCAAGTCATGTTTATTTCAATTTGTAAATAGATTATGATTGCTTTCGCTATCATGGTTTACTACAAGCTGGAAGAATAAAATTTTATATATTATCCATGTTTCATGTTCCAGATTTAACACATAGTAATCATTCGTTCATACTTGAATTAAGAGATTTATCTTTATCTTTGATTGAACGTTTATACGCAAGTTCTCACAGCAAGATTTATATTATTGTGACTTCTTGTAAAATTATGAGATTGTTGTGATCGTATCTCTTATGTGTTCTATCATTCGAATTCCATCACTATTGCTTCATATTTATTGGGAGCAATCTCAAAATCTGTAGCAGGTTTTACTCAACAAATAAAGGTGGCTGAACGTTACATAAAGGACAAGATATTGGATGCGATAACAAGTTAGTTTGTTTGTCTGATTTCATAAGTTTAATGAATATGGAATTTTCTTGTAGTAAAAATATTTTCTACTATCTGTTGTTTCTATTTGCAATTAGACATTTTGATATTCGATTTCCTGAGCATAAACATTTAAGAAAATAAATCAAAAAGATTAGATAGTAATTTCATTATAGTTTGAAAGAGCAATTTACATTTTATTTTCACGAATTTAGATTAAAATTCGTAATTTGTATATTTTGTATATATATTATAAATAGAACTATTGTATATAAAAATTGTACATATATATACATATAGTTAATTGTACTTGGAAAATTTTAGTAATTTTTTATTTATTAGGTTAGTGTTTTTCCTTTCGTTATTTTTGTTTTTTCTTTTTGCTTTCTTTAGTAATTAGATCGGCTAGCGGAGCCGCAAAACCCATCAGGGTGAGTTAATCCAAACGGCTTGGATTAATTAGACAACCCCGGACCGAACTCACTCTTCCAGTTGACGAGCGGTCATTTTCGCCCATCAACAAATGGCACTAAAAGGAGGGCCGATTGACAAGATGGCCCTGTAGGAGATTTTATTTTAAATGTATTCAATTTCTTCATGGCTCCCCAAATCACTATGTTGGAACATGCTTTCCACTTCTCATTACCCGATGTTATCAACGAGACAGTCTCTCGCTTGTCCAAACTCACCTTTGATGGTGGAGGCAATACATCTGCTAAAGACCACCTTAACAAGTTTTGGTGCAAATGCATCAAACATGACATCTCAGATTTAAGAGTTTTATGCAGACTGGTCGCTTTTACTTTTAGAGGTCGGATTAAACATTGGTTTGAATCCTTTCCAGCATGTCACATTTTTTATTGGTTTCAATTTGTAGATGAATTTCTAGATGCTTTTGAAATTTATGATTTCGATCAATTATGTGAAGAATTTCATATTTCGCTAATCAACGACAATTCATATTTAGAAGACTTTTTGACAAGAGTCTATCATATCCTCTGTAAATTTAATCTCGATGACATGTCATTTGCATTAAATCTCTTCTATGATGCTTGCGTCCCTTCCATCCAGTCATATTCAATCACAAACGAAGAACCAGTTGCAAATCCTATCACTCAACTGCAAGAACAATTTTCTTCGCAAGATGAGAAGAATCCTTCCGACAATGTTGAACAAGCAAGGGAGGTAGAATCTATTGACCAGGTTCTTATTGACAACCAAATTGGTTTTTCCTCTTAATCATTGTATTTTCAGTCTACGACTAGTATGGAAGAAGATTCGTTTCTGGCTCAAAGTGAATATCCTCATTCTTGTAACTCATGCTCTAATCAATATTTAAAATCAGTCATTGAAGAACACTTAAGCGACAAAAATCGTCTTGAATGTTCTAGTACTCCTATGAAACTGATTAGAGAAGAAGATATGCAACTAGAAGAAGAAACCTTAAACCTTCATCCTCAAAATGCACTTTGTTCACAGGA
>ML777372.1:1282797-1332599 GCA_009831015.1 Picea engelmannii | reverse complement strand
ACTCTGTTGGACTTGACATCTTACCTACAACATCCTACTCTTTTCGGCCACAATCATATCCTTTCAATATGCTAAATTTTGGTGAAATTAATTCCAAACCTAACATTGATAAAGTTGGATTTGACGCTTGTTCACTTTCATCAGTCACATGGGAAAAGGACATCTTGCGAGATGATTTTATACAGTTTATTGTTGAAAAAGACAATGCACTATATCTTATAGAGATCAAACATTCTACGTTGCATATTCGCTCTTTGATCAGCTCGACTTTTAATGTTTATACTTCACATTTTGAAATGATCAATCTCATCAAAGGAAGCATTCAAACCAATGATCCGACTGACGTCACAAATCCTCTTATGATGATTTTCCCATCGATATATTTGTTTCATCAAAGTCATGGTTTGAATCCTCATTTTTGTGACAGGATCTTAGGATGGCTTGAATATTCATATATATAAAAAATTCATAATAAAGATAAAGTTATTCTTGCTTTCATTTTACCTAAGTATCTTGGAAGTAGGCGTGACATATTTCTTTTAGATCCTCCATGTGAATAAATTAATGAACACTTAGAGAATTGTCAGGAGGATGGGGCATTTCAGCCTTGGTTGATGGTTATTTCATTTCCTCGTAATCTTGACAATTTTTTTAATCTTACTTACACTCGCCCATGCCATTATGACCCTTATCACGACAAGATTGCACAATGGTTGGAGGATTCATACAACAAGAATATTCAAGGAAATGGTAAGATCATGCTTACTTCGATTTTAGATGATGATTATGAAGGTAAGTGTGATATGTTTATGTTACCATTCTTATTAGTAATGCTTGATTTTGTTTCCATTGCAGGATTGGAGTTACTCCGATGGCTACATTGGAAGCATGACTTCACGTAGTATTCTGACTTGTTTAGTAGTTAGGGTAGGTTTAGGAATAGGTTTTCTTTTAGTTTTATTTCTCATTATTTATCTTTGTAATAATGAAGTCATGAATGCAAGTGGGTGCACCACGAGAACCATAATACGACTGTTGTCAGAGAAGTCCACTTGATCCTTTTCTCTTTGCTTTTCGTTGAATATTTATTTTCAAAAAAAAACGCAGTATCGTCATGAAAATCTTAGTTGGAGAATAAAGAGATCTGAATCATAAATTCAACCCTGACCCAAGGTACCATGAGTAGGACTACTTTCACATCAAACATGATTTTTCTAATTTCTTTCAGTCTCCCAAGGGATTTTTTTTGCATGATGTTTTCAGATACACCTTCTGTACATATTTTTTTGTTTGGATTTCTTTTCTTTCCAATTTTTCTTTGCTGGTGTGTTTTGTTTTCATTTTAGTTCATTGGTCCTTTTGAGTCGAACATCTCTGCTTTACAGTCTAGATCAGACAAAGAGAAACAGAATGCTTCATCTCGAAAATAGTTGTCAAAGACTGTTGGAACATCTATTGTTGTCCTTCTCTGAAATTGTAGGCTAGTTGAAGGAGTCTTTTGTCTGAAAGCCGATTCCTTGGTTGCAATCTGCACTTGAAAGTATTCACGAATATTTTTAAAAGGTCTCTTTATGTTGTCCCTGCTTTTTAAGAAAGAAACTTGATGACGTCTCCCCGTCCTTGAAGATTGGTTCTAGAACTGTTTTTCAGATCTTGATGAAGGTTTGCTAAAAAAAAATTTTAAAGGCCTCTGGAAATATTAAGTTGTGTTAAGAAACTAGAATTTTCAGCATCACCCCGCTCTATTGAATATCTTTAAAACTATATCAGAATGTGAATAAATTCTCAGAGAGCTGTGGGAAGTGCTTGTAAACCCATCGAGACACTGAACAGGTCTACCGGCAGCGGGTAAATGCATGCATGATGCCAAGATAACTTCGCCGGGGTACTGAACAGGCCTGCTGACAACGAAGCAATGTCAGGTAAAAGAAAATTCTTAGGTATGAACTTTGTGTTGGCCATAATCATCCTTCGTTCTCATTTGAAATTTCTTGGATAGGATACAGACGTCAGAGTGGGTTCATTGACATCCCTGTCGAGGCTATGAATGCCTGCTGGCAGCAGTGGCCCTGTCAACAATATCAGAGACATTAACTTAAACGTCGTGTCTTTCTTTTGCCAAGTTGTCACCAGGTTTCATTCTTTTAAACAAAAGGTGTCTGAAACTAGGTTGCGTCTTTTTTTTTTAAAAGATGTTCAAGTAACCTTGCAGTTGTTCTTCAATTTGAAGTCTTTCAAATTTCTCTAACCTGAACTCACTCGTATTACAGAGATAACTGCATCTCCCAGTGTGTCACCATTGTTGGCAGCAATAATACAATTGCCATTTTTATTAAATAATCTACATAGTTGCCTACATAGGGTCATGAAATTTCATTACCCTTCATGAACAGTTTCCGAGATGACAGTTTCAAATCCTCACTTCTCCCTATTGTATTTTTTATTTTTGTTTTCATGACTGTAAGCATGAAAACTCGCAGCTGGAATTGACATTTGGTTTTGATTTTTGATTAAAGGAAAACTGCTCATGTGGTTTATTATAGAATCGTGATTTCTTGCTATGAGCATGTGCTCTCATTGTTTGTAACTCTTTTTCGGTTCTAAGAATTCCTAAAAGATTTATGGTTGTATCAACGAAATACCCCCATCAATGGATATTTGATTCTTTATATCGATTTTGGTTAATATTTGATCATATTTATCAAACTTTGAATTATTCGATTCACCTATCTTTGCAATCAAACTTGAAAGCACGCACTATGTTTTCAACTACTTTGTCCTAGCATGTACCCAATGCCAAGGTGGCATACGAAGTACAACATGCCTTTACTCTTCTGTATGGTCTTGGGCTTCAGGAAGTCGCTCACACACTTAGTGATTAACACCCTGCCCGTTGTTTCAATTATCACAGTGAGCATTGGTAAGGCTCAGGGTTATGGCTCTGTGGCTTTCTTCCAAACCCTACCTGTGTATTTTTTGTTAATTATCAGTCTATTCGATGGCTCCAGTGGTAAGGATCGAGCCAAATGGAATCCAAACCTTTCTATCATATGATAACACCAGGGACGATTTAGAAAGGAATGGTTGGCATTTGTTCATCGAAAAATTTAAGGGTTTCAATCTGAGAGTTGCCCAAGAATTTGCCTTGACCTTCGATGGTTGCAGGGCAAAGATAGGTGACGTGCAGTTAGAAGTAACAAAATATTTTTTAAGCAAATCCACGGGTTTGCCAGTTGCCAGGCAAAAATGGTTCAAGAATGCGAAAGTTGAAGAGGTCCCCTGGAATTTGATGTTCACCTCATGAAAAATTACTAGTTGCGATCGAGGTATGCCAGTCTCATCCTTAAAACCTAGGTGGCATGATCTACTTGCTATTTTAAAGAAATTCATTACGTGTGAAGGAAGATTTGGATTAGTTTTTCTGTATCATTTGCGCTTTCTTATGAGTTTTATTGGCTTCCCGTTGAATATGCCCTACTTCCTGCTTAGAAGTCTATATAAGATGGGTAAATGGTTTAGGAAGCAGAGGTCTAATTCGAGTTTATTTCACCATGGGCTCATAAAAATTATCCTTGTGCACCAGTGGAAATTACAAAATGATTGTTGGGATGCATTTATTTTATGAAATGGTTTCGGAAACCATGAATTGGGACAGGTTGATAAGCCGGTTATCGTAGAAACCCCTGTGAAACCTACCACCTCTCCTCCACTGCTCCTGCCCTGTGATCTTGCCCCTAATAATGAACCCTCGACCTACCCTAATGTTACTCAACTGAAAAATCAACCCTGTTCGCACCCAAAGAGTTGCACTAAAACTGTTAAAAAATCCACAGAGAAGAAGCTAAAGCGCAGCGTTGATGTTAATTTCAAGAATAAAAGGGTAGGTCGTTTGATTTCACGAAGTGTTCGAAATAAAATAAAACCCTGTGCAGACACAAACAACACAATTGAAGTAAGTGAAGACTCAGATTCAGAAATTGAGAGGTTTTTGGCTAAAGAAGACCCTGTGTCATACGGGCTCTATCCTGACACACCCTATGACTATGTAAACAACCTGTCTCCATGTCTAAAAGGTAACCCAGAATTCTCGGGCATTCAACTCTGTGATAAACCTACCTTTCGTGTGGACGATTCTCCAACCCTTAATGTTGTCAGTGCCAATGCGCAGTCCCTACAGCCACAATATGATGAGTGTCGATCCTGGATTGACAGGTATTATACGGATGTGCCTTTGCTACAGTCCTGGCTTAAATCTTTAAAAGACCAAGTGGATTTGTTGACAAACGAGAACAATAGACTCCAATCCATAACCCAAGCAAAGGATAAATGCCTAAAACCTACAGGATCTGTCATTTTCAAGAATGTAGAGGCAGCAACAGCAATCGTAAACTCCAAGATTGCTTGATATGTTTTAATTCCATGATTTGAGGTATGATCTTTTTAAATTTTAGCATGATTTTGTCACTCTCAAGTTAGTATATACGATTTGATTGAATAGATTATCTTTCTTATAAAGATTAGTTTGTTTTGTTTATTAAATAAAATATGATTGTAGTTGCCATTATAACTAGCTATAGAATCGTAAGATTCTGTAGCCAGTTAGAAAAATTTGAATTGCTTGATTTGACAATTGAAAACATATCTAAAATCTTCCCATTTTCATTTGTTTTCAGGAACCCATGATTTCCAAGGAGATATGAGGTACTGTTGACATCTCCCATCCTTATCAACTTTGTGTTTTTAGTAAATAGATTAGACTCTTGATAGTTTTGATATCTAGTAAAATCAGAGAGGTTGCATCCCCCATATTTTTTGGAACATATTTGATATTATCAACAGGAAACATTTTTGTTCCTGGAGGCTATATAAGCATGCTATTTTGTAAACATGGCATCATCTCAGCCTGGGGCAAGACTATGGATTTTTCATTTACAGACTTGAATGGAATATAATACTCATCACAGCTTTAGCTTTTTCGTATTATGGTTTTATTCAAGTCATGTTTATTTCAATTTGTAAATGGATTATGATTGCTTTCACTGTCATGGTTTACTACAAGCTGTTAGAATAAAAGTTTATATATTATCCATGTTTCATGTTCCATATTTAACACACAGTAATCATTTGTTCATACTTGAATTAAGAGATTTATCTTTATCTTTGATTGAACGTTTATACGCAAGTTCTCACAGCAAGATTTATCTTATTGTGGCTGCTTGTAAAATTATGAGATTGTTGTGATCGTATCTCTTATGTGTTCTATCATTCGAATTCCATCACTATTGCTTCATATTTATTGGGAGCAATCTCAAAATCTATAGTAGGTTTTACTCAACAGATAAAGGTGGTTGAATGTTACATAAAGGACAAGATATTGGATTGATAATAGGTCAGTTTGTTTGTCTGATTTCATTAGTTTAATGAATATAACATTTTCTTGTAGTCAAAATATTTTCTGCTATCTGTTGTTTCTATTTGCAATTAGACATTTTGATATTCGATTTCATGAGCATAAACATTTAAGAAAATAAATCAAAAAGATTAGATAGTAATTTCATTATAGTTTGAAAGAGCAATTTACATTTGATTTTCACGAATTTAGATTAAAATTCGTAATTTGTATATTTTGTATATATATTATAAATAGAACTATTGTATATACAAATTGTACATATATATACATATAGTTAATTGTACTTGGAAAATTTTAGTAATTTGTTATTTATTAGGTTAGTGTTTTTCCTTTCATTATTTTTGTTTTTTCTTTTTGCTTTCTTTAGGACATAGATCGGCTAACGGAGCCACAAAACCCGTCAGGGTGAGTTAATCCAAACGGCTTGGGTTAATTAGACAACCCCGGACCAGACTCACTCTTCCAGTTACGAGCGGTCATTTTCGCCTGTCAACAGTACGCCAATCCTTGACCCCTAATACTCCCTCATCTCTCAACCCCACACTCCCTTAGCTCTCAACCCATTACAAATTAAACTGTGGTCTCCAAGTTGGGCCCAAGGAAGTTTCCATCCACTTAACACTTTTGGTCTCCAAGTGAAATCAAGAAATAATATGACATAATGATGAAGATGAAATAACAATATCATGTTGTTTTTGTTGGTTGTGACTATATATCTCACAAATTGTCTCTCTTTCTACATGTCAAGAAAAGTGTCTATCTTTGTCCTTTTTGTTTTTGTCTACCTATATTATATTAATTTGTCATTGTTTATTGTTTTAATATTTGTTATATACACTAATATTACTTGATTGTTTGTAATTATAAAGGAGTGACACCCTAGTGCACTTCATGTGGAGGAAGATGTGGTTGTAGTACAAGCACCTGTTCAGGAACATGGAGCAAATATTGAAGATCAAGTTAATGATCCTATGGAAGAAGATGATGATGCTAATAAAATAGTTGACTAAGATGGGACAAATATATTAATCCAGGAGACATTTAATAATGTTGGAATGGATGATGATGATGATGATGATCAGCTTGATGGTGTTTTTGATATACCTGTACTTGAGAAGGCAACACAACCTCTTTGTGAAGGCTCCAAAACAAGTCTTCTCTCTGCTATATTATTGTTGGTGAACTTAAAGGTTATGAATGGGTTGTCAAACACTTGTGTCACACAACTCCTAAGGTATGTAATATATTTTGTCACATTTAGTACATGATGATAAAGGTCTTATTTTTTCCTCTATTTTTATTGTTTGTTGATCATCTATAAAAATTGAATGCAATATGTACAATTAATATTATTTACATTAACCAATATCGATTTTTTATGTTGTAGATTGTTAGGTGAATTTTTGTTAGCATCGTCAAATGTTTTATGTCGCACATACCAAGATTTACATTCCATTATGAAATATATTAGAATGGAGTATCAAGTTATTATGGATAACATGCGTCGAAAGAAGAATGCCTGAAATTTCAAATTAGTAGATATTGAACTGATCAAGTAACAAAAAAGGTGCCTCACAAGGTTCTTCGTTATATTCCCATAATTCCATGTTTGCAGCGATTGTTCAAGTGCAAAATCATGGCATAGTTTATGGATTACCATGAAAAGAACATAAGTAAATATGGTGTTCTTCGAATGCATGTAGATGGATCTACATTTAAGAAGATAGAGGAAATATGGCCACATTTTAAAGTCTAACCTTGTAATCTTAGGCTTTCATTGGCAACCGATTGTGTCAATCCATTTGGAGAGCTCGGATCTACTTACTCAGTGTGGCATGTTTTAGTTATCAACAATAAAATTCCTCCATGGATGTCAATAATGAGGGAGCACATAACGTTGGCAATGATTGTTCCAGGTATTTCTTTAGAATAATTTCTTTTAACACGGTAACATCTCATTTGTCTTGTTTGTTTCATAATTATGTCTTATATTTTTTTGTTTACTCATATATGTTCAATTATGTCTTATAATTATGTTTGATATTTTTTTATTTACTCATATATGTAATAAGTATCTATTGTATGTTCAATCAATTAGGTAAGTACCATGTCAAAGATATGAATGTATATATTGAGCCTATTATCGACGAGTTACTAGAGTTATGGAAGGGCATCACTACGCATGATATCTCTAGACCAGTGGGTGCACAAATGGAATTTCAATTCCATGCAATGCTTGTATGGATAATTCGCGATTCCCCAGCGCTAACATATTTCTATGGTATGTTATAACATTGCACTGCACTTTAATAGTGTTTAATTTTATGAAGTTTATATCATGCATGTTTTTTAATAGATAATCCCTTCATTAATCATACTTCGAATAATTGATATAAACTTTAATCCATCTCTTGCAGGTATTCAAACAAAGGGTAAATTTGCATGTTGAGTTTGTGGTCCTAAGATGAAATATCGTCGTTCAAGAAGTTTAGGAAAGGAGGTGTTTGATGAGTATAGGCACTTCCTCTCTAAGAACCATAAGTATCAAAGTACCGAAAAACATATTTTCAATGGGAAAGAAGAGACTGGATTAAAACCACAGAGAATGACACCTCATCAATGGTAGTTGCAATATAATAGAAATTTTCATGGTATGGATCAAATAGTCTATGTATCATACATGAAATGTTTGGAATATTTTACATTTTTATTGGATTTTTTTCACTGTACTAATTGAAAATTTTTGTTGTAATATATTTAATTATGCTTCACTTTGAAGGTCGTCATGAAGGAATTAATAATGGGGTGCTTCCACGAGGAATGAAAAGTTATATTATACAATTCAGTAGGCTCCCTTAATATGAGCACCTAGAAATTGTCCATTTGTTTGAAACAATTCACATCGGGAAGAGTGTTATAGAAACGTTATGGTGAATCTTAGATGGAAGGAGTGACAAAGAAAACATTGTAAATATTTGTAATGACATTAAGGATGCCAATCATGCAATGCAAAGTGTGATTCATTCAAATAGAGATGGAGAACAAAATATAAGCACCCTTCCATGGTTATTGACAGAGAAACAAAGCAAGGATGTTAAAGAGGTTATTCAAAAAATTAAATTTCCCACTGGATTTTCTTCAAACATAAAGAATATACTAACAAAGAAAGGTGAATTAGGTGGGGTAAAAACTCATGATCGACATACCTTCGTTAAGGTAATTATTTTGGTGTATATATTTGTATATTGGTGAAACTTCTTGTTAGTGTTTTTTTTCTACTAATTTGGGAATAAATGTTGACTTATATTTTTTGTTACATTATGTTCTACCTCTATCTCTCCCAGACAAATTTGAAAAAAATGCCAAACAAGTTATATATGATCTTGGCAATACATGAGGTAAGTGAATATTTATATGCAAAGTGAATTTTTTTCAATTCGTTGTACAACTTATATTTAACTTCATGTGTTTTACTTGTAATGTAGTAATATATATTTTTTTGTTGAGACATGTGATTTTCTTGCATCATTTGTATATGGTTGTCATCTAAAGAAATCGATAAAGAAGATATAAAGTATTGGAGGAGACAAATTCGTCGTCTAATGTGTGAAATGAAAAAGTATCTACCTCCGACATTTTTCAATGCACAAGAACACTACCTCATAAACCAAGTTGAGGAGATTGAAAAGTGGGGACGTGTACACACAAGGTCAATGTGGATGGTTGAGAGGTACTTGAAATCATTGAAGGCTTTGGTTAGACAAATAGCATATCCTGAGGGTTCTATGGTAGAGGGATATATGGTATATCAAACCATGGTTTATATTACTCAATATATTCCTAAAATAGCTGCAAGTGTTAATGCGGACTTCATTTGGGATGTCAACTCCATCAACAAATTTGAAGGTGAGCACCTATTGGGGAAAGGTAGATTGAGGAAAGTGAAAAGTAAGTAGATCATGGTGTGATTTATAATACATTTGAACTTTTGTTTTTGTGTATATCATACTTATTTAATTTGTAGTCTTCCTGCATAATCCATTATTATGAAGGTATACCATGGTAACTGATTATATGTGAATTGTTTTATTTTAATATAGTTGCTTGAGAGTGGGATACAATACATTTATACATTGCAAACAATCTTGATTGGATGAAGGTATGGATTGAACGATGTATAAAATATAATAATGGTAGGTTATCATGGTATGGTGTGGCTTCAATGGTCAAAGAAGTCAAACGTAAAGGAGATATTGATATTACATAGAGGGAAATAGATTTAGCTTATGGTTTAAAAGATAAACAGGAAAGCATATATTCACCCATACTATTTAGTTTTTTTTAACATTATATTGATGTATATGGCGTGTTTGTTTTCTTAATTTTCATAATAATTTCAAAGAATAACTATGTTTATCAATTGACAATGCATTTTTTACGTGTCTGGAATATTTCAGTTGAAACACCACAATGCAATGTGGTGCAATGGCCGCAAATTTCGCATCAAAAAGTTGGATGAAAAGACAAAAACTTTTGATAGTGGGATAACTGCAGTGTTTCAGGTTACTAATGTTTCCTGTAGAAGTGACAGACATCCAGAAGTATCTGAAAATTGATATTATATGTATTTGGATGATATACTTGATTGTAACTTTAAATCCTTCAAATTGGTTCTATTCGACGTCAAATGGTACAGGCTACAAATCAATGAATGTGATCCTGATAGAAATGTTAATAAGCATGCTAATAGATTTACCATGGTTAATATAAGGAGTGTAGAGCTAGGATCAGAGCCCTATGTGCTTCCAAGCCAATGCGAACATGTATTTTATTCAGAGGTTCCAGGTAGAGGGGGTTGGTCATATGTTGTTAGATAAGATCCAAGAGGAAGGCCGGTAAAGTATAATGTAGCGGAATAAGATGATATTGAAGAAGAATATGATGTAGAGGAGTAGTTAGTTCATGTGTTAGAGGAAGATGTCGAAGCAATTCAAGGAGTGGTTTGAGACAGTGTTCTGGATGAAGATGATATTGACGATGTGTTAGATGAAGAACTCAAAGAGGTTGAACCAAATATAGGAGACAATGTTCTTGATGATGATATAGACAATGATATGATTGGAAACAATGACATTGATGATGATACTGATATGGCCAATCCTTTCAACATCAATTCTGAAATGGATGATACAGAAATTGAGTTGGCTTGTATAATGAGGTATGTATTTATATGTTTTCAATTGATTTTTTCTCTTTCATTTACATTAATTTTTTGTTTTCTTAGTCTCTATGCTTGATTCTTACTATTTTGTTTTCAAATTAATATTTTATAGTAGATAAATTGGGTATTAGGGAATTGAGAGTGATGCGAGGGGGAGGAGGGGGAATATGATCAGCTTCCACCTTAACGTGGTTGTCCTTGTATTGACAAGTTCAACCATAGATGATTTTAGGGGCTAAATTTCACCAATGGGATAATTTTCCATGGTTTTCCCAAAAAATGATTCGCCAATTTCCATTTTTTCTAAAAACGATTCGGCCAAATTCCATAGAATAAAATTATTTTACCTTAAAAATCGCCATTTCTTTATAGAAACTATATAAAATCCTTATAAATTTGAATATTTTTACAAAACTATCCCCAAAAATTTTACAATTTGCATGTTAAGGACTAGTAAGATTAGCCCAAGTTTCTACCTTTTAATATAAATTTCCATCCTTAAAATTATCCCTGGGTTCAACTACATCCAACAAAAACAAGGGGTACTCCCTAGTATACGGTCCCAATTAGACTATACACCATTTGGATTAGGAGTCCCATCCAAAATTTGTCCCGACTGCCATTTATTGCTATCTTTTGGTTTTTGTACCGGTTACGTTTTGGTGAACCGATGAAGTGGGTGGATGCAATGCAGAGATGTAGATGAAGACTATGTATGTAAAGACAACTAATATATTGCTAATATATGTTAACCTATCCTATCTAGGAGCACTCTAGAGTAACCCATGATTTATAATTCAACCAAAACTTTACTCAACTTTTATACGGTTAGTTTTAACAAAAGAGGAATATTGGAGACAATCGCATACATATATGTAAAATCATATTAGTCTAGATAAAAACAATGTATGTTGTAATAACTCACAAATCTCAAGGAATTGAAATATTCAAAGAAATGTCAATAACTGCAAAATGACAAGGATTGTATAAGAATTAGTCTACAACAAAAAAAGCATTCTTATAGTCCATAGAAACAACAAATATGTTCACTTGAAGTAGTTCAAAGCTTCGATTAGTTTCTACACAGAATTCCTTCTATAACATTTTGGCCCTTAGGGCTTCTCAATATTCATTAACAATAAGTTCTCAAAATAGTTCTTGGGTCTATACAATGCTTGAAAATCCAAAAAAAGAGGCATTTTCAAAGGAGCCTCTAGTCTATTTTATACAAAAAAATAGTAACTCCTAGTTGTCTTTTTGCCTTCTTCTTAAAGAGGCAGCTAAAAAAATTGTTCTTCTTCTCTTTCCTCATGAAAAGTGGCAGAAAGGATGAAATTTTAAGTAGTTAGGAAAAGGATGAAAGAAAAACAGTTATTTTGTCCTTTTCCTATGAACTTTGTCTTTCGAGATATGTTGTCCAAACTTCCAAATAGTCGTAGAAGGACTCGATTCTACTATATGTTATTTGTTCTAGTGTTGCATCGTTCATGAAAATTCTTTCATCAAGGGAACTCATGTCCTTTTCCAATTTTGTCATAAAATCATGTATCATAGTGTGAAGCTTTACTAGCTGAAGCAGATGTTGGTCAATGAGATTAGTGGACACAAAGGTTGTTGCTTCGACTATCTATTTTCTTCGACTCATGCTTTCCTGGATTGCATTCACCAATTCTTCCATGACAAAATTCTTCCCGAGTTCATCTAATCTTGGAAGACAACCATTCCTTATCAATTCTTGGACAACTTTGTGAGTCCTTGAACATATTTCCATTGCCTTGGTTACTTCTTTATCTACCCTTTGACCTATCTACCGACAATGCTCTAACGCGTACAAATCCGTCTTTCTTGCTGATTTTGAGGGTTTGTAAATCTCAGGAGGTGCATCTGGATTCTCCGCTATCCATGTATCGATTTTAGTTACACCTTCGTAGATAGTGTTGTATTGTATCAACTTCCCTTGTATCTGGTTTTTTTGGTCAATAACTATTGCAGCCACATTGTGGAAGAGGTTCATATTGGCATACATGTCAATGATGGCATATTCTAGGTCATTCCTGACTCTTTCCACACTGGCCTTAAATTTAAGGAGACTTATTTCATCAATCTTTACTTGTTGAAGTCTTTCTTCAAGTTCCCTGATCCTTGCCTCCTTCTCTTGATTCTTATGGCATAGCCTTTGTACATTATCTATGGTTGCATCCATAAATGCAAAACCAGCCTTAGTTGTAGCCACAAGGTCTTCTCTGACATCTCTTGTAACAGGGACTTGAGTAACCACTGATATGGGTGCTCCTTTTGTCACTGGAATTTTTTTAACCCTTTCTTGCACAATTCTACCATTTTTACTATCATATGTGAAGCTTCTTAGATCCAATACTTGTATTGATCGAAAATGCTCCCAGGGAAAAACGCCTAAACCGCTGATTATTGTTTATGCTCCTGCATTGGATGTTCCTGGGACATCCAAGTCCATTGGGTGTGTGTCACCTTCTCTGTTCTCTGCATTCTCCCTCTTTCTTTCATCTTCAACAACTTTATTTGTTGCTTATTTTCCTGCCTTCTCTGCTAATTCCATTGTTTCTCTTGTTTCTTATGCTATCTCCTTTTCTCTTTTCGTGGTAGATTCTTCCTCGTTTTCAATTTTAGTTTCAACTTCAGCCTTAACTTTTTCTTCCTTTTATGCCCCGACCTTTGCTTTGTCGGCTTCTAATTTTTTTTTCTTTTTAGCGTTGTTCCTCCTTTTCAAAACCTTCTCCTTTTCTCTTCACTTTTTATCTGTTGGTGTTCCTTCCTCCTCTTCTGTGGAACCTGAATGAGTTGAGACATATATGGGAGAATATCCCTCAGCTTCATCTCACTCTGCATCTTTTTCGGTCACCTCTCTTGCAGCTTATTCATTCACAATCCTTCCTTTTGGCTAGCCCCACCGGTTGAAAATGACTTCATCGTAATTCCTATCATTTTGATGCACCTCCTCTTCCCAGAATTTAGTAGTGTATTCATACGGGAGACTCATGTTGTTGAAGTGTTCTTTGACAATATTCTTAAGGTCGTGCCTCTTGAACCTTTCCTCTCCAAAGTTGTATGAGAGTGGGATGTCTACTTTTGTTTGAGCTTGCTTGGTGTTTTCAAAGAAACAGTTGTCAATGTAAAGAGGTAGTGGAGACCAAATTACTTTCTTTGATCTGTATAACATTCCTCCGACCCCATGTATGATAGTTTGATATGCCACTTCCTAAAGCACAAGTTTGTCAGGAACGAACCAAGGGAGTAAGTGGGGTGTTTTAATTGCACCATATATTATTATATAAGTAATGTGATCCATTAAATACTAGTCTGCAATCCTTCTTATGAATTTTATGGCCTTGTCTGTCATACAAGGTGGGGAGGTGCAAAAAATAATTTCGTACAATGGGGCAAGGAAGTGTTCACATATTCTTTGATAGTATGTCTGGTATTTGTGCTCCCAAAGCACTTTGCAGTAGATGTGGATAGCAGCGTCAGTGTGAAACCAACTCCATCCCATGTTTGGGTACTTGTGCATGATACACATTATTTCTAGAAGATATGAATACATATGGAAACTATGGAAGGTTCCTGGTTGTGCTTGTGTAACTGCAGAAGTGGCAGCCTTGATATTTTTAGACAATATGTCTGCCTAGTTTACTGAGACCCCAACATCTAGACAAAAAAAAATTGGGGGCATGTATGATAAGGGGAAATGAGTTGTATCCGGTTCCTCGTACAACCTGTATAGCATGGCTACCATATATTGGTAGGGCCTCCTTAAATTGGTCGTGGGGTATCAACTCTTGGGCCAATATTTGAACTTGTTATCCGCTTTAAACAATGTGTGGAATAAATCTTTCGGTGTAAGATCCAACTCGTTGAGGAGTTGACCATCTAGTATTTTGTTGCTAGATTCAATGGGGTAACACTTAGATAAATCATCAAGCCTGAATGAAGCTATAGGTTATTTTCTTACATTAAATATATGTCGATTATCTATGTCTACGCTTTTCAAAATCCAATAAATGGCATCTGCACAAGGGAAAACTGTTGGATGTGCTGCCACTCTGAAAATTACTGATTTTTTGATGTTCCTAAACACCTGGAGCTCATCTGGTTCCTCTGACTCCATAGAGAAGTTTGATTTCTTAAACATATAATATACTTCTCCCCATTTTAAGGTTTCTCCATCTTTGTCTAGAAGTCTTGGTGTATCGTCATATACGGTCCCGACACTTTCTGTCTCTACTGTCTGTTGGGAGTTGGAAGATGGCTTAGCCCCTATTGGTTTCATCGTCATCTTCTTTCATGGTGACATGTTTGGATCTGCAGACAGGATAAATTTAGATCATGTTATTTGGAAACAATTAAATGATCATACAATTATAAGAATTAATGAAAACAAGTCATGGAAACCTTCTCCTCGCAAATGTTAGGTTAATAGTAGACAATGCTCAGTGAGATTTTGTGGTGCAAATCTTGGGCATCATCCTGGAAAAGAGAAATTGGAGCATAAGAAAATAACTTCCTTAATACAGATCGAAAGACTTAGTAACAAATCCTCTGATTGTATCAAAGGAGTTAGTAACAACTCCTTCGAGCACATCGTAGAAGTTGTTAGTAACTTCTTTGATATGTATTCAAAAGGGTTCGTCATCATATCGAGGAGCTCAGAGCACTTACCAAGAAATCCGTTGATCCTATCGAAGGAGTTAAAAGTAACTCCTCCGATATGAGAAGAGGAGTTGTTTCCATTTGATCCAAACATGTGTAAAAGAGACAATTTCAACTCTTTTGATCATATCGGAGAAGTTAGTAGTAACTTATCCAATATGCTTGGAGAGTTACTTCGAAAGTATATGGTTTTGAAGATAGGGTTTTCCGAAAATCAAGTAGATCGATCAGGAGAGCTACGACTAGCTTGAAGGAATAAGATGGAAACCTTAGGGATTTATTAGATCAAAGTCTATGTGCCTTGGATGAGTTTGGGACTTTCAATGGTTAATCGCAAGAATAGGGGGAGAAATCCATCACAGTGAAGGGGGGGGAAATTGATTGTTTATGCATCCCATTTCCATGAACATATTCAGATTAAATCCAACAGGAAAGGAAAAGATGTGGCCAGGGGAAAAGTGATGAAAAACAAGGGGGAAAAGAGAGTTATCGAGCTAGGGAAAAATGAATAAAGACCTAATCTTAGCTTGAAAAAGGGAGAGAGGGTATGATAGCATACCTAGAGTATGCTGACACATTGTGGATATGGATAGGGGATATTCTCGAATGGCGTACATCTTGATGCTCTTATCCTTGATTTTTCCTTTTCAATCACAAAAGGTCGAATAACACTAGTCTCAACTCTATTCCGTTTTATACCCAAATGGTTACTTATGACATTTAATGCGGTGGTTGGGGTATGTTTAATTGGAGGAGTTAAAAGAAAGTGGTCTGATGAGTTTGGAAGAGTTAGAGACAAGTGGTCCAATCAGTTCGAAAGAGTTAGAGGCAAGTGGTACGATCAATTCAGCAGAGTTAGAAGTAACTCCTCCGAACATATCGAAGGAGTTGGAAGTAACTCCTCCAAACATATCGGAGGAGTTATAAGTAACTCCTCCGATATGATCGGAGGAGTTTCTCCCAACTCTCGTGATATCATTGTGTATTAGAATGAAAGAAAGGAACTCCTCCTAACATGTTCGGAGGAGTTTGAAGTAACTCCTTTGAACTGTTCGGAGGAGTTCAAAGTAACTTTGCTTATTTGAAATTTAGATTGCAACACTAAGAATTTGTTCGTTTTCCAAGTGAAACATGAATTAACAAAAGAATCTTTAGATGAACAAGGGACTTATGAGGGTTTCTCTTAGGCTCAAAAATAAGGGGGCTCCATTTTTTAGGGAAATAACAAAATCAAAAGAAAAATGCAGGGTTGTAGTGCCTTTCACAACAAATGGTGAAACACTAGGCAGAGCCTTTGATCTCTGCAAGATGATGTGCACACATAATGTTTTTATGAAGAGTGATCCATCACACAAAATCATAAGGGAGAAGAGGTAGGTCCCATAACTTTCATATTGAAAAGAATGAGGTGATTCAAAGAGGGGTGAGACCTATTCCAATTTAACAGATTGCTTTCAAATTTATATCCAAATCTCATAGTAAATGGATAAAAATAATATGTAGGTAGTAAAATAGAAACGAAACATCAAGAATGCTAAGAATACAAGTCATAATTCATTTCTCTAGTGTTTCTCCGCTACCAGCGAGCATCCATAGCCCGGACAGAGTCACCCCCATGTCACAAGCCTTGCTTCACTACCAACGAGTGTCCATAGCCCCAGCAGAGATACTTGCATGTCCCATGTGATATGTAAATCCTTTCCCAAAGCCTTTACCTTCTATAGTATTTGATTCTCTTTTATTTAGAGATATAGGTGGATGGGGGATTCCAGTTAACCTTTAAAGGCACTAGGGATGACACCTGTGATGGTGAGATTTGCTAACTTGACTATAGATGAGAAAACTTCCCAAGTTGTGATTCCTAACCTACTACAAACATTTCATCTAGACCATTTCGTTAAGATCATATTAACATAGTGATCTGTTGTTCAATGTAGTCTCTTGGCTCTTTGTTTTCCCAGTGTCTCTTTGTATTCATAAGCTATGTTCCTCCACCAAATATTGACTTCTGATAGTGCGTAAAGGGCTTGCATGTCTGGGGAGAGAAGTATAATTGACATCATATCACATAGATGTTTTGGCTTTATGCACCATATGTGCTACATTTAAACATGTGACTTTCTTTAAGTTGTGAGAACTCCAAAATCACAAGGGTAGTCATCAAGAAGGACAAAGGAAAAAATTATAGTAATCAAAAAGATCAGGAAAACCAAACTAACTAAAGAAACAAAATCAAATGAAAAACAGAATCATGGTTTATTTATGTACAAGTGACCAACATCCTCAATGGCTCACTGATATAATGTTTCGAGACTTGGCCATTTACAGGGAGAGAGTTGACTTCTCCCTGAAGGTTTTGTAATCGAAAAGTTCCTTGGCCAATTTTTTCTTTGATAAGGTAGGGGCCAAGCCAAAGCTCTTGAAATTTTGAATGTTTCCCTTTATCTTCCTGTGGCTTGTCTCATTTTAAGACTAAGTCCCCAACTTGGAACTCTTTCTCACCTGCATATTTCTTATGAAACCGATGGTTTACTGTTTGTTGGTGAGTTTCAAGCTTGGTTTTGGTTTTGTCACATATTTCCTCAAGGTTCAGCAAGGTATTGATATGACTTTGGATGATAGGGAATTCTCTGCCTCGAGACGGTTGTGTGATTTGGAGGGAAGGTAGGTAAATGTTCGAAGGTAAAATGACTTATTTTCCATACACAATAAAGTAAGGGGAGGTTCCGATGGAGGCTTTGGGAGTGACACGATCTGCCCAGAGAAAATTTTCTAATGCATTGTGCCAATTTCTCTGGTGATCAACCACTGTTAGTTTAAATATACAGATGATGTTTTTGTTTGTGGATTCTGCCAGGCCATTTCCTTGGGGATAGTAATTGGATGAATACTTTAAAATAATTCCATTTTCCAATGCATACTCAGATAAATTCAAGGATGAGAAGTAAGTAGCATTATCAAATACTAAAGAGTTAGGAATTCCAAACCTCGTGATAACGTGTTGCTCAAGAAATTTTTTTACTACTTCCTCATTCACTTTGAATAAAGGTATTGCTTCAATCCAATGTGTGAAATAATTAATAGTGGTCGGAATATATCTGTGTTGTTTAGACGAATGAGGATTTATCTCAACAATGATATCGAGGCCCCACTGCTTGAAGGGTTCCTCCACTGCTACAAGATAAAGAGGAAGAGTAGTTTTATGTTCCCTCCCCACAACCTTTTGACATGACTCACAGCTTCTTGAGTACGCCTGAGCATCCTTGAAGAGTGTGGGCCAGTAGTATCCTACTCTTAGCACTTTGTGAGCTATCATGTCTCCTATGAAATGCCCACCATCTGGTCCATCATGCATATGTTTTAAGACCTTGTCAGTCTCTTATCTTTCGAGGCATCTGAGTAACAATCCGTTGTAATTCTTTCCAAACAAGATGCCATGTAATAATTGATACTGTAAATATTTCAACCACAACGCTCTTTTTTTCTTAGCATTGAGATGGTCCGGAGTAATGCCATGATGTAGATAATATTTAACATCATTGTAACATTATCCTTCAATGGATAGAACATATGGGACCTATTGAGTATACATTATCGATTCATCTTGCCAACCATCCTCCTCTTGTTCTTCAACGCCCGCTCCTTGTGTCACTAATTTACACAAGCCTTGACCTTTCACGATGTTGGCTGGTTTGAATTCAAGGTCATACTCTTGTAGATATGTCATCCAATTCCCCTATCTTTCACCAAATTTCTTTTGAATGAACAGAGACCTTACTTCTGGGTGTGGGACGATGAATTTAGTGTGGTTGTTTAGGATATAAGGTCTGAACTGCTTGATTTATTTATGACCAATGAAGGCTTTCTTGTCCATCGGAGGATAATTCAATTCAACACCTTGCAATCCAGTACTCATAAAATCGACAGGGTATTCATCTCCTTGTTCATCCTTTTGGGTGAGCACTGCTGCTAGCGAATGATCAGACGAGAAAGTATATAGAAGGAAATCTTTGGAAAAACCAAGACTCTGAAGAGATGGTGCGTTGGCTATATCATTTTTAATGTTTGTAAATGCTTCCTTCTCCAATGGTGTCCATTCGAACCGCACGTCCTTTTTAATCATCTTTTGGAAATGTTTTACAATTTTAGCAAAATATAGAATGGACCTTCTTACGAAATTGATTCTGCCGAAAAAAGATTGCATGGATCTCTTGTTGTGCGGTGGAGAAATTTGTAGAATGGATTTGGTTCTCTTTGGATCCACTGAAATCCCATCCTTAGAAATAATGTGTCCCAACAAAATTCCTTCTGAAACAACGAATATAGTTTTCTCAGGATTAAGATAAATCCCATATTTTTTGCAATGTTCAAAAATCTGTCTCAGATGTTTTGGGTGTGTTGAGACCCGAAATTAACATCCCCGCTACCCTATTATACTCCTCATCTATACCTTTTTTTCTTACCTAATCTTGGGTGAATGAAAAGAACGCTACCATTAGCCATTGATAAGGTCATAAGGTAAAGTGTGATTAGTTCATGCATTTTTTGGTTTAATGAGCTAGGAAATTAAACGTTTCATGTACTAATGCTTCAATTTGCCATGTATAGTCTTTGACCTCTAGATAAATCCAGCCTTCCTGTACCAGCTCAACTATCCAGTACTTGTGCACCAAGACTGCCACTGTTCGAATCTGGTACCAAGCGAATCTGGTACTGAATCTCACCTGTTGCGATCTGGTACCAACGGTCATGGACTGTCGTGATCCGGTACCACCATTTGTGCACTGTCGTGATCCTGTACCACCATTTGTGCACTGTCGTGATATGATACCATCTACCTGTTGTGATTTGGTACCAATATATAGAGCCGATGTTGCCCATGATTTTGGTCATCTTGATGGTGTATTGATGATGGTGTACTCAGGCTCCTAATAAGAACTTTCTCCTGAGAAAAGTGGCATTCATCTCTTCCCAGAAAACATATTTTTGAAGAGAGTTCGTAGGTTGCTTATATCCTAGGGTGCGAGAATGACCCATTCTCGCAAGCTACCTTCAGCTAGGGTGCGAACTTCTCACACTGTTCTACATAGCTAGGGTGTGAACTTGTTCTCAAGCTTGGAAAAAGATGAAGTCTCGATGGTTCTAGAAGGGAATCTTCTAGAGAATGGGTTGGAATTCGAATGGTTATCATTTTACTGGTTTCCCTGATTTGGTGGGATCATTCTCATCCAAGTAACCATCTCATCCTCTCCTATATATTGATGGGATTCTCATGGAAAAGGTTAAGCAAGATTAATTGGAGAATTAGTGAAGGAATTGTGTGAAGGACCTAGCTTAGACAAGAGCTTGGAGACTCTAGCAAGTCTATCAAGAGGAATTAGATCTTCTTAATACAAGGATCAAGCAAGTGTGTGTGTTGGAACCAAGAGCCACCGAAAGGAATCTTACAACATCAAGGCGATCAAGTTATATCTTATACTTTCGATTAATATGATACAGCGGCATGTCCTTTTCCCATAAAGTCATTCTTACTTTATTGTGTAATTCCTTGATCATACACATAAGTTGACCATTGGATATATTTTTCTATCTTCACTTTGGTTGGTTTGTGTTGTCTTGGTCTTGACCTCATGAGAGCGTCGGAGTGAAGCGGGAGCAACAGAGACCCTAGGAAGCGATACAAAGGTATGTCACTTGTTCCTCCCTACTAGCTAATTCAATGGTCATAACTTAGGGAAAGAGTCATGTCTTGTCCTATTTTGTTCTAGATCCAGGTGGATCTAGGGAGATCTGTTAGTGTCCGCACCTACCGATTAGTCCGATAACAAAATTGGCAACTCCACTGGGGATGCAACCCATTTTATTTGTGGTTTTTGGTGTTTTTCCTTGGCCATTTTCTCTTGCCTTACCTTTCTCCATTCCTATCAATCTCTGAGTCTTCAGGACACCCTGATAGACCCTGTGGGTCCAGAAGTCCCTTCGAATTTTTTGTCTTTTTCCAAAAATATTCCTAGTTTCAGACATTCTCGCACTGAACCCCACAGTGGCCTGCAAGAATACTTTGAGTTCGCACTTTGCTTTTAGGTCCAGTGCAAGGTTCTTGCACTCTGCTCAAAGCTAGCCTATGAGAATGACCCATTCTCGCACTGTGTAACACTGATAACCTTTGAACCCTCTTTTCAAAATTTTGGATTTAAGATTTTTGCATGTTCAGCTACCCAGATCAGTATAGGTGCCTGAAAAGAACTTCTTGGACCATTGATTGATGTTTTCTTGTCTTCGGATTTTGTGCACGATCAGTCTTCAGAAATCAAAGGCTCTTCATGTCCATCTTTTTCTCGACTTTCATCTCTTGACTTTTCTTGGCAAAGATATACTCTCTGATTTTGTGCTTGTTTGGTTAAGAACCGGCGATCAGTTGAAAGTTGGGATTCTCTGTCTTTCTCATTTGCTCATTATTTGGAAGATCGCTTTTCTCATGCACTTGAAAAGACTAGTTTGGTATGCTTGTCATTTTTGTTTCCATTGAAAGATTGGTTTGGGTTTTTGTTTATTGCTTGTTCATTAGTTTTTGGTTTTCCTCACTTTCACCATCATGGTGTAGGTCATTTTTGAAAAGTGAAAAACATTTTTCTTTCAAAAGAATTTTCGTCTTTGAAAATATTGAAAATCAATTGTTGAAATTATTGAAAAAGAAACAATAGAGAATTGTCATTATTGCGTGATTCGTTGAAATTTCATTTTAAAGGAAATTGTGTATCGTAGTTCAAGATTGGTCTGGAAAACTTCTCTTTCCCTCCCGTACATAGGATTCATTGAACAAAAATTGATATATTTCATTCCTATCTATGCATCGTTGGGTCAGAGTCTCATACAACATCAGTTTCATCTCTGTTTCCTTTGAGTAACAATAGCCCTTAATAACACTACGAAATTGTAAAATTTAACTAGTAACTCTTTTCTAGGGCTCTATTACACCAACATTTAGCTAGGATAGTGCTTTGGAATAGGTAGAGAGATACACTCTCCAAAGCACAAAACACACAATATCATCTTGTGTTAAGGAGTGTCAAATTCCATTTACAACATTTTGTCCTGGGAAGCCCTTCTCACACAAGGTTCAAACCCGAGGTCGCATTGATATTGACAGAGTTACTCACCCTGCTTTGTTGATATCGGTGTAGAGATTGCATGTATTACGGGGGTCACTTGGAGGTATACCCACAATGATGAGTGGAAGCCTCTTGAGTTGATTTCGGGCTAGATACCCTGCCCTTGCGTGTGGATCGGACTGTCGACTGTCCCCCCAGGCTTTATTGTTGTCGGTGGTAACCTTAGCGGCCTATCTTTCTAGGGTATTACACAAGGTGACTATCAAGGGGCAAGTCTTCACGATACCTGGAATTGATGTTGGCCAAACTCACTCGGTCTTCTTGGAGGGTATACCCACGATTATGTGTGGGAGCTTGCACCAAGGTGTAAGTTTGTTAAGTAGGTCGTCAGTGTAAATTTTCCACCCTAGCCCAGCCCCTTCTCATCTCGTTGTTGTGACGTTGGATTTCATCACCAACTAGTGACTTCATAATTAGAAGGTCTTGTTTGCTTGGTATTGTTTCCTAGATTTTGTTTACTAGCGCATGTTGTTTGTTTACCCAAGTTGACCATAAGATTTTCTTCGTAAGTTTGTAACTCGTTCACAATAGATCCTCCACGTCATTCACGTAAAATGTAGGGTTTATCTCCAGAACATATGGAAGGTTCTCAACCCCTGCCTACAAGCTCACCTGAGGGCTCTCCTCAACAGAGTGAAGTCCAAGATGTTACCAAGCCACAAGTGGAATGGACTGACTCTCTAGAACATTTCCAAATTACCAATACTCGAGAGGACTTTCAACTTCACCCTGATTTTGAGAGACAGATCATGCGAGTGAATTCTTCCAGAGACTTAGTTGTTGTGTCTTATAGATCACCAATTGGACCCTTTCCAGGAATAGAGGGCCAAGATCCTTTTTGGTCTACGGGTGTTTTTAGATAGGACCTTTTTGGTGCAGGATCAGGCATTGAAATCACCATCTCACCTGTGCTCTCCGAAACCTCTAACCCAGAAACAGTACCGTTTACTACTGCCTATTATTTTCTTAGTACGGATGCCCCACGATCTGACCACATCTTGACCATCCCTATAGAAATGGTCCATTACACAGATACTATGAGTATTCACATCAAGATTACCACAGTTAGTCAAGCCCCCATCAGCACGCCGCTCACGCCCAGTGTCACCCTGACACTATTGCCCAGATATCATGCATTGAATGCTTCCATTCCCACTCCTACGCAAACCCCATCCGGCACTCCTGGTGGTCCCTCTTCTTCTGGGCACTCTCTTCCCGGTTTCATTCTGACACTTCCTCAACCCCCTTTTGGAGGACCTTTCTCATCCTCCACTGGCAGTATTAATCCTAGTGGCACTATTCCGTCATTCACACCAAATTACCAGATTCCTGTTGGTGGACAATTTCACCAAGGAGGTTTGACTCAACCCCCCCTTGGCGAGCAAATTCCTATTGGAACGCAAATCCCAATTGGAACACAACCCCCAATTGGAACACTGCCCCCAATTGGAAAACAACCCCCGATTGGAGGACAAACCCTACCGACCGCACCCTATGGACAAAACATACCTCCATCCTTGGCCCAGTATTGGAATCATCTGATACAACATACTCCTCAATCGACTGGGGGGAAACAGCTTCTAGCTGCATCCGTTATACCCCCTAGTATAGGCCAACCATATCTAGGTATGTCCAATCCTATTTGGGGCTCGAATGCTCAAACTCACGTCCCTGTTCAAGGATACAATCCCATGAGCTACTTTCCTCTACAACCACCACCGAATCTTCCTGGGTATTCACATTATATGCAGACTGCTTATGGTCCTACTGGTTTTCCGATGGAGCTTCCTCCCTAAAGCCACCAATACCCACATGTGAATTGGCAGTTACCCTTCTTGGCCACTTTGGATCTCCCGGACTTGTCAAGGATTTTAAATGATCCAATTCGTCACTCTCCCCAATGGCTTTCTATTCCATCCAAACTACCATCGGACATCCCTAAATTCGATGGCAAAGTGGGAGAGGACCCGAACAATCACATCATGACTTTTCACCTCTGGTTCTCATTCAACTCGTTGATGGATGACTCTATTCGTTTACGTCTTTTTCAAAGGACCCTCACGGGTTCGGCCGCGAAGTGGTATATAGAATTACCACGAGGTTTCTTCACTGACTTCAACACCCTAGCTATGGCCTTCCTCACCCACTACCAGTTACCGATCCGTTATGAAATGGGGACCGATATTTTGAGTTCTTTCAAACAAAACAAAGCCACTCATATATCCAATCACATTCATGAGTGGCGACGGAGATGACATCTCATCAAACTCGAACTTCTCGATCAGTTGTTGGCAGAGTGGTTCACAAAATCATTTATGAACGACATAGGTCGAGACATCGCCATGGGTGGAGTGGTCACGGAAGAGCAGGCCATAAGTTGTGCTCAATACCTTGACCGCATTTACTCACAAACAAATACCCTTTACGACTTACTACCTGACGCACCTCGTCCTTCCACTTCCACCACTTCAACTACTCCAGCTGCTTCTCATGCAGCCAACGGTGTGATTGGAACTTTCCATGCCCAACCACATTCTGCCTCAAGCACCAACCCCAAACCTGCTTCTTCTAATGTTCAAAATGCTCTGTCTCCTACCCCTCCCACCGGCAAGACTTCTGAGGTAAATGTGGTTCAATCTACCCCAGCCGGTAAAAACAAATCCAAAAAGGGAATGGGTAAGAATAAGGAGGACAAAAATACTTCTCAAGCAGAGCAAACCAAAACTCCACCTGTTGACGATAGGGATAAACGAAAACCTCGATACCCTTGTCTCATCTGTGGTGATGATCACTACACGAAGGATTGTCCACGATGCGCCGAGGTTACTAAGTTCCTTCAAGGAGCCCCAAAACCACCTGCTCCGGCCATTTTGTCCCAACCCTTCCCATCTCAACAACAAGCCCAATTGGTCATTCATGACCAACCCTCACCTTCTACTACATCCTATGTACTGATGTGTACTGGCGATTCAAAGAAGAATGACATTGCACTCACCACTCGAGCCAAAGATTATTCTCCCTCTAAAGAGAAGGTTGATGACCCACCTCCTTCATTGGTACAACCCTCTCCCATGACTCCACCTACCAACGGTCCTCTTCATATCAAAAAATTGATCCTCGACACAGTTCTTCGACCCCCCCCAAAGGGCGTCATTCAGAAATCGGCTTTCCATCCTCATGCTTGTGCTGCCCAGAACTACAACATTGTTGAAGATCTGGCCCAAGCACCTTCTGCGATGTCAGCCCTCGAAGCCCTTCAAAGTTTTCCCACACAACGAAAGGCACTGTTGAAAGCTATCGGTGGAATCAACCCAACGGATACAATTTTAATAATTTTTGACATGGAAGATCACATTCCAAGGTTACCCCCTCAACTCGCATTCCAGATCCAAGTGATTGTCTCTGACAAAAAAATTTGTCGAATCGTTATCGACGAGGGTGCCTCGACGTGTGTCATGTCTCTTACTTGCTGGAAATCCATTGGCTCTCCCTCTTTGAATGAATCCCAGAACACTCTCAAATCCTTCAATGGCTCTAGTTTTAAGCCCTACAGTGTCCTTCCTTCGTTGCCAATCATGTTAGAAGGAAAAACCGTCCAGGTCGAAGTGGAAGTCTTTGACGCCCCTCTTGATTACAATCTTCTGCTTGGCCACAGCTCGATCGATTCCATGTGCGCAGTTGTGTCGACCCTTTTTTGTGTGGTGCATTTCCCACATCAAGAGAAGATATTCATCATCGACCAATTAGCCTTCTTTAACTCAGATACCCGTACTGGCAACATACCGTTCATCGCTAAAACCCCAACGGGTTATGAGAACATCGGTGTAGGCCTTCTCAAAGACTCTTCGTTAATGGGTACTTTCCCCATTCCACCACCCGATATTCCATTCTCGTTCGTTGCTTCAATCAACATGATCTCCACCTCGATTCACAAAATTCCTGCGTCTCACGACCCATGGATGGTACCTGACCTTGGAGATCATCTTCGTTACAGCAACGAAATGTCATTAAGTCCGGTCAAATCCGCTTATCAGGCCATTCAATCGGCAACCCATTCTACCCCCTCTCTTGGTGAGTTATCTCTAGATCCCTTCCGTGTCATTTTTCCCACAGACGAGATGATCATGTCTGTCATGGAGGACACCCCTTGGGGTGATGAACATCATCATTCCATCCTCTTCCTGGAGCAACATACCATTGAGAACTACCAACGGATCTCGACCCCATCGACCGTTGTCGTCATCTCAACCATTCCTGAGTCCACACACGATGTGTTTTCCGAAGGGAACTTAAGCAATATCTCGCCCGCTATTCCCCTTGACATATCCATCAAACCTGACATTGTCAAAAATGTCCATATCGGAGCTTCGTGTTCCCGTGACGAAATCGTCACCTACACGTCCCTTTTCAAAGAGTTTCGTGACAACTTCGCCTGGATCTACGAAGAAATTCCGGGTATCGACCCTGACATTGTGATACATGAGATCAAGACATACCCCGACACTAAACCCATCCGGAAACACCTTTGTCCCGTTCACCCACGTAAAGCAGCTGCTATCAAGCTCGAAGTCGAGAAACTTCTCAAAGCCGACTTTATTTACCTGGTGGCCCTCACTGACTGGGTTTCCAATCTTGTCCAATTGATAAGAAACAAGGCACAATCCATGTATGCGTTGATTATAGGGATATCAACAAAGCTTGTCGCAAAGACAACTTTCCTACCCCCTTCGTCGATCAGATTGTCGACAATTGCGCCAGAAGTGAAATCTTCTCTCTGATGGATGGTTTCTTCGGGTATAATCAAATCAACATTGTTCCCGAGGATCAACATAAGAATGATTTTATTTGTCCTTGGGGTACTTTTGCCTATCGAAAACTCCCCTTCGGTCTCAAGAACGTTGGCGCAAATTTTCAATGCGCTATGTCTTATGCCTTCTGTTAGTAACATTTCTTGTCCTGGGCACAAGAGTATTCAAGTCTGTAGGTTGCATGAGAAGTGCCCGAGCACAGCACAAAAAAATCTCATTTTAGGCTTCCAAGCAAGTAAGTGGGCGAGATTATATCTTCTATGGTTCGGATTCATCCATAAGAGCAAATCGACGGTCGACAGGAAATCGCGGTTAGTGGAGTTACGTCGAGATTAGCGCGATGGATAGCACCCATATTGCATGCAGGAAAGGATAGCAGTCGTCCATCCAAAGGACGTGTGGCACGAGATCTAGTCACGTCGACATTTTGGCATTTGGGAGTTCGAAGGGTGAGGGTTCTATGTCATTCTACATCTTGAAACCCTGAACCTCGAAGCATCAAAAGCTCCCAGAGTCAGGCCTGCAGTATCACGAAGTAGTCTCATCCGTCCATCCAAAGGGGACACCTGGTGCACGGTTAGGCTCCTCACCTTTTCGCCCATCATGACTTCAAAGCACAAGGAGCCGCTCCTTCATATCCCCGAGGCGCGAAGTGACAAGAGCGTCCAGGACCCAGGCCCACAACATCACCGAGTGAGTTCAGGACCGTCATATCTAAGAGGGACGTGTGGCGCCCAATTAAGCCATCTTGGTGTTTCACTCATTGTGACTGTGGTAAGCAAGGATCAGCTCCTTCCTATTCACGAACACCGAAAGAACCTTTGAGAATAAATGCAGGGTCACAACCCATGGTCACTTGGGAAATAAAAAGAGTTGTGCAAGAGGGGCCAAAGGCGTCGAGTTTGGTCACAGAAAGGATCATCGCGATCTCCAGGTGCCATCTAATTCGACCTCAATCCTGGTTTTCTCTTGGAGTAAATGAAGTTGAGAAGGGGTGGTTGAAACCTCTCCTCATTCATTAAGTGTAAGGTATGGAGGGTCTGGCAAGCTGTCTTCCCGAGAGGGTCCTATGGACCAAATTTTTCCAAAAAAGCCATGTCAAGTCCTCGACTAGCCAGAGGGGTTTGCACACGCTATCTCAGTACTTAATGGCTCAGCTACTCCCATTGCAGGAGCCATGCACAGCTAAGGTGGTGTCTGACAAAGAATATCCGTCCGAATCTGGTTGAAGGGACACCTAGCCTTGGATGACTGAGCACGCCTCTGTTAGGCGAATTTTTCTGAGTATATAGACTCAATCTTTGTATTTTGTAATCATCAATGGTTGAGCAAGGCTCCCGGTTTTAAAGCTTTAATGAAGCACTGTTATTCCTGGTTATGCGTGGACTTTTGAGACTTCTTGCCTTATGAATCTCAGTTTCTTTCATGTCTTTGTTTAAACTGTATTAGAGCAAATTGGAATTGGAGGATCCAGTCAAGTTGTGACTGTTATAGGATGATGTAGGTTGGATCACTGTAATAGTTGCATTGTTTCTAATTGGTCTCTGTGTTTTTCTTAGCGTTGAATGACTTGGAATTGGAGGATCCAGTCAAGTCCCCCTTTCAGTTTCTTGAAGCCCTGAACCAAGAGGATCTTGCATTTAGAGTTTTTCTTCTACAAACTATGGAAAGGTCTATTTCCTAAGGTATTTTGTCCACTCCTCTCACCAATTCTTCAACCTGATCATTTTTAAATCAACCCACTGACTGAAGTTAGATCAAGACCTCCTTTGTTCCTTACATGCCGGACCTAGTCCCTGAGTTAGAGTGATATCTTCCCGAGCCTCTACCCATTTGATCACCCATCAAAAACTATCATGACATAAAACTAATGGGTGTTGGACTCTACTCCTGCAACCAATCTAGGAGTGACTTCTAACGCTAACATTTCTGGCGCCATTGTTGGGGACGAAGTTGAAGATTTTCCCCGGGATTGAATGACATTGAGCCTCTTATTCTGAAGGTGCATCAGGTATCAGAGCCTTTGAAGATTGCTGCTATGCACTTGGTGACTCCATTGTGACGACTCCACTATGGCGAACCTGCCATGATAATTGTGGCTTTCAGAGGCAGGCACATGCATTCCCATCCACAGCTGCCTCTATCTACACCTAAAACTGATCTGGAGGTGGTTCTCAGAAAGGGAAAGGCCTCTGAATAAGGAACTTCCATCGTCGAACCAGGTAATCTGCCATCTCCTTCTATAGGAACTCCATTTTCTCCTCCTCAGTTTCTTAATGGACCTTTTTCTGAGGTTTCCCGTGTCCTGAATTTCGGGAGTGTTCCTGCTGAGTTTTCCCCTCCTGGTCTGGGATTGGAGGGAGAAACCCTTGTCACTCCCCTCTCCTCTGAAGGTGTACTTTGGCGTAGACCCAGGACCACTGAAGATTTCCCCACTCCTATATTTACCACTCCTCCTCTTGCTACTGTTACCACTCCTGTGCAAAGAGGAGCATCTGTTGACTTAAGCTCGTCATCCTTCTCCTTAAATCCCCTTCTGTTTCCCATTCCACTTCGAGACTCATTCCCAGTAGCCCCTTCGCAAACTCCTTCTCCTCCAAGTTCTCCTCCACATAATATTCCTATGGTTGGTGCTAATCCCCCTCTAAATAGAATGGACGCCATAGTCACTGCCAGATATGCTCCCTTAATCCTACCCCATCCTGTGAATCCTCTCCCTGTTGGAGATTACTTGAAGTATATGCCCAAGTTCACTAGGGAAGGGGACATAACTACGGAAGAGAACCTGGGTGCTTTCTACAGTTATGCAGACAACCTGAACATTGAAAATGAAGATGTCTGGATGAGAGTCTTCGTCCAGAGCCTGGATGGTGAGGTGAGGAAGTGGTTTAGAGGATTGGCCCCCGAATCTATTGCTGGGATCGAAGCCCTGGATAGTGCTTTCCTGAGATAGTGGGGAGATAAGAAGGATTTCATGTACTACATGATAGAGTTCGCGTCTTTGAGGAAGATGGAAGGAGAGTCTGTCTCTGACTTCTCCAAAAGATTCAATAAGATGTATAATAAAATTCCTGCCGAAATAAAACCCTCGGAAGCCTCGGCCAAGATTTCTTATGCTAGTGCGTTTGGCCCCAACTTCTATCTTTTATTGAGAGAAAGAAGATCCACCTCCTTAGCTCAAATGAAAGATGCAGCCATAGAAGTGGAATCCAATGTATTAGCAGCTGATAGACTGAGGAACAAGGCCGATAGAAGAAAGGGAAGATCGGAAGCCTCAACTTCTGGCCCATCGGTGCCCCACCCTCAAGTGAATGAATTGACCAAGATGGTGAAGTCTCTGTCTACAGAGATGGAGAGAATGAAGGTGGAGGGGAGGCAATCATACAAGGGCCCTCAAAATTCCAAAAATAAAGGAGGTTTCAGGAGGCCAAACAATATTACTTCACCGACTGTGTAAAGAGAGAGGGGAAGAGACAGAGAAGACCAGAAAATTCAGGCCCCTTTTCAAAACAATTTTGTGGCCGAGGGGGAAGAAGGGGAAACAGATGATCTTGATCCTAAAATCCATTGCTTCAGGGACACTGCTCCTTTTCCTCATCTCACTCAATCAGCATACGAGGAGTCTCTCATGGATAGTCAGCTAAATGTACTGAGCAAGGGAGACAAGACTAGTGGCAGCCAAGGTAGGTATGATCTGAGGTCTAAGAAAAAGACAGTAGCACCTGATGTTTTTGAGCGGTCCACTAGAACAGAGAAACCTGCTAATGAAGTAGTGGACAGTCACGGAGGTAAGAAGCCCCGACCCCTCTCTCCCATAGTTCAGAGTCATGTTCCCGAAATAAGAGAAATCTCGAAGCTTACATCTTCTTTTAATTTAGATCATGAAATTCAAAAGATCAGAATCCCTGTGCCCCTAACCGAATTGATTAAACATGAAGGGTTCATGAAACGCTTCTCTGAGATTTTACAGTCTGAGGTCTCATGCCTTCCCACAGACTCCATCAATTTTCAAGATGAAAATCCTGCAGTTATCTTAGGTCCTATGGTAGAAGATAGGAATGACTCATCCCCTCCCTTCTACACTTCCTTGAACAGACATGACAAGGTACTGCACAACTACTTGATGGATTTGGGGGATTCTCACAACCTCATGCCCAAAACTATCATGGAAGAGTTAGGGCTAGAAGTCACTCGAGCCTATCATGACCTCTATTCCTTTGACTCCAGAAAAGTTCAATGTCTAGGAGTTATCAAAGATCTGGTCGTGACCTTGTTTCAGTTGCCCATGAAAAGTGTGGCCATGGATGTTGTAGTGGCTGATGTCCCCCCCAAGTTCGGTATGTTGTTATCAAGATCTTGGATAAAAATACTGGGGGAAACTTTACAGATGGACCTCACATATGCTACTATCCTAGTGTTTGGAGGAGAACATAGGAGGCTATACAAGGAAGCCCAACTGGCCTATATAATTAGTGATGAAGCCAACCCTACCAACCATCCCATTTTTGCCTTGGACACTGATTTAGGTTCCAGTGTACTACAACTCACTAATGCTCCCGAGCCTCCTCTAAAACTTAGAAAGTCGCCCACCACTTCCCAAAAATTTCCTCCCTCCATCACCCCCATCTGGAAAATGTTCTTTGACGGAGCCTTTTCTAGGGAAGGAACTGGAGCTAGGGTGTTTTTTGTGTCACCTGCTCAGAAAACCATATCTCTGTCATACAAACTAGAATTTGAAGCTACCAACAATGTGGCAGAGTATGAAGCTCTTATCCTAGGATTAAGAGCTACAAGGGAAATGGGAATTCAGGAAGTAGCAGTGTTCGAAGATGTAGAGTTAGTGGTCCAACAGATTAGAAACGCTTACCAGGCCAAGCATCCTCGACTCAGAAGCTATAGAAATGAGGTATGGGACTTAATTGACAGTTTCTTCTTAGCATTCAACAATTCTTTTGTCCCAAGAGAGGAGAACACAGTGGCAGATTCCTTGGCTACATCAGCAAGCAATTTGAAAGTACCCTTGCCGCCCAAATTCAGATATGATGTGGAAGTAAAATATAGGCCCTCCATACCTAACAACGTCAAACATTGGAAGGTATTCGAGGATGATCTCGAGATCAAGAAATTCTTGGAGACTGTCGAAGAATTTTCAGAGATGCATATCGACCGAGACTCCGTCTCTAAAGAAGAGCTTGATGGGGGTAAGTTTTTGAATAAAATAACATAGCGTAACATCGTGCAGCTCCCCAGCAACCATATTCCAAGGGGACTAGTTCCTTTGGAAAGGCTTTTTGATAGAAATGATGTGTCATTAAAAGGGGAAATCTCGGAGGATGACGTTGGTACTATTTAGTGCAACATTGGCACTGAGAGTGAGCCCAAGTATGTCAAATTGTCAAAAAGTCTGACAAAGGAGTAGAGGTCTGAATAAGATGGACTTTTGAAGGAATTTGTTGATGTGTTTGACTGGACCTATGAAGATCTCAAAACATATAACACTTTTTTCATTGATCATAAAATCTCGTTGAAAAGGGAGGCAAAGTCGTTTAGGCAGAAGCTAAGACAGATCAATCCTATGCTACTGCCTATTATGGAGAGGGAAGTGAAGACGTTGCTACAAGCCTAGATCATTGTACCACTGAGATATTCAGAGTGGGTGGCCAACTTGGTACGAGTAAGGAAAAAGAATGGAGAAATCAGACTCTGTGTAGACTTCAGAAACCTGAACAGGAGCTCACGGAAGGATAACTACCCCTTACCAAAGATGGAACACATACTGCAGAGGGTAATAGGAGCATCCAGGATGTCCATGATCGATGGTTTCTCTGGCTACAATCAAGTCTCTGTTCTGCCTGAGGACAGGGAAAAGACGACATTTACCACTCCATGGGGCACATTCATGTATGCCAAGATGTCGTTTGGATTAATGATTGTAGGGGCAACGTTTCAATGTGCCATGGACATAGCTTTCATTGGGGAAAAGGATAAATTTATGGTCGTCTATCTAGATGACATCACAGTATTTTCAAAATCTGATAAAGAACATTGTTGTCATCTCAGGAAGGTTTTCTAGAAATGCAGGAGTTTTGGCATTTCATTAAACCCCAAGAAATTTTTGTTCGCCATGCAGGAGGGAAAGTTACTAGGCCGCATAGTATCAGCGGAAGGAGTCAGGATCGATCCTAGAAGAGTTGAGGCAATACAAGCCTTATCAATCCCAAGGTCCAAGAAGGAGGTCCAATCTTTCCTTGGTAAGATAATTTTCTAAGGAGGTTTGTGCCTAACTTTGCTAAGGATGTAAAACTTGTAACAGCCATGTTAAGGAAAGGAAATGAAGTGAGGTGGACTTTGGAATCACGAAATTCCTTTGAGAAAATAAAGAAGGTCCTATCTAAAGCCCTCGTGCTTATCAGTCTCGAGTATTCAAAGGATATCCTTATTTTCTCCTTTGCCTCACCTGACACGGTGGCCGTTGTTTTATTACAGATAAACAAGATTGGGCTAGAGCAGCATGTTGCCTATTTCAGCCGAGCATTGAGGGATGTCGAAGTCAAGTATGACACTATGGAGAAGTAGGCCTATGCCCCAGTAAAGTTTCTCAAGGCATTTAGAATCTATGTCCTGCAGTAAAAAATCATGGCTTATGTCCCCTCAACTGTTGTCAAAGACATTCTTATTCAACTTGACGTAGACGGGAGAAGGAGTAAGTGGATAGCCAAGATTCTGGAATTTGACCTGGAAATAAAGCCTACCAAATTGATCAAAGGTCAAGGTCTAGCCAAGTTGTTGGTTGAAGCCAATTGCCAAGATTTGGGGGTAAGTTTCATCAATGAATGCTCAGGAATTCAGCAGGGTCGGCTGTCTAAAATAGACCCTCAAAGGGAGCCCCCATTGGCTCGATGTCCCTGGTATAAGGATGTCATATATTTTCTGCAAGAGTTGCAGCCTCCAGACGGCCTACAAAGAAATAAGGAAAAATCTCTGAAGCTCAAAGCAATCAGATACTGCCTTATTGATCAAGTTCTATATTGGAAAGACCCCTTGGGGTTGCTTTTGAAATGTGTAGATCCGCAAGAGGCTACAGGATCATGGTTGAATTTCATGACAGCCTATGTGGAGGGCATCATTTCTTGAAAACTACAGTCTACAAAATCCTCAAGGATGGATACTACTAGCCCACCGTATTCATTGACGTCTGCATAAGGGTCAGAGCTTGCACCAAATGTCAAAGATTTGCAAGAAAACAACAGCTCAAGTCTTTGCCGTTAAATCTTGTGGTTGTTTCAGGACCTTTCCAGCAATGGGGCCTAGATTTCATTAAAGAAATTCACCCTACTTCCAGTGGGTAGCACAAATGGATCCTGACTGCTACTGATTTCTTCACCAAGTGGATTGAAGCTATCCCCACCAAAAGTGCTTTCCACAAGGTAATCATTGGATTCCTGAAAGACCTCATCACAAGATTTGACTTCCCAAGTAAGATTGTCACTGATAACGCAGCCTCTTTCAGGGCTGAGATGTTAGCCAAGTTCTGTGAGCAATTCGCGATCAAAATGATTCACTCCACCCCATACTATCCCCAGGGAAATGGTTTAGCAGAGTCCTCCAACAAAAGCCTGATAAGGATCATCAAAAGACTGTTGGAAGACAGCAAGAAGGGCTAGCAGTCAAGACTAAAACTTTCTCTATGGGTCGATCGAGTGACCATGAAAAGATCTATAGGCATCTCTCCTTTCCAATTAGTCTATGGAGTAGAGGTTGTTTTCCCTTCTCATTTAGCCATTCCTGTAGCAAAATTCCTCCAAGATCATCAAGAAGAGCCTGATGAAATGATCAGAAGAATTCATCAGCTAGTGGAGGTCCAGCAGGCCAGGGAGCAGGTAATGGGCAGAATTCAGGACCATCAGCAAAGGATCAAGAAGGTTTTTGATAAGAAGGCCAAGAAGGAAGAGTTTCGGATAGGAGACCTAGTACTGAAATGGGATGCTCCTAAACAAGATAAAGGCAAGCACGAAACATTTGAAGCCCTGTGGATCGGGCCTTTCAAAGTATCCGAAGTATTCTCGAATAACACCTACAGGGTACGGGATTTGAAGGATCAAGAAGTTTTCAATGGCCCTATGAATGGGCATTTCCTAAAAATATTTTTCTCTTGAGCCACACATGGCTCTTTCACGGTTGTAAATATTGTTTTTATTTCCGTCTTTAAATAATAAATAAATGACCCCATAGCCCAACAGAAAGGCACTGGAGTTGCAAAATGAGTCCTTAGAGAATCTCAGGGACGACTCTATCCCCCATGGAGCCTAATGTTAGTAACATTTCTTGTTCTGGGCACAAGAGTATTCAAGTTTGTAGGTTGCATGAGAAGGGCCCGAGTGCAGCACAGAAAAATCTTGTTTTAGGCTTCCAAGCAAGTAAGCGGGCGAGATTATATCGTCGACGGTCCGGATTCATCCATAAGAGCAGATCGGCGGTCGGAGAAAAATCACAGTTAGAGGAGTTGCGTCGAGATTAGCGCAATGGATAGCGCCCATATTGCATGCAGGAAAGGATAGCAGTCGTCCATCGAAAGGACGCATGGTGCAAGATCTAGTCACGTCGACATTTCAACATTCAGGAGTTCGAAGGATGAGGGTTCTATGTCATTCTACATCTTGAAACCCCAAACCCCGAAGCATCGAAAGCACCCAGAGTTGGGCCCACAGTATCATGAAGCAGTCTCAGCCGTCCATCCAAAGGGGACACCTGGTGCGCGGTTAGGCTCCTCGCCTTTTCGCCCATCGTGACTTCGAAGCGCAAGGAGCAGCTCCTTCATATCCCCGAGGTGCGAAGTGATAAGAGCATCCGAGACCCAAGCCCACAGCATCACCGAGTGAGTTCAGAACCATCAGATCTGAGAGGGACGCGTGGCACCCAATTAAGCCATCTTGACGTTTCACTCATCGCAACTATGGTAAGCAAGGATTAGCTCCTTCCTATTCACGAACTTCGAAAGCGCCTTTGAGAATAAACGCAGGGTCACAGCCCGTGGTCACTTAGGAAATAAAAAGAGCTATGCAACAGGGGCCAAAGGCATCGAGTTTGGTCACAGAAGGGATCATCGAGATCTCCAGGTGCCATCTTATTTGACCTCAATACTGGTTTTTTCTTGGAGTAAATGAAGGTGAGAAGGGATGGTTGAAACTTCTCCTCATTCATTAAGTGTAAGGTATGGAGGGTCTGGCAAGCTGTCTGCCCGAGAGGGTCCTGTGGACCAAATTTTTCCAAAGAAGCCATGTCGAGTCCTCGACTAGCCAGAGGGGTCTGCACACACTATCTCGGCACTTAATGGCTCAGATACTCCCATTGCAGGAGCCATGCGCAGCTAAGGTGGCATCTAACGAAGAATATCCATCCGAATTTGGTTGAAGGGACACCTAGCCTTGGATGACTGAGCACGCCTCTGTTAGGCAAATTTTTCTGAGTATATAGACTCAGTATTTGTATTTTGTAATCATCAATGGTTGAGCAAGGCTCTCGATTGTAAAGCTTTAATTAAGCATTGTTATTCCTGGTTATGCGTGGACTTTTGAGACTTCTTGCCTTATGAATGTTAGTTTCTTTCATGTCTTTGTTTACACTGTATTAGAGCAACTTGGAATTGGAGGATCCAGTCGAGTTGTGACTATTATAGGATGATGTAGGTTGGATCACTGTAATAGTTGCATTGTTTCTAATCGGTCTCTATGTTTTTCTTAGCACTGAATGACTTGGAATTGGAGGATCCAGTCAAGTCCCCCTTTCAGTTTCTTGAAGCCCTGAAACAAGAGGATCTTGCACTCAGAGTTTTTCTTCTACAAACTATGGAAAGGTCTGTTGCTTGAGGTAGTTTGTCCACTCCTCTCACCAAGTCTTCAACCTGATCATTTTTAAATCAACCCACTGACTGAATTTAGATCAAGACCTCCTTTGTTCCTTACATAACGGACCCAGTCCCTGAGTTAGAGTGATATCTTCCCAAGCCTCTACCCATTTGATCACCCATCAAAAACTATCATGACATAAAACTAATGGGCATTGGGCTCTGCTCCTGCAAGCAATCTAGGAGTGACTTCTAATGCTAACACCTTCCATGATATCAAGCACATCGTGCAACCATATCTGGATGATTTACCCGCTCACTCAATGCACCGAGTCGATCATCCAATCCACCTCCGAGCCATTTTCATCCACTGTCAGTTTTACCGTATACGTTTGAATCCTCACAAGTTTGTCTTCTGTGTGGAATCCGATCGACTTCTAGGCTTTATTGTTTCGCATCAAGGGATCAGGGTAGATCCTTTAAAGGTTGAGGCGATCCTTAATCTCCCTCCTCCTTCTACAATTCGCTAGTTACAAAGTTTGCAAGGGAAAGCAAACTTTCTTCATCGTTTTATCCCAAATTACACCGAGATAACTCGTGGATTTATGCGGCTCCTAAAAAAGGGGTCTGAGTTCGTATAGGATACCATTGCAAACAAATCTTTCGAAGCTTTGAAATTTTCCCTAACACATGCTCCACTTCTCTTTCCCCCTGATTACAGTCGCGATTATTTTCTCTACCTTGCAGCCTCGGATTACACCATTGGTATGGTTCTCATCCAAGAGGACGATGCTAACGACGAAAATGTTATCTACTACTTAAGTCGAAGTCTAGCGCCTACCGAAACCAAGTATTTACATGTCTAAAAACTATCCTTGGCAGTCGTCCAAGTCGTCCAATGCTTTCGGCACTATATCCTCTCTCGCAAGACTACAGTGATATATAACTGCAACCCTATGCAACACATTCTCACACGTCAATTGTTAGGGGGAAAATAATCCAAATGGATCGTGATACTCCAGGAGTTTGACTTGGAATTCGAACGCACCAAGTCCAAGAAGTCCTTAGTGTTTTCTAAGTTGATATGCGACTTTCCCTATTTTGAAATGAAAAATGTAGCAGCTGATTCATTACCCGGTGAATCCCTTTTCCTCATTAGCTTTGATGATATTTGGTATGGTGATATCATCATATATCTCCAAACCCAAACTTTCCGGCCAACTTTGTCTAGTACTGACTGACGTCGAATACGCTACCAAGCCCGTCAATATATTATCCTCAGGGATACTCTTTATCGTCGGGGGATTGACTCAGTTTTTCGACACTGCCTAACGTTCGACGAAGTCGAGAAAGCTTTGAATGACTACCATTCTGGAGCTTGTGGTGGTCATATGTCTAGGTATGCTACTGCCCAGAAGATCTTACGAGCAGGGTATTTTTGGCTTTCTTTATTTAACGACTACATAATTGTCGTCCAAAAATGCCATGCTTTCCAGACCTATAATCATAAGATACGGTCACATCCCGATCCTCTTCACCCTGTGGTCTCCATTGGTCCCTTTGCGCAATGGGGCATCGATTTCATGACATGTCACCCCCACTCGGTCGGAGGGCATGGATACATTATTGTAGCCGTAGATTACTTTACGAAATGGGCCGAGGCGATGTTGACATTTGACAACACTGGAAAGACCACAGCATTATTCATTTTCAATCACATCATAGCTCATTTTGGTGTTCCTCAGGCTATCGTCACTGATCACAGTAGCCACTTTAGAAACTTCATGATGTCCGAGCTCACTGAAAATTTTGGTCTTCGCCATGAAAACTCAATGCCCTATTACCCACAAGCCAATGGCCAAGTCGAAGCAATTAACAAAGTTCTCATAACTATGCTCCGACGAATGATAGGGATTCACAAAACAAGTTGGCACACAATGTTGTTTTCGGCATTGTGAGCTTACCGGACATCCGTCAAGTCAGCTACTGGGTTTACACCATTCCGGTTAGTCTATGGTTTGGAATCCATTCTCCCGATTGAATGCAAGATACCCTCTTTAAAACTAGTTGTTGAACTCCTACCGAACACTTCTGTTGAGGAAGAACGTCTATTGTATCTTATGCGATTAGACGAAACTCGACGTGATGCTACCCTAGTCATAGAAGCTTATAAAAAACGTGTCAAGGCCCAGTACGACAAACATGTCAAGCCTCGCGTTTTCTCCAAAGGAGATCTCGTTCTCCTCTATGAACAAGATATAGATATGCTAGGAGCTGGAAAATTTGAAGCCATGTGGCGAGGTCCTTATATTGTTAGACGAGTTTTGGAAAAAGGGGCTTATGATTTAGTAGATTACGATGGTATCCCTTTGAGTGAACCCAGAAATGGGTTGTACTTGAAGAAGTACTATGCATAAGATCACATGTGCACGAGTACCTGTATTTTTATTGTATCATACTTCTTGTGTGTTACTGTAGCTTGATTTTTTCGTTATCTAGTCTCTGCCCTTATGTGATGTTGTGTTTGATTTCCATATGTCAGAGTCTTCACTACCCTACATTGGCTTTGTTGATGGCTCTAGCCATAGTACTCAGAATCTTGCTTCCGCTGCATGGGCAATTTACGCCCCTACAAACGAGCTTGTCTCCTTACGAGGTGTGTGTCTCGGTCGTGTGACCAACAATATTGTGGAGTATAGCGTCGTTATCGAATTGTTGATTGATGCTATCTCACTCATAATCCGTCATTTGGTTGTGCAACTCGATTCGCAGCTCATAGTACTACAGTTAAGTAATGTCTATACTATTCGAAGTCCTACTTTGTTACGGGTGTATTTGCGAATTCGCCTCTTGGAACATTATTTTGATTACATTGAATATCAACATATTCCTAGATGTCTAAATACATTAACTGATGCATTAGCTAACTATGTATTAGATAGAAATTTGGGTCATTTATAAATCAATCACACCAATTTTCACACAACACAAGATAAACCGGTAGAAGTCGTATGTATATATAATGATCAAAAGAGTTTTTACAAAAAAGTTATGTCCGAGGACCAAAATTTCAAAATCTGAAGCTCATAGCTTCTACAAAGTGACGTCATGGATGACGTTCATGGTAACACATGACTGCCCGGGCAACCCTACGAAGCAGTCGGCTAACGGATTCTGACACTCCTACTGTATGACGCTGATAACGTCGTGGAACCTCTCCAAGGGGCATGTCTGGAATGTCTATTGTCAAACCCTCTAGGTTTTGTTCCACTGCTTCATAATCTTCGGCGTCCCATCATGGCACTAGAGCCACCTCTCCTCTTCATTGAATAGGAGAAGTACCAGGAGGTCGGTAAGGCCCCACGTCTGTGTCATCAAAAAAGAATTTTGTATTTAGACCTTGGACGAACATATAAAAAAAAACATTTGCATATGATAAAATTCACAAAAACATTTAAAAAAGAAAAATGTGTACTTCTTACCAAGATCCCCCCACTAAGCACCCTCGGGCAGGACCAAGTCTGGATCTCCTCGGAAGTCCAACCCGGAATAAGCATAATCATCGACCATCAACATCTGTGGTCGCAACCAGTCGAAGAAGACATCATTATATTTGATAATTGGTCCAGCTACATGCCGGGCCATGAGCTGACACCACCTCAGCATTCTTGGATCTGTTGGAGCCGGTAAATCCCACTCAACCTGTAGCCTCAGCAAGGGAACCCTCTCAAGAAAGAAGGACACCAACAAAGACCCGTACCCAAATTTCTTCAGGTTGCCTCGCCTGCATTTGGTCAACTCCCTCTTCATGCTACGAAGCACTGCGTCTGCCCAGTTAAAAATTCAAGGCTCAGTACACTCTATGGCATACTGAAAGTAGCTCTGGAGAGCCATGTGAGGAGCAGCGCTCCCAGCCATACGAGAAATGGTGAAAAAAATAGTGCGGAGGGTCAAATCCTGCACTCCCCAAATGGATACTTTCCCTTTGCTCCTCTCTACTTCTGGAACACAGTGCAAGTGGCAATACTCACTCATGGGCAACCCACCACCTCTGCTACCAGTCAAGCTCGCATGGTACCCATGCCGTGACAGTCCTATCAAGAAGTAAATTTCCTCAATATCCAAGGACAATGTGTGGACCCCTACATGGAATACTTGCTGGTTGGGATCCCACATATGCACAAGGTACTCCAATAACCTAACTTGGGCCCTCATACCCGGGATACGAAATAATTTCAGAAGACCATAGTCTCATAAAGCGGCATCGATGGCCGAATGATTTTCGACAATGGCATCATATTCTTTGTTCTCTCATTCACGCCATTCCAGAACCATGGTGATGGCCAAATACCTACATAAGAAGCATAAGAAGAAGATTAGTAACTCTATTCAACACTTGGTATCTTCTTCATTGAGAAAAACTTCAAAAAAATTTCCACTTTGTGGTTTTCGCAGGTTCCCTTTAGGCACAGTATGAGGTTCTCGCAGGTGCCTTTGGGGCCACCTGCGAGAATGAGGCATTCTCGCAGGTCCCGTGTTGTTGGCCTGTGAGAATGGTTGAGCGCAAATTTAACCCCCAAAACAAACTCAAAACTATGTTTTTTGCCAATGAAAATGAAAAATCAAACCATGAAAAGGTAGAGGACAAGGATCTTACCTCACTGTCGGAGACGGTTCATCGAATGGATGCTCGTAACTCCCGCAATCGAACGCCGAAATTCAAGGGCTAAAGAGGGGTTTTGGGTTCAAATATTGGTAAAGTTAAAATGATTGTGGTAAAAAGAACTTTTACCCCTTTATATTTACTTTTACCATTTGTTATTGGATTTTATAATTGTTTATTTATTAAAACCTAATGCCTAATACCCTTTTGAGTACGACTTTTGCAGGCGTAACGACCTCGATGTTCATGCACAGGGATGCGGATATTTTTTCTTCTTCATTGCATGTTTTGATTGTTTTTTATGGTTTTTGTACAAAACCTCAAGCTTGGTCTTTGTCCGTTCTCACGCTCGAAAATACATGAGAACGCGATTGAGCACACTTTTATCACTTTTTCAGGCTCAATAAGGTTATACGAAAAAGGAACCCCCCTAGAGTCCTCTTTAAGCTCTTTTCAGACTCTCTAAACATGAAAAGATTGTCGAGCGACCTTGCTATTTTCACGCTCGTTAAAGTATTTGAAGAAAGCGTCTGGTGGGCGATAATTTATCTCTTTTTCGGTCTCATCAGACTATTTTATGAAAAAGGAACTGAGAGAGTTCTCTTTTCAGTGTTTTTCCAGACTCTATAATCATGAAATACCTTCAATTTTTCTATCTTTGGACTTGTTAAACAAACATCGACAGACCCGTAATGGGACCGAACCACTCCTTCCTAGGGTTCGTTAAACATACTCCGAAGGACTTATCTGAAGGATGAGCTTATATCAACAAGCATATGTTATCCTCCTCAAGCTTGCGTAAAAATAAAGAGGTACTCGCCAGAAATAGTGGGGGAAAATTTGGGAAAGGGACGTGTTCTCGTATTCATATTAATTGGTAGTAAGTGTCGCTCTTGAACATGACACCCCCCTATTCATTATTTGAAGCCGGTTTGGGAAATCCATTTGTCTCTCATTCGATTTGCTACAAGATCATACCCTACGGCGTCTCTGAGTCAATGCTGCCAAATCATTGGTCGTGTCATTCATATGTTCAAGAGAAGTTCATCTGAAACCTCTATTGAGTCGGCCATCTGCAGTTGTCCATTCTCTTCGTGTTGGCCTTCCCTGTGCCCAGTCCAACTTATATCATACTCTGTTTCACCTTCAAAATCTGTTACTCATTTCATGTCATTGATGGGGGATACATCAAGGCCCTCCTGTGACGAGTTTTTTTCCGTCGACTTTAGCTCATTATCCGGAAACAAGACTTAGAAATTCTTTGGTACCTTGGAACTTGCATGCCTCAATGGCAAGTTTCCTCGCTTTTGACAGTGGGTTTATATCATTGACCCCTGATCAAAAGATTTTGTCGGATGTTCGACCTCAACTCATTCATTCACATTCTGTGGATTGTACTAGTGTACCTTGGGAGTCATTGACATTAATGGTGATTTCCCTCGCACTTGTTAACGGTTTCATGATTGACCGGTAATCAAATGGCTTCTACCATGTTCGACTTCAACACATGTAATCACATGGTTAGATTCGTACTTTCGGGTGACATGATTGAAGACCTTGGATCTCATCTCTTTGTCCAGGTTGCAATGGAATATGTCTAATTTGTGACACATAGATCCACTTTGTATGTCTCATGGCCATGTCGTCACAATTTGAATTTTCTCGCATAGATCCACAGTGTATTCCTGGTGGCTATGCTATATTTTGACGGCATGGATCCATAGTGTATGATTGGTGGCCATGACCTATGCTTAAAATGTCATCCATCTGTGATCTGAGTATGGGAATGCCTACCTCAGAATTAATATGATATTCTGCAGATGCTTGTTTGTTTGCAGGTTTCCGATTAGGTGCGCTCCTAGTTTCTAACACACACATGCAGTTTACAAAGTATTTCGAATGTCATTAATTCCGGCCTCATACTTTGGGGGGCATTCTGTTACCCATGATTTTAGTCATCTTGATGGTGTATTGATGATGGTGTACTCAGGCTCCTAATAAGAACTTTCTCCTAAGAAAAGTGACATTCATCTCTTCCCAGAAAACATATTTTTGAAGAGAGTTCGCAGGTTTCTTATATCCTAGGGTGCGAGAATGACCCATTCTCGCAGGATGCCTTCAGCTAGGGTGCGAACTTCTCGCACTGTGCTACATAGCTAGGGTGTGACCTTGTTCTCAATCTTGGAAAAAGATGAAGTCTCGATGGTTCTAGAAAGGAATCTTCTAGAGAATGGGTTGGCATTCGAATGGTTATCATTTTACTGGTTTCCCTGGTTTGGTGGGATCATTCTCATCCAAGTAACCATCTCATCCTCTCCTATATATTGATGGGATTCTCATGGAAAAGGTTAAGCAAGATTAATTGGAGAAGTGGTGAAGGAATTGTGTGAAGGACCTAGCTTGAACAAGAGCTTGGAGACTCTAGCAAGTCTATCAAGAGGAATTAGATCTTCTTCATACAAGGATCAAGCAAGTGTGTGTGTTGGAACCAAGAGCCACCGAAAGGAATCTTGCAACATCAAGGCGATCAGGTTGTATCTTCTACTTTCGATTAATATGATACAGCAGCATGTCCTTTTCCCATAAAGTCATTCTTACTTTATTGTGTAATTCCTTGATCATACACATAAGTCGACGATTGGATATATTTTGCTATCTTCACTTTGGTTGGTTTGTGTTGTCTTGGTCTTGACCTTATGAGAGCGCCAGAGCGAAACGGGAGCAACAGAGACCTTAGGAAGCGATACAAAGGTATGTCACTCGTTCCTCCCTACTAGCTAATTCAATGGTCATAACTTAGGGAAAGAGTCATGTCATGTCCTATTTTGTTCTAGATCCAGGTGGATCTAGGGAGATCTGTTAGTGTCTGCACCTACCGATTAGTCTAATAACAGCCGAATGTACCAAGTTTAGTCCAGATCACACCCAAGACAAATGTTGGATGTTTATTCTCTTTAGCAAGGCTATGTTAGAATAGTTTGTTGATTGCCTCATCCCCATGCACTTCATGTCATGAGGATGAAGCTAAAAGATGTAACTGAATAATTAAAATTAACAATTGATTGATTTGCAAATCATTTCACCTCCTTGTGTTTCATGACTAAGACTGTTAAATAGTTGTGGCAAGGATGGTGGAAGTGTGGAGAGAGTTAGAATATTACAGCATATGAAGCAGCGTGTTATATTGCAGAACATATTCTAAGTGAAGATTAATAGAAGGACGTCATTTGTCTCCATGTCTTGATTGTCTATGATTAAATGTGAGTTGAGTTGTTAGCATAAGTTTGATTCTATGTTTGAAATTTGAATGAGAGTAATGTGTGGGTTGAAAGCAAGCTTACTATAGACTCCAGTCGCTGACCTGTTGAAGCGGCAAGGGACCACCGCCCAACAAAGGTCAATATCTTTGTAGATTAGTATTAGCCTTTTTTTTAATAGTGTAAATCTTTAATTCTCTCAGATGATAGCAGTACAGCTTAGAGTAGGATTTCCATTATATGATTGCTTAGAGATATTTACTCGCTCTGCTTTTTCATATGCTCTGTTTTTATGAATTTGATTTTGTTTCATAGACATGAATGTTGGCAACAGTAGTCAGACATATCTGAACGAGAACTAGTGAAGTTCACAACAACACATTGTGAACCACAACATACTCACTATATTAGCTGTTGAACTACCCATGCTATGTCTTAATGATTGATGTGTGATTTCCCTTTCAGAAGTGTGGTTGTATAGTTAATTCTCTGGGTCAGATAGCAGATTTGATCTATCAAACCAACTCCATCTCACACGTGCATGTGCCATAATGGAGTAGATAGCCTCTCTTGAAAGAAAACCAAAGTGCATTTCAGTTTGCTATTTTGTTTTGTTTCCAGCATACATAATTTAGAATAGTTCTATACTCATGACAATAGAATTACCTTTCTTACTGGTGTCTTGTAACTCTATTGATTACGAATCCTAGATTGATAATTAATGAGTGCATTATACTAAACATATAAGCAACACAACATTTTGGTGCCATTGTCGGGGAGTTGCAAACAGTAGGAAGTGATTTTTAGCTTAGATTGTTTGCATAAATTTTTAATGCTTTTAAAGTCTGCTTGAGGGAGGAGGATAAAATGTTTAATATGTGAGTGAAGAGCGACATGGCCACTAGATTGGGGTTTTCCGAAGCCAGGTTGCCTTCTTACCTTCTAGATAGAATTAGGATTTCAATTCAGTTGAGAATCAAATTTCCATTTTATGCATAGATATAGAGGTAACAAGGGTAGATTTGTAAGCTCGAAAGATTCAAAAACACCCCCCCCCCCNCTGAAACTGGTGCAGGAAAAATTCCACCAAGAGAAAATTCAAGGGGAGCCAGCGAGGCTCCAGAAGGAGAACCTAAAAAGGAAGAATCAGCACTTGGGCAGGCAAAACGTGAGTCTGTTGAACATTTAGGAGACACAGAAAATCTAGTTTTTGAACCATCCATTAGTAGAATGGCAGAAGAAGAAGGAAATGTAGCCACAGAGACTAAGACTTTTGGGTTTCCAATCTTGGATATTTCCAGAAACATCAGCATGAAGAACATCCCACTATCATCGTTACCCACTTTCAGAGGTATGTCAACTGAAGATCCAGATTTATTTTTATTGATGTTTGACATATTATGTAGAAGCTATAATTACTCAGATGATGCCCAAAAACTTAAGCTCTTTCCTGCTACAATAAAAGATTCGGCCTTAAGATGGTTCATGAGCTTAGGAGAAAATACAATCCTCTCTTGGGATCAGATGAAAGACACATTTTTATGGAAATACCAAGACTATTGTAAGGATAATGCTAAAAACGACATTTTTAAAATGCAACAAACAAAAGATGAAAGCCCTGAAGACTACCTAGAAAGATTCTTAGACAACCATCAGAAGTCAAAACTATTCACCACAGACCCAGCTGTAGTAAGAACTGTATTCTTGAAAGGTCTTAGAGATGGCTACATAGAAGTTTTAAACTTGTTGAGTTCAAGAGATGTACACCAAAATCCTTTTTCAGAGATTGCAGATTACTATAGGAGATACTCAAGAGGACAAGCTAAAACAGGCAAAGGACCAAGAGATCCTTTTATCAGAGTTACAAAACAAAGCTCAGGGACTATCACCAAAACTGAGTTAGGAAACTTATTAGAGAAATTTAAAACAAACATCTTAAGCACAATCAGTAACCAGTTAGATACTCTAAAACTGAAAAAGAAACAAGAAGAAGAGGTTGCTTTAGCAATATTTTGTCATAGATGTCAAAAGAAGCACAGTGAGAAATAATGCCCATTAAATGTCATAGAAATATGTGGTCTGTGTACACTATAACACCCCACATCTGAGTGTCCAACTTTGCTTGAGCTACAAGCCATGTATAGGGGAGGAGGAGTCTCACAAGAACAACCATACCCTTCTAGAAGACCTTGGAGAGCCCAAAACCCCAATACATTTTATGACCCTAATGCACAATATCAACAACAACAATGGGGTCCTTCCCCAGTGACCTATCCACAATGGACACCTCAACAAGCTCAAACTCAACCTTGGCAACAAGGTTGGAGGGGACCTGTGTATGGAAATCCCTCTTACCCTACATATCCACAATACACTGTAAACATTTCCCAATTACTACCCAGATTCAACCCACCACAAATGAAAGCTTTACTCCCACCTCCTATATAGCAGTAGTTTACAACCCTCTTGAACCCTAACCAGCAGCAGCAACCACCTATAAATGCCAATCAATAGAAAAACCAAGCTGCCCACAACCCTTTGAAACCAAGAACAATCCTTGCCCGGCCAATCCCTAACCCCAATAATTGAACCACCCACCTGGTACAAAACACAGAAGTTAAAACCTTTCCCACCTATGAAATTCAACTACGATCGAGGAAAGTTGTAAACCAATCAGATCCTGCAATAATAATTCAGGAAGAAAATGATAACCATTCAGAGGAAGAAAACACTCAAACCACCCCTGCATAAGAAGAGACCTCCCCTCCTATTCCAATCACTTCTCAGTCTGTACGAGTACCCCAACAAGTTAATCTTCCACCCTACCCTGAAAGACTATTAGTAAAGAAACCTGACCCACCCTTGCACAGCGATATAGAAGATGAATTACGAAATGTATGTATAAAAATACCTTTGCTACAAGCCATTAAGGATATCCCTATATATGAAAAAATCATAAGGGATCTTTGCATTAAGAAACCAGGAAGGAAGAAGAAGAAGGAACCTCCCCTTGTTCAGGTGGTGGGACAATTATCTGAATTTATTTCTGAAATGCCATACAAATATAATGACCCTAGAAACCCAGTAGTCACTATTGAAATTAATGGTATTTATCTACCAAATACACTCATTGATTTGGGTGCAGCAATTAATGTAATGCCTTTTGACACTATGCAAAACCTCCAAATCAACCAGTTAAGACCAACCCAAACCATGATAGAGTTGCCAGATAAGTCAGTCATCAGCCCTGCAGGAAGTCTAGATGATGTCACAGTCACTCTAGCTTCTTGGGAATATCCAGTAGACTTTTTAGTCATCTATTCTAAATTATCCTCCAAACCAGGACACCCTGTGGTTCTTGGCTGCCCTTGGATAGCCACAACAGATGCCTTTATTAGATGTCGGTCTGGTGAGATGACTATATCCAATGGAACACATAGCCAAAAACTTGTTCTCTTCCCTCCTGCCCAACCGGCACAGGAAATACATGTTTGGTTAGAAAACCCTTATGGAGAGGAAGATTGCATCAGACCCCTGTTAACACTTGAACAAGTAAGAGGAATACAAGAACAATCGGATGAACAAGTCTTAAGTTTATTTTTGGTTGTTGAATACCCAAGGTCTTTTGCAAAATTGTCACATATTTTTAGTTCTGAATTTCAACAAACTTGGCACCCTGATATCACTCAATTATACACCTTATCACCAGCCTCCTCAGAGAAGGAAGAAACTACTGAAATTGTTGAGATTACCCTAGGAAACCCTTTGTATATCAACTCTAGTTTGGAACCAGAACAAAAGACACAAGTAATTGAAATGCTCCAAAGACAATTTGATGCCTTTGCATGGGATTATGCAGACATGAAAGGCATTCACCCTGACACATGCACACATCATATCTACAATAATGACCAAATTAGACCAGTTAGATAGCCTCAGCGAAGGATGAATCCATCCCTTAGAGATATTGTAAATGAAGAATTGCAAAAACTCCTTCGAACCAATCTCATATACCCCATTTCAGATAGTCAATGGGCATCTCCACTTGTCATAGTTCCCAAGAAAAATGGCAAGTGGAGGATATGTGTAGACATCCAGGAGTTGAACAAATCCACCTATAGGGATTGTTTTCCCTTACCATTTATTGATCAGGTGTTGGATACCTTGTCCGGAAAGAAGTATTTTTCATTGCTAGATGGGTTTAGTGGTTACAACCAGATACAAATAGCACCTGAAGACCAGGAGCAGAGCACTTTCACCTACCCTTGGGGTACCTATGCTTATAGGGTGCTTCCTTTTGGACTTTGCAATGCCCCAGCCACTTTTCAAAGGGTTTTCCTATCCATTTTCTCTGACTTGACCAATGATTGCGTGGAAGTCTACATGGATGACTTTACAGTTCATGGACAAGACTTTCAGGAAGCATTGACCAGTCTAGAAAAAGTCTTGATTAGGTGTAAGGAAACTAATCTTTCCTTAAGTAATGAAAAGTCAAAAATGATGCTCACTGAAGGTATTATTTTGGGACATCACATTTTTGGTTCTGGAATGAGGGTTGATTCGGCAAAGATTTATATTATCACACAAATCAAAATACCTTCCTGTTGTTGGGTATTTTACCCTACGGACTAATAAGCTAGGGTTCTAAGCCTATATGCAGATCATGACCCTTCAGATTTAACCTTTAACCTTCTACCCAAAATCTCAACCCCTTTTCTCAGACAAGCACAGGAAGAATGAA